>KZ111542.1:216320-462591 GCA_002120315.1 Hypoxylon sp. CI-4A | reverse complement strand
ATATAATATTTATTATTTTAATTTATTAAATTTATTATTAATTATTATAATTATTATAATTTTTTTATATATTATTTAATAAAAAATAATATAATATATAAATTTTAAATATTTTATAAAATTTTAATAATATTATATTATAATTTATAAAATCGTTTATTTTTTATAAATAATTTATTTTTTATAAATAATTTTTTAAATAAATTTTAAATAAAATATTTTTTTACGTAAATTAAATAAGCTAATATATAATTAAAAAAAGCATTTATAAAAAATAAATCATTTATAAAAAATAAATCGTTTTCTAAAAAAAGGTTTTCCCGTTATAATAATTAACACTTATTATTATTATTATATAATAATAACTTAAATGCAAAAATCTCTCGTGATTTTCGCAGGAGAACTTGCCGGATAAACAGTTTGCTTCTCCGTTTTATGGGAGGAATCCAGTTCTCGATGTATCAAAAACGCCATCTTTGCTATGGATGAGAAAGCAAACCATCCTCGAAATGGTAGGTTGTCGCAACGCTTGGCGCCAAGATGACTTCGTTGATAAGCAACGAGGACCGTGGACCGATCCTAGAACCTGTGTACAGGAGAGCAAAGTCTAGTTCAGAATAGCGTGGGCGATAATATCGCCGACGACGTTTAGGGGATAAGAAGGTTACTCCGCCTCATAAACGCATACTCAATGCCTAACGTCTTACCAATAAGTCCAAGGTTATGCCAAACGAGGCAAAGTGACATTATAATGCAACCTCAAGCTGATACGCCAACTTCCAACATTCTGGCCCGATCCGACGCTGCTGCCCCAATCGATCTAGTGTTAACTAATCTAGATACTATATATGAAGCTGATATTATGCGTATCGTATTGCCATCCCCTTTTCGTAACTTCACGAATCTGCGCTCTCTACTACTACGATTCTCAGCGTACTCACCATGGCTAATATCGAAATTTCTTCGGTCGCCGACCTAGATGCCCAGTACGACTACATCGTGGTCGGGGGTGGAACCTCAGGTCTTGTCGTCGCTTCAAGATTGACCGAGGATACTGATGTTCGCGTGTTGGTTTTAGAAGCGGGAGCGAATCGTCTAGGCGATCCGAAAATCTTCATCCAGGGTCTTGCTCCTGCGACATACTTTGATCCGAACTATGACTGGTGCATCACTACCGAGCCTCAGGTATGTGTGCAGATAATCGTTGCATCTAGTCCTCAAGACATCTAACACGTAGTAATCGGTATCTAGGCCGCTCTCAACAATCGTAGGCTCGCGCAGCCCTCGGGGAAAACTCTAGGTGGATCATCCGCGTAAGTTCACAATGAGGTACCAGTTATCTCAAGACACGAGCTAACTCGGCATGCATCGAAGTATCAATCTGGGGATGGTCATCTACCCTTCCAAGTCCGGCTTCGACTCATGGGAGAAATTAGGCAATCCAGGCTGGGGATGGGAAGACATGGAAGCTACTTTCGCAAATTCCACACCTTCACTGAACCCCAACCCAAGCTCAGAGGGGAGTTCGTGCTTGACTACTTGACCGGTGACCACGGAACAGACGGGCCGATCCAGATCTCGTATGGAAGCGAAGAAGGCTTTCCCCTTTTGCTCAAGCTTGGCCGCGGGCCTGGGCTACACTTTGCCAATCTATTGACGGAGATCCTATTGCCGGAATGTCTATCGGGGCTTTCAATAATGCTGCTACCCTCCATCCTGTAACCAGGGAAAGGAGTCATGCTGGTAACACGTACTTCTCCGAGAAAACCGCTGAGAGACCTAATCTTCGGGTCGTCACAGAGGCGCTGGTCGAGAAGATCCTATTGACACCGCACGCCGATGGCGTGAATAACCTTCGAGCTACTGGTGTAACTTTCGTTGGGAAAGATGGTCGGCGACGACAGATATCTGCCACACGTGAAGTGATCCTCGCAGCCGGTTCGATTAAGACACCACAACTATTGGAGCTCTCCGGGATTGGCGACAAGAACCGGCTTGAAAAATACGGGATTGACTGTCTCATAGACAATCCCAACGTGGGCGAAAACCTCCAGGACCACGGCTTCGTGCTATTCTCTTGGGAGGTAGCAGATCCAATAACATCTGCCGATCAGATGCGCAATCCATCTGTCGCTGAAGCGGTGATGGGCGCCTATCAAGGGGCCAAAGCGGGTCCCCTATCCGTGAATGCACTTGCGTCAGCCTTTTTCCCGGCTCAGAATGAAGACCTTACGCCCTTATCTGTTAGCCAGCTTCTTTCAGATATAGGCCAAGCAGACGTGGAGCCTAGTGTTCTTCGGGAGCAAATATGTGATCTCAACGACTGTTCAGCCCAATTCACGCTCGCTCCGTTCCAGCTCAACGCATTTCCGGGGGACCGCCCTTCGAAGATCTACGGACTCGGCACCGAAGGATTTTACTCATCTGTTGTAGCGGTTCTCAGCCATCCGTTCAGCCGTGGCTCGGTGCATATCCAATCGGCCGACCCGCGGTCACCTCCTACGGTTGACCCTCGTGCTATGTCTCACCCGATAGACTTGGAGTTGCACGCAAGGCACGCATTAGTCTTAGAGAAAATCCGCGATACCCCGCCGCTGCGGGAACTATTCAAAGAGGGTAGACGATGTCTTCATAATGGCGGGAAGAGGGTGGAGACGTTAGAGGAAGCCAAAGAAGTAGTTAGGAATGGATACACGCCACACTATCATGTATGCGGAACCGCGGCCATGAAGCCTCGAGAGTCTGGTGGCGTGGTTGACTCGAGTTTGAGAGTGTACGGTGTGGACGGCCTTAGGGTCGTGGACGCGAGCGTCTTCCCCTTAATTCCGAGAGGAAATATCCAAAGCTCGGTTTATGCGGTTGCCGAGAAAGCAGCTGATATTATTAGAACTGGAGAGAAATGATGTCAAAAGAAAATAGGACAGAGGCATAAAATCATGGAAGGTATCTATGTATCCAGGTGCCGACTGATCATGTTTCCATCTTGAAGAAAATGAACACGTCAAATACCTACTCTAAATGCCTAGCAAGGAGAACTCAACTCCAGTGCAAATATGATTTAAAGATGGATAGAATATGTTGAGAATTAGATTATATAGCTTAGGGTAGTGCAGTCGTAGTCTCGCATGCACACGGCGTGACCTGGCTATTGTTGTACTGCGTTGATTGATTGCCAATGACCCAAAGCATCTCCAATTCTGGGTGTTCTGTATTGTTGGTACCCATTCTCTCTTCCTAAAAAAGAAAAACTCATCAACTCATCAGAGGACTTATGACATTCTTGCCTTGTCTGGTTTTCGCATCGCTTCGCAAGCTCGCACGTGTCCAGGAGAGCGCTGTCGACAACCCAAACCACAATATCCAAAACATCGGCAACGAAGCCCCTAGAAAATACTTGGAGAAAAGTTGACATTTGTCGGCGACTTGCGCCTTTGAATTGGGACCTTTCTCCTGACCTAGCATTTGGTAAAAACTCAACTTGAAGATTGATTCCTTCGGTGGAGTCATCACACAAGTTATTGCACTGTACCTACCCAGCACAGTTGTAACCAGAAGCAATAAAGGAGCCGAGAAATTGGTGGACCCTTCGGGCTTTCGCTTGGTGTTAAAGCAGCGAGTTTGCCTCTTATGAATCAAGCTAGCTTTTGTGAAATCACGACTCCCATATAGGCAATTGATCAGGCCATCGTATACATTCGTACGAGCAGTTGAGCGTCCGATGATATCGACCGCAGCGACTCTTTCATACTCTAACTCGGCGATAAGTATTATTACTTCTTACATCTGTTCATCCGGGTACTGGCAATACCTTAAGCTTCTGGGGGTAATCGATGTGTTGAATCGGGTAAAAGACTAGCAACATCATGAAAGAATGTCCATCGTCCCATCTGCATCGGGCGTACGACTACCCAGGGAAATTGGCAAGTTGTCGATGAATCGAAGTCAATCTCTCTTATCGCCGCCTCTCATTTTTATTTCCCGTTTTGGATTCTGGGTCAGAATGGAGACAACGACAATGGGCTGATTAGTTCAGTATTTATGAACAAAGAGCAGCACGGGACATGGGAAAGTTATCTTATAGCCTGCGGATAGAACAAACTAGTTTGATAGCCAGGGATGGGTTTGCGGGGGACTAGAAACGTAAACGTTATCACCAGATCTAAGGAGATAACGGAGTGTAACATGAGTGGATGGACTTTGCCTTACCCCTATCACGAGGCGGGGAAGATTGCATCACCTATATGTATGAATTTGGCTTGCAGTGCATCTGTAAACTAATGGGAGAATAACCACTTACCTAACTTATGTGCGTGACAATTCCGATATGATAAGTATGAGTTGTCATCGGCCTGGGCGTCGCTATCTCGAGTCGCAAATCTTATCTTGACTGCCGCCGCTAGTGATGCGGCCGAGAACGGTGGCAGACGATGAACTTAGTTTCAAATCCGAGATATCTCCAACCCTAGACTTTCCTGGCCAATCTTCTCAATTGAATGGTAATCCTCATGTTGTCCGGTTAGTTCCAGGCCATGCTCATCATCATCGTGGCACATGGATAACGCCGAGAACGGTGTCTACCGTGAAACCCTTGGCGTCAACTCCGGTATATCTATACGATTATCCCTTTAGGCAGAGACTGTCTGGACGAGCAGGGAGGAAATCGTTTGTACGCACTGGCGATCTGGAACGTGCAGAAATATGACAGCAACTGCAATACTCAACTGGGTGCGCGACCAGGCATCCTTAGGTCGGCTCAATCTCCAAGGCCAACTTAAGGAGCCCGCCTATGCCGCTGCCCTTATTTTACTCTTGTTCTCCACCCTGACGGCGTACATTATACGCCGATGGAGTGTTAGCAAAACTGCTGTGCGTCCATCCACGCCCACCACACCCGCTCTCGAGAAAGCAACATCAAAGAATGGAAGTGCGCCGAAGAATCAAGGCCGAGATTGGGGCAAATGGATTTCATCCGACTTCCGCATGCCCACGCCAGATCCGTACCCAGACTGGTCGGTTGAGCAGACCAAACCACTTCCATATCGGCCATTCCGATACGGTCCCAAGTATAACGTAACCATGGGTCTGCGGTCGATCAAGCACACCGATTGGATTGAGCTGGACAACCATTACCCGCGATATCATGCAGACAAAGCCCGTCGGATTAAAGAGCGCGGCCAGAAGTGCTGTCACACAGCACCGGAAGCCTACCCGGCGGCGGTTGAGCTCCTTGAGGATCTAGTCGAATACCTGCCGGCACGGTACCCATCATTATACAAGCGGACCGCCGTCGGCATCGACAATCTATGGTCAGGCGAAAGCTTCGACATTGTGCAGCGACCACTCCCCGAAGACCCGATGCAGACATGCGCACGACTAGTACAAGACGACCTAGCCATAATGATCGAGAAAGAAGATGGCCAGTACTATCTCCTAGCCGGCGCAGTCCTGCTCGCCGGCTTCTGGCGGCTGAAAGACAAGTACGGAATGCCGCTGTCCGAAATCCACACCTCGGGCGACGTGCCGCAGTACAAGGAGAAACTAGAAAAGGGCATGATGAATTTCTTCCGCCGACTGAAGCCCGAGGAGATGGTCGCGCGGAACAATTACTTTCTTCAGGTAGACGACGACTTGGCGTGGTCGTGGAGCATCGGTTCGGAGGACTCGCCGGCCGTGAGCTGGAACACGGCGGAGAAGAACCGGGCCATCGAACACCACTACTTCCGCTCCGAGAGGCAGGCTTTGAGACGGTTGCCGAAGAGCGGGGGTGTGGTTTTCACCATTCGCACGTATTTCCTGCCCATCACCGATATCGTGAAGGAGGATTATGTGCCGGGACGATTGGCGAGCGCAGTGAGAAGCTGGGGAGATGATGTAAGTCGGTACAAGGGAAAGGAGAGATATGGAGAAGTGTTGCTAGAATATTTGGACGCGAAGCATCAGGAACAGGTCGAGAATGGATTAGATCTCAGTCGTGAGGATGAGGTGCGAGCATATCCATTTTAGGGCAAGCTATCTGTCTTCTTATAAAGAAAATGTAGAATACTATTCCCTAGCTAATTAAAAGGTAATCATTAAGAGGCAATGAGAAACATGATTCTGATTCTATCTTGTGCTCCATGAAAATATGAGTAAATGTTTACAATCGGAATAATCGAGATGAACATGCAAAAATCAGGATAGATGCTTTGCCTGTAACGGTGACAGAACTCGCATATTTAAATATGTACCCACTTATTTCAAAACTATGCAACAATAGAGGGTCGCAAATGACGACGTGTTCCGCGGAACGTAATTTCAAGCTACTCAATCATCCCGCCTAACTGTAGCTTCCCACCAAAGCTTCCAGTCAACAACTCTAATCGAACTCGACGGAGTAGCGATGTCCAATTGATCATACTTCCTCTATTTTGACACAACACCACGACAGTAGAAGCAAACCGATTCGAACCCGCACCGAATGGAGTCAGCGCAGAACACGCCAGGCTCTTTGAGCTGGCGTCTGAGTTCGCATCCCATCACCCTCCTCACCTTTCTCGCATTCCGCATGTGTGAGTCGCCCTGCCTCTCCAGGCGAAACCTATAATCTTTCTTCAAGTCGAGTAAGAGTCTAACAGAGGCATAACCGCATAGCCTCCCTCCTAGTCTACCTCTTCGGCGTGATCCTAACGGACAACATGGTCATGATCTTCATCATCACCATCCTCCTTCTCGCCGCTGACTTCTACTACCTGAAGAACATCGCGGGACGACGACTGGTCGGGCTGCGCTGGTGGAACGAGGTAGATCCGTCGTCGGGCGACAGCCGCTGGGTGTTCGAGAGCAGCGACCCGACCACGCGCGTCATCAATCCCACCGACAGTCGCTTCTTCTGGCTTGCCATCTACGCCCAGCCCGTGCTGTGGGTTGCCCTGGCCATTCTGGCGCTCGTGCGACTGAAGTTCATGTGGCTACCTCTCGTCGGTATGTCTTGGTTACTTTGCTATCCGACTCACTCGCACGTTTCTCGAGAGGGAAAAAAAACTGACAAGAGTGTAATTAATAGCTATCGCCATCGTCCTCACCGTCACCAACAGCCTCGCCTTCTCGCGCTGCGACAAGTTCAGCCAAGCCTCCAGCCTCGCCGGCGGCGCCCTCTACTCCGGCAACATTGCCGGCAACCTCGCAAGCAACATGGTCGGCCGCCTCTTCACCTTCGGCCGATCGTAACATTCCTGCAAACCGATTCTGCCGAGGGAAGACTACATATTCCATTGATGTTATCAAAATAAATAAAAAAAGGGGGTTCTGCTTATATCCAAGGCTTCAATCAGGAGTGATGGACCTTATCCGCTATGGTGGTGTGTTTCGTGTTTTGTTAACAATACGGGCTTCAAGATGAAGAGAGCTCGCTCGCTGTAATACTATGATCTGTATGATTTGACGGATTTCCCGAATCTGGCATGTGGGAAATAATGAAGTCGATCGCGAGTTCTTGTGCCAGGCGCTAGCATGAGTAGGTTGTTCAGGCAGCAATTTGTAGATAAACAGATGGAGTTAAATATGAGCTGTGATACCTTGCATACTCCCTACTTCCTACGAAGATAGGGGTGCTATACACATTTCACTTACATATGATCATTCTCATCAAATACACATTGCACCATCACACAAGTACGCCACAATAATGCCCAACCCAAAAAGACGTGATATAATACTTAGAAGAGAAAAATCCTTAAAACTCCAAACCGGCTAGAAAATATCACATGGATACAAAACCCCCCCTTCATGCTCCAAACACAACAATCAACCAATCATAACCCTCACTCACTCTGTCACGACTGATGCGCAGCCCGACTATTCCTCCCCACATCCTCAATCGCCGCGTCCAGATGCCGCTCCTCCTCCTCCAGCTGCCGGATCTGCTCCTCCGTCATGCCCTCCTCGATCAGATGCGCGTACCGCGACTGGAACCCCTGCGGCGTGGACGTCCGCGTCATGCTGCTGCTGCGTCCCGCGGACGCGACATCTGTCTGACTACCCGTCGTCGTCGTCGCCGCAGCGAACGCCGGCGTGGTGGGGAGCGGCGACGCGTACGGGGGGGAGTCGACGTCCGCATCCGCATCCGCATCAACAGTACCCAGACTCCTCCGGCGCGCGTCGCGCGGTGTGGTCTCGGACACGCCCGTCGCGGCGACTTCCTTCTCGCTCATGATGGCGGCCACGCCCGAGTCCGCGGCGAAGTCCGAGCTGCGGATTTGTTCCTTGGTGGTGCTGTTGTTGGTGCGGCGGCGGCGGAAGAATAGGAGCCAGATTGTGAGGCCTATGATGATTAGGCCCGCGATGGAGCAGCCTACGGCTATGCCTGCTATGGCGCCGCCGCTTAGTCCCTTGCGGCTGGTTGTTTCTGCGGTCGCCGAGGTGTCAGCGGAGGGAGTATCCGTCGAGGTCGACGGGCTTGCGTCGTTGTCTGAGGGCCCCCCGATGATCTCGGTATACGCGGGACCTCTTTCCTTGCCTGTTCTTTGGATAGCTAATCTGGCAGTCGCAGTGTCGCTGGTAGTGTTGTAGGTGACCGCGAGAAGCGGGCTATAGCTGGAGCCGCTAGAAGTCGAGTTCACCCATTGGAACTTCAAGTATAGGGGCTTCCCGACGTTGGAGCCGTACTGTGCGTATAAGTCAGATCGTGTCGGGAGAGTCACGCTTTGGTTGGTTACTATCTCAACCGTTAGCACTTCATACACCCAGAATAGACTACTAGAGGATGCCATCATACTTAGAAATTTAAATGTATCTTCCTCCCTTCGTCCTACCACTCTATCGTCCAAATCAAGCTCAGATTCAGTAGTCGTATCTGTCGAATTGGAGTTGGGCAAGATCGTTTGGCCTTGCGCGATCGTCTCATTATCCCCATAGCGCATCAATGTGATATTATCAACATGTAGTTCGTCAATGCCTGTTCCCCGTTCGTATGTTATAACCTTATCGGTCGTGCCCTGCACAAAAACATTGTCGATATATTGCACCGATATCACTGCGTTTTGAGAAGGTTGCGTCGACGTTCCTGTCCTATCCTCACCCGCTCCTGAATCGATGTCCGCCGCTACCACCAATCCTGTTAAACAGGCCAGTATCCCGAGCGTCGGGACATTGGCACGCATTGTTCTGTTACCGGACTCCGGGCTTTTGTCGTTGTCGTTGCGAATTCCCAGAAGCCCACTAAGTATATCCCAGCCTCAGCGCATATCCAACCCCGAACGTATTCCCAGCCAGGCGCACCAGCAGTGTGCGCGCGTTCGAATGTAGACGTAAGTTGGCGTATCCCAAATCTCGAATCACAAGCACTAGACAAGAAAAAGGCCCAAAACTGAGGAAAATAACGAAGAGAGTGAGAGAAACATGCGGGCATCAGGAAGGAATGGAAAATAGTGGGAAGCAGGGGGGGGTTAGGACGTCAAAGCCCAGCCTGTCAGCTCTCAGCTGTGCCCGCTAGGGGATGAGAATTTGGTTCCAAGAGGAGCGGGTCTTGGGTCTAACATTGTCACAAGTGCGTACCAGGACTAGTATGTAGTAAGCCATTGGGAGACAGGGCTGTGTCTCTAAAACTGACCAGCAGAATGAGATGGATGGCACCATCATACTTACTAATCTATAAAGATCGACGTTGATCTCAAAAAAACCATCCGGCTCTCTACGCCTTTCGATTCGAATGTGTTACTGAACATACGGTCCTACAGCCTGCCCCGTGGAGGCGGGACCTCACTGCCAGAGTAACATTATAGGACTCCCCGATCTTACGATGAATTCTCTACCGAGCTGCGACTTGAGGGTGCTCTCTCGGCCTAATCCTATAATGGTTGGCAATAATGAACCCCAAGCTAAGGTTTGGCACTGGGGTCTCCGTCGTATCAAAAGACAAATCAGTCCAGTCGTACGCAAATCGCTGGTGCTATGTAGATGGAGGTCTGCCGCGTGGAGATACCACCATAGCTCGTAGGGCTGTCTCCTGTACATTCGACAGCCCTGCTCAACAGTAGCTCTTTGCGGTGAGCAGGCGCAGAGGCAGAAGTAGGTGGAACTTTTGAGTAGTTGTAGACAGATCCATATCCTTAACCGACATGGCGGCTTCTATTGGTTCAGCCCTGGCTAGCTACGCCGCTAATCTGACGGCCTTGTAAAGAAAAGTGAGGGTTCCAGATCCTTTGGGGCCAGGGTGGATGGTAGGACAGAACAGATGGTGTCAGCAGTCGTGCATTTGCAGTTTGGGATATATCTTCGAGCTCCTCGTTTGAGTTCCATAGATGACGTTTTCATCGCAAGTTTCCATCCTCGTGAAGTTTCGGGGCTTCTGATCATCCAATATCAACCATTTCACTGGTTTGCTCGTCTAAAGTTGAAAATCGGATAGCCAACCGGCGTTTGTATGTCAGACGAAGGAAAAAAGTAAATTGGAGCTGAGCCAGAAATAAAAAATGGTTAGTATTTGCGGCTGATCAGACCCCAGCCAGGTTTAGTTAGTGTCTTGGTATATTAATCCTAGCTTGGGGGCCGCACCGTGCCCGAGTCATCTTACCACTGACTGACTAGAAGTGTGGCATTCAATAACGCATTTTGGGGCTTATTGGGTAAAGGATGGGTGAGCACATTCTCACCCGTCTTACCATGCCAGAGATTTAGTAGAATAAGCAAGTTTGGTATATGCATTAAAGCGACCATTTCCAATTATTGTATCCGAGTCTAGATCAATGAATAGCAATTCCGACATTCCAATTGATATTTGGCATCGTACTTTTTGGTTTCCATATCTAGATACCTACCTAGGGGGCTTGATACTCCAGCATAATTCGGAGCACATCCACCTCCGTCATACCGTTTCATGGCATGCGCGTGCAGCGCCCCCGATTCCGGAAAACGTCATTAATATTTCGCTAATCATCGAAACTGACACACATATATCTACCTACCTAGTTGCCTACCGAATCTATTCCTAATAATACAGTAACAGAAATAAATCCAGGTAACTAAGCATCATTTTGACCGCCGGCAACGATGACAATGGAAAAGAGGACAGTCTGCTTTTACATATCACTATTAACATAGATACCTATCCATCATGATCAAAGACCCGAGCATCGCCGTGAAAGGGGTCCCCTCGCATCCGAGAGTATAACCATTATAATCATAAAGTCTACAGTGCGAGCTAAGATACATATTATTCTGCATCATTCTGTAATTTATTCTTAAAAGCTATCTTGATCATCATTAAAAGCTTTTATGGTCTAGTCGATATGCACAAGAAGGTTAATTGAGAAGTTTTCTTATGTTTAGTTGCGAATCCAAAGTCCTTGTGATATGATTACCCCCAATTTGATTTCCCGCGACGAAGTCGCTGGTTACGTGCGTGAAACAGATGCCACGATGACGCGAAGAGTAAAACTTGTACGTGAGTTACACAAGACAGGAAAGCATCTTCGGGCCCGGTGAACGGAAAAAGTAGGATTAGTCACCGGATCCGGAGCCGTGGTAAAGGAATACTTATAAATAGCGATTTGTGCGTAGATGTAATCACCATCCAGAAGATCGATTATACATCTATCTGATGGATGAGGCAGTGTTGAGCACGAGTGTTGAAATCATGTTCCTAACCTATCATGTTAGAAGTTAGGTACCTAAGTAGGTACTTATCAATGTTGTCATCATTCTACCACGAGTATATGTAACGTCCACCTCGGTAGTCTTTTCGCGTCGGAATCGAACTCCTGATACCTCTGTTTCGTTACTGTTTGGATCAGGAATGACAAAAAACGGAAATTAGGCGATATCAAAGCAAATTAGCAATGCATTATGGGACTCAGTAACCTACGAACGACTAAGGTCAACAATGTTACACAAAACATGTACCCTCTTCGCAAGCAAAGAAGCTTAGTATTCTCTCCCCCATCCACGAAAGTCAGAAAATGCGGGAAAGTTATAGCTGCTTCTATCATAATGTTATAGGGCGAAGTGTGATGAAGGATTCTTGAATAAGCGATTCCTACCAGCCAGAACAACGTCGAAATAGTCCGTCAACATGCGGGCAAGCAATACTACCTAACAAGCACTATCTTTTCAACCGCCTATAGAGGGTGTTATCTAATTGTTCTCGTCCACACTGTGGCACAAAACTCCGATGCCTTTCCGCCGGTGCAACATATGATTTCTGGTTAGGCATTTCTATCTGATCTCAAATCAGATCTACTTGCAGGTACGTGGGCGTTTAACTCCAACGGAATCAAATACTTGGACCAGCCAGCCAACGTAAATGAGTGTGTAATTACTCCCCTAAACAGTTGGTATCGGCTGCTCGTAAAATCGACTCCTTTCCCGTCTCTTGCTGAAGGACAAGAGGCAGAGAGTAATTCTGGATCTAGGTAGTAGAACGTTTTTTCACCAAAGTAAAGCTCCTTTAAAGCCCCTACGTATCAACCGCCTTCATGTTATTTCCTACGATGACTATAGACGTACGGTATTTACATGTAGCTTATCGCCACCCATTGCAATGCAGCATCAAGCATGCGCCACGACAATAGATGCTGATTGATTCGTCGCCGTGTCGTGGGAGGGGGAAGATAATTATGATCAGGCATTCATGCAATTAATTTATGAACTCGTTGGCTCACTTCCCATGTAAGAAAATTCATACCTCTCATACACCTCTCATACATACCTACCAAGGTGATTTAACCAAGAATGGACCCGTTCAGTGCTGTAGGCTGCGCAGCAGCCATTCTCCAATTTGTAGTCTTCTCGGTCAAAATAATAGGATCGAGCTACGAGATCTACACCTCGCTCAACGGTATCTCGCAACAGAACGTCTTAATTGAGGAGGTCGCCGAAAGAATGAAGCAACTAAGCCAGCACATCGAGAGTAGTGTAGCGCATCGGGACCGCAGAGACCATACCAAGAAACGGTCCGGCTAAAACCACGGTGAAAATCGATAATCTCACGGTGAAATCTGAAGCTATCCTCGAATTAGTATAGTAGCGCGGGTACCTCATATAGAGTGTGTATCCCCATACCAAATTTTGTACCTTTCCTACAAAGCTTGGTTAGTCTTGCTGCCGACCTCCCTTATTTCCCTTACCCTAATCGCTGCCGGCACCATTGAGGGTGGTTGTAGCCCATTCATCGTCAACCTCACTGCCACAGGAAGGTCNGGTAATAGATTAAGAGGCGTAACGCGTATCGGCCCAATAAATTCGAGGTAGTCGTCGACGAATAAAGGGGCCATCGAAATTCGTCATCGTGAAATTAATACAAAGGTGTCAAAACGTGGTATCAAAACTGTGTAGGAAAGGTACAAATTTCTGTATGGGGATACACACTCCAGAAGAAGTATCCATGCTACTATACCAATCTGGGGATAGCTTCAGATTTCACCGTGAGATTATCGATTTTCACCGTGGTTTTAGCCGAACCGCCAAGAAATTACAGTCGCGTTTAGATAACCTAAGAAGCGAGTTGATGCTTCATTTGGTTGTACTGATTAGGTACGTCTATAGCTCCTTAAGAAACCATGCGCCCAACCCACCTTTCGGTTAGCCGTTAACAATAGTTCAGTGATAACCAGTCTACGATGCAAAAGTCTATTTACGACCTGAAAGCGACTTGCCAAAGTATGCGGGTTGACAATGTCGATCGGTTTTTGGAAGCTCACAAGAACCTCATGGAGAGACTCAAGGCGCAAGTCAGCAACCTTACAATTCTCTCTAACGATAAAAGACGATATATCAGCCCACCACAGTTGACTTCTCTAGATAAGGACGGTATCAAAAACCTGGGTGGTTTGGTTAAAACCTATCCCCAAACTGCAGATGATTTGTCTCTACATGTAGTAGAAGCTTCGAAGTTCTCTCCAAAATTAATCAAAATTCTGGAGAGCCTGAGATTCACCGAAATGCCTCATCGACATGATAGTATCCGGGAAGCCCACGGAAATACGTACTCATGGATATTCGATAAGAATGCATCCCCTTTAGCGGACTGGCTTGCCCACCGAGACAACCTTTTTTTGGGTGAATGGAAAGGCGGGTTCGGGCAAATCAACATTTTTCAAGCATCTTGTACACGATGACCAGACTGGTGATTTGCTGAGACAGTGGGCGGCTGGAAAGAAGCTGTTAACAGCCAGCTTCTTCCTTTGGAACAATGGAAGTCGGATGCAGAAATCGCGGCAAGGTCTTCTCCAAAGCTTGTTATTCCAAATCCTTGGGACCTGTCTGGATATCGCCTAAAAAGTATCTCCTAATAGATGGAATAAAGCCGGTGACCTACACCAGACATGTCCGCCATGGACGTCTAATGAGCTTGTTTCCAGCATAGAGCGCGCTTTTCACGAAGTTTCTAACACTTCACGATTCTGTTTCTTTATTGACGGCCTCGATGAATACGAGGGAGATGATCACTTTGAACTGATTTGCGGGATAGAGCGGCTGCAGAAGTCTACGTCGGCAAAATTCTGTGTGTCAAGTCGGCCGTGGAATGTGTTTGTGAAGAATTTCTCCCAAACTCCGACCATAGTTCTAGAAGAAAAGACCAAGGAAGACGTGTCACAATACATTCGCGAGACACTAGAGGAAGATTGCCGATTTCTACGGCTGAAGGCTCGGGAAAATCGCGCCAACGAACTAGTCAAGGACGTGACTCAAATGGCTAACGGCGTGTTTCTCTGGGTATTTCTACCTAGTTACTCGGGAGTTACTGCTGGGCTTGAATGAGGAGGACGACTTTTCGACACTACAGAGACGATTGAGACGCCTTCCGAGTGAGCTTGGGGAATACTTCCGGCACATGCTAGATCATCTTGATATGGCATATCAAGAGAGATCCGCTCAAACGTTACTGGTCGCGGCTACTTCACGATGCCGGGTGCCTATTGATGTTCTTTTTGGTATACAATATGGCACCTCCCTAGACCAATTTTGTCTTATGGGACAGACACAAGAAAAGGATGGTCTGTTACGCGACAAACTTCTCAAAACGGCGAAGATTAATCTGAATAGTTGGTGCCGTGACTTACTGGAGGTCAGTACTCGCGAAGATGATATAGTATTCCTCCACCGCACCGTGGGGGACTTCTTACACTCAGAGGATATTTTTCAATCACTGAAGAAAAGGGCAGGCGTCGATTTCAACCGACGCCTGGTGCTGTGCCGTGCATCTCTTGCGCAGACGGCACATTATGCTTACCTCGCTGTAACCCAAAAAAAGGCGACGAAATCTTCACAAGACGTGCCAGAAGCCATGTGCGCCAAACAGTATTCTACTCAATAGAATGCGAGAGACACGACGAGTGTAGCCCAGTTGACGAGCTTGATAAGCTCAACCAGCTATGGAGTCGATACGAATCCTCATGGGGGGGGGGGGGAATTGGCATGACATTGGCAAAAGACGACTTCATAACAACTATCGCAGCGTGTGGTCTTCACCTGTATCTACAAAAAGTGTTGGAAAGGCAGCCGAAGAAACTATTCAGGCAACGACACCAACGCCCGTTGATTGACCACGCGCATATTGAGGATGCGCTACCAGGCTTTCCCAACCTCCCTGACAAGGTCTCTACCATGGTAAAAGTCCTCAAGCAACAAGCTATCCAGTATGATGATAATCAACGAGCAGATTGGCGAAAGAATTATCCCTGGCGACAATTATCTGTTCAAAGACAGAGGACTGGGGAGATAACGGCAAAGAAAGAACTGCAGCGTGGAAGTTATGACCTTACCTTTTGACTATTGGCACTAGATGACTCTTGGGTGCGTTTCTTTTAAGCCTGACAATCCCATAGGGCGCACTTATGGCATATTGTGGAAAAGTAGGTGTAGCAATACAACCAAACCATGATCAGTAGCTCACAAGTCTCGAAAGTCCACAGTCATGATGATATCAATAGTGTTTCAATCTCCATTCATTATCTCCCTAGTTCCCATAAGGCCTAGAAATACAATACAATAACTCGAACTTACGTACATCCTTACGAGGTACTTGACCGACCACTTCCATCACCATCTTCATGTCAAGCCTTCAGACCTTTAACCAAGGTACCCCCTAATTACACACCCTCAACCCATCCATCCATCATATCTTGCCTCATTAAGCCAAGTCCCCTACTTGACCCCTCAAGTCCTTAAATGCCTTATGGGGTTACAGATGGGAAAGGAAAGGAAACGAATGATGATGGAAGTCAAGCATAACAAGACCCCTTCCTCCCAGTCAGGAGTCCCAAAGAACTCAAGAACGCCGAAGTCATGCGTTCCACAATATATAGGTAGGTAGATAGTTATATGCATGCCACCGAACCGAAAGAAAACCATGGAACAAGACAAGACAGCCATGTCAGACAATTTGGAATATTGGATTACATTGCCCTAAAGCAGTAGCACGTACAAATAGCACGATTACGTAGGTAGGTACGTAACAAAGATAGGGCCCTACGCAAAAGTCATAGAGATTTCCTTCTCCTTACCAAAGTCCTCGTCATCATCCGCCCAAGGGTCCGTGAGCGTGAGATTAGGCGTCGTCTGCGCAGTCTTGATCTCTGGTCTCGCAAGAGACAGATCCTTCTCCGGCGGGGAGGGCGGCATAGTAAGTGGCGCAGAGAAAGCCGTATCAAAAGTCATTTGTATATCGTCTTCGGGCGGTAGGTCAAATGCCAATCCCCGAGAAGGAGGCAACGACGTCGGTGCTCGTTCCTCTGAAAATCTGTGGTCGAAGGAGGATCCCCGGAAACTCCCCCCGGCGCTCCTTGTCTCGCGAAGGGAGTCTCTTGGGTTCCCTGATGAGGCCGATGGAGGTGTTAGGTCAAGCTTTATTGGCGGGAGAGTAGACTTTATCTCCTTCGCTTGTCCTTCTTCCTCCTTCGCCAACTCTGCTCGCATGGCGTCAACATCGAATAAGATGCCGTGATTGTTTCCCTCCTTATCTTCTGTTCTGGAGGACGCATCGGTCCCCTTGTGACTGTCTTCGTATACTTCCCATTCCTGTCGTGAGCCCTTCTTCTTGCGGCCGAAGATACCCCAGCCGCTCTTCTTTGACGACCCTTCCTTTTCTAATTCCTTCCGGGCCTCTTCGATCTCGTTTATAAGCTCACGTTGCTTCTCTCTATGTTGGTCTGGATCCGGATCCTCGATCTCACCAAACTCGTCACTCTCAACGAGCCAGCCACATTCTCTAAGCAGCCTGGGCATGGCCGTACGGTACTCCATATGGCCAACCACAAATTCAGTGCAGTTAAGGTTTTCCAACCCAGGCACGCCGTCTATGGGGGCCAGACCTGCCACGCGACGAATACCGCCATTTGTGAGGCGGAAGAGGTAACCTAAAATCCAATCGGTAGTATTGTACCCATTGACGAATCTACCAGCCACAACGGTACGAGCCTTGAGGAACTCTTCTTTCTTGGCCACGATGGGCGAACCGAAAATATAGACATTTTGGACCAACCCATAAGCGCCCTTTTTCGCAAGTTCTAATAGGCAGGCGAAGATGACACGCGAGCCAAGAGAGTAGCCTACCAATGTGATAGGCCGGGTACCCAAGTTCCTGTCGATAAGAGAATCTGCGAGAATGAGGCCCGCAGCCCATGCACGGTCTAGAGATACTGCCCAGGGGTTGTCGATCAAATATGTCAACTTGGATAAGACGACTGGCAGCTGTAATGCAGCCATTAGACCAATCAAGATAGTGCTACCTAACACTTGCTGTAATCCTTGGGTGAGAGCCTGTAAACGTCAGCTCGCATTCTTGAGATAGGCGTTAGTAGATGTTTCCTCTTACCTCTGTTGCTAGAATATTGATTGTGTCACCCATACTCGTTAGCATTTCTGGTTCCCATAAGATAGAGTAAATATCTCCCATGACTGGATCAATGGTACTGTAAGGTAGACGAACATCGTCGGCCTTACTTGTCATCCACCCGGAGATGGTTACGATTAGGTTTACTCGTTTGTTGTTATGCAATGGTCGGTACTCGAATGTCTTCACAGCCCCGGTTCGCCGGTTTGCGGCCTTCCCACCCATGAAACTTCCAGAAGCGGCGGCACCAGAAGTGATAATAGCAGCTCCTCCTGCCCCAGCTAAGAATGAACTTGTTCCACCAACTCCAATCGTCGTAAATCCAGCAGCAAGACCGGCGCCGATCAAGGGTGCTAGTAGACCAGCAGAAAGACCAATAACTAGGCCACCTCCGACAGTAGCCAAACCCATCATGACATAACGTCTCTTCTGAGCAAGCTTTCTCCTATTCTCAAGGTGTTCCTCTTCGTTCCAATTCTCCCTCTCTGCTTCTTGTTGCATTTCCAGAGCATCGGTGACCCGCTTCTCAAATCTGCAGATATCCATCCAGGGTACTTCCAAGTCTTTACCTACTCTTTCGAGAAGTACTCGAGAGCGAGCATCGTAGATCGAATCAGCAATCAGCACCAGGAAGAGATCACAAAGGACGGTCCACCGCAGGTCGATATCGATCTTATCGGTATGAGGTAGCTGCGATGGGGTCTTTACTTCGGGCATATCTTCACCTTCGCCTTCGTGGGCATCATAAGGAGGGGGTGCTTCTGCTGGTTTTCCCTCTCCAGGGGATGTCGAAAGGGATGATCTTGGACTTTTCAACGACAATTTTGGTGTTGAAGGTGTCTCTGCCATCGGATTTTTAACTCTCGCATTTTGCATCAAGACAGGTGTAAGATCCTGCGGCATGACGCCGTGCTCCGCTAACTGCTCGATCATGACTTGTTCTGCAGGGCTGATGTCCATGTGGGCATATAATCGAATCATAATCTTTTGCGACCACATCTTCATAGCCTCGGCCGCCATCTGAACATCTTTCTTGATCTTCTTAAGCGGCTCAATGCTCTCTGCTTCCTTTACCATTTCGGAAAGCTCTAAACGAGTGACACCGACATATGCAATCCTTTGTCCTTCTGTCAATAGGTCCTTCGTGGCCTGTAGTTGCGAAATAGCATCCCGCTGCTCATCGTCCATCTCCGTCATACTCGTGCTCTTGGGGTCTTTGAAGAGGTACCTTGTGTTGTCGTCCATACTCGTTTCCGACTCCGCGTCCTCGTCGTCCAATACTCGGGTATATCCCTTTCCGGCACCACCAAGACTCCCATATCCATAGTTTTCGTCCTCCTCGGGATTGTGCTCTTTCGCCACAAGTCTGTTATCATCATCATATATATCGTAAGGGGCATAAGCTGGCATAGCCTGCCACTCTTCATCCTCGTTTTCTTTCTTTTCGTCGTGGTGTCCTGTCAATTGCTGATGCGAAAATTCTGAGACATCATGATTCGTGCTGGCCAGGCTGGTGTCCCGACTATGATCGATACGCGGTAGTTTCTGTACTTCATCCGCATGCTTGCTAGCTTCGACCTGCTTTATTGACGGTCCTGATATTGCTTCTTTGCTCAGAGTGCCTCTGCGCTTGGAAGGTTGTGGTAGATCGAGGTTCTCGTAGGAATCTGGACCATCTTTTGGCTGCTCCTTCGGCGGGCTCGGTTCCTTCTTAAACTCGGATTGTGTGGGCATTGGTGTTTTCGCCTCTTCAATATCTTCAAACTTCGATGGGGTTGCAGGCTCGGGTAGCGGAGTGGAGGGCGCATCTTCGAACTCGTCGTCGCTATTGGTGGCAGATGTTCGGGCTGATTTGGTGGGCGGTTCAGGAGGTTTCAAGGCTGCATCTGTTGGTTTTGTTGTTTCTGCGCTGGTTGTATTGTTTGTATTTTCTGGTAGTTGTTTTGCGTCTTTTGCGGTTGCACTCGAGTTGCCCTCGGCTCCATTAGTAGGCTTATTATTGTCATTACCATCTTGTTCGGCCCCTTTGGGTTTTATGTGCTTCCTAATGGGCAGACCGAAATCATCGACCTCCTGAGCTCCTCCTGCCGACGCCATGGGTCCTGCGTTTTGTGCATGTATTTATGGAAGGTGGTATATGCTCTGGGTGGTTTGTGTCTTGTCGTTCGGTGTAAGCTCCGTTACTTCACCGACGTGATCCGTGGTAACTGGTTTGACATTCCCCACGGTAATAAGGCGGAGAGTAGGTATTCAAAATGATCGTCAGACACGCCAATCCGTGGGACCCCTGAGTTGAATCAAACCCCTGTATGTTGCAGCAGGTAAGCAATTTCGCTCCTAAAGTTTGAGGTACTATAGAGCATTCGATATGTGCATGCAAGATGAGGGAGATGTATGAAGCATGCGAGAATGCAGAATACTGTTATCTAAAATGGCTTAGGAAATTTTAGTGGAATGAATCACGCTATTGAATTACGCGGTTAATCGGAACCGTTAAGCTTAGGTAGCACCTGACAGCAGTTGGACGTCACCGCTTTAGGGGCCTATGCACCCATACAGCACCCGGTCCACGTACCCGGAAGGCTGAGCGGCCTGCTAAAATTGCCCCACCATCGACCTAAGCACTTCCATGGGCGTGCCGCGTGCCGAGTTCAAGAATTCAATTCGATTTTCAAGAACGGAACATAAGGGGTCCATATGAGTTTGGTCTCAAGTAAGATACTCGATACCTAGATTTCCCATGCTAAACAAGGGCTCTTCATATTCAGGTAGGCATGATAATTACCTATGCTTCCTATGCTCATCGAAAGAAACCGTAGAATTATGGTATCAAAAATACAAATCCCTCGAGAATAAACGCCCTTCAGATATCTAAGCTCTCACTCCTCATCAGCGATAGCACTAGGCGCCGCAGTAGCCTCACCACCTTCAGTAGTAGTAGCACCGCCCTTGTGCTTTCGTCTACGCTTCCGTTTCTGTCCTTCCGTCTCACCAGTTCCCTCCTCTCCTGTCGATTCTTTCGCCTTGGATTCATTGGGTGTTTTGGACTGCTGCTCATTCGACGAAGGCTTCGGCTTCTTCTTCTTCACAGCCAAGGGATTCGGTTCTTTGCGACCAAACGCCTTATTCTTCTTTTTCTTCTCAGCCTTGTCACCTTCAGTAGCCCCAGTCGCAGCTTTCTTCTCTCCTGACTCATCATCGCTATCGTCCTCTTCCTCCCTCTTCCTCTTGCCGATGGGTGTCTTGAGCTCTGCTCTGAATTTGCTTCTCTCATCCTTTGATCGGATTTTCGCGCTGACTGTTGCCATTGGCTCCATGATCATGACTGACCTTCTAATGAAGACCAATGGCGTTCCTGCCACCCGTCGTAGGCTTGCCCTGACGGCTTCGTCATTGATTGCGCATACGTAGCGGTGTTTGTTAACCCCGTTCTCCTTCGGGTCAACAACCGAGTGTATGCATTCAAGCGCGCTGAGTGGGTCGGGGTACTCGTCAGGGTGATGGCCGCATCGTCGTCGCTCGAACTGGTTTTTTGCTTGCTCTATAGCTGCTTCCACCCCGGGCTCTGATTTTCGTTTGTATAGATGTCGCATCGAACATTGAGTGATCACTACGTGATTCTAGTTAGTAGGCAGATATAACTAGAGGATAGTTGAGGCAAAAAATGCATACGTGGTTTCACTTGACCATGTAGAGTGTCCTCCAGCCGTCGCATCACATCCATTTTGCATTTGTTCGCTTCTGCGATAAAGTCGGCATCCACAAGAACTTGGTAGGGTTCTCGGAATCCGAAGCTCATGGAGAATTGCTCCATGAGCTTGCGATACTGTTTGGATCTTTTGGCTCGAGGCATTTTGCCTTGCCTTTGCCGAGTACGAAATGCGATTGATGTTGTTGTTAAGGTAGTGTTGAAATCGCGGTTTTCAAAGTTCAAGAAATTCTGCATGAATATTTACGATAAGCTTTAAGCTTCTTATCAGCTTAATGCACCTAGCTAAAACTATGGGTCTAGCGGGAGTGCAATACCCCACTTGGATGTACCTAGATACTTGGTGAAATGTTCAACATTTGAACGTGAAGTTCATTCTAAAATGCCAGTGTACATAAGCGCCCAAGTTCTTCATCAGGCTGCTTATTGCGTTTTTAAGCTGTTCTATCTTTGTACCCAAAATATTCCTCAAACGCCATGCTAACTTTATATTGATAGATCTCTTTCTCGTATGACGCCGTGAATAGTCTATAGTTTGCAACGCCTCGAAATGCCAATTAATCCGCACCAATTCATCTTCATACCTACCCTCTACCTTACTCTTGATGTATTACGGACCAATTCAAGGAGACCGAGAATGGTTCATTGGTTCCTTCTTGTTGTGATCAAGGCTGTAGTCTTGGATTATATAGCATATTATTCGGTCGGGCTTCGTTGACACAAAGCTGCCACGACACTAATATCGTCGGGTTTCCCTGCGTTCATTAGTATCGAGGCTGTCGATGTTAGTCAAGCAAATGCAACAACATACCTCCTTCACTAGCTAATCCTTCCTCGATGGCATGCTCCATAAAGGGGCTCTCTGCAAAGGGATCCAACGCAATCTTTTTTGCGGCGTTGAGGAGTTCCTGTGCGACGAAGGTCATTCCGCCATTTGCACCATCCTTTCGGGGGCCGCTCGCTTGGCCCCCTTCTCCTGCCTCCCAGCGCTCGACGCTCTTGGACACGTTTGTGACTATCTCATGCGACCAGAGATTGTCAATGACACCGTCAGTCATGGCCAGCACGACATCGCCCTCTTGGAGTTCCACAATGTCCAAGACCGCATTTTTAGCCGGGGTGTCTGGGCTGTTGGTTCCGAGTTGTCTCGGACAGTCAAACCAATGCCATTGTTCTGTCGACTTATACACCATCTCCTGGTTCTTCGGCCGTACAACCATGACTTGAGAATCGCCAAGATTTGCTACGTACACAAGCGGTGATACGGAAGTCGTTGGGCTGTTGGTGTCAGCTTTGTAGAAGAGCTGCGCCCCTGTCGTCGTAGTAGTTCCCAGACAATCGTTAGGGCCGGAAGTAGCTTCGACGGTGCGCTCATAAGCCTGTTGCAGATAGCGTATAGGATCTGGGTGGTACGGTTGGTCGGGCGATCGGGGCATTTCAATATCTTCCTGCATCGCCGCCACCCAGAAATGTAGTATCAACCTCGACCATAAGCTGTAACCATTGTTAATCACGGATCGTTACCCGCAGGGCTTAGACTATCATGGGATATAGTACCCTGCATGACCTCTGGGTCGAGACGACCAAGCGCCCACTCCATCATTGGCGCAAATGAAATAGTCACTGGCATAAATCGCATCGTCCCCGTTTGTCCATCCACGTATAAGCTCACCGTCTACAAAAGCGCGCTTGTGGCGACTTTGGTGGTGGGTGCTGAGGGGGTCCGAGAATGAGCCCGATGGAGGAGACAAGAACGGCGGGGGAAAAGGCCTCGGAGTTCGTTTCGCGTACAGCGCAAAGCCGGTCTCGAAGCGGAAGGGTAAGTTCGGACCGGAATCTAGAAGCGATGTGGTATTTTTACCCGATGTTTCGGTTGATGTAGAAGAACTGCGATAGAGAACACCGCTTGCAGGATGTTGAGGATACCGATGCGCCCATGATATAGAGTGGAAGCAGGACAGCAATGCTCGTTGCGTTGGACCAGATTGAGAGGCCAACAATAAAAAGGGAGCCGGCCTTCTCATGCCCACGAGAGAGGTCTAACCACAGACCTTCAGGGCGCTTACGCTTGGGGTGACAGCGAAAGAGTGATCATGAATTGATTACCACCTCGATAAAACGCTCTATGTAGACTGGAGTCTAGAGTTTGGGTACACTGTAACATCAACTCATTAAATCATCGACTGGGGCAATTCTGCAATAGACTTTCTGATAAGGAAATGCATCTAACTGTACATGGTTTCGCTTATCGCAAAGTGACAGCCGGACATGATTGGATGCAGAGCCATGTCTCACACGTGAGAGTACCAGAATAATCCCGGTAGCTTGGAACTCGGCATGGCAGCAGTCAAGACAGCTGGACAGGTACCTGATGCATTGCTTTTATTAGAATTGCAATGACATCACATCAGGATGAAGTTAGGCGAGAAACGAGTTTATTGCTGTTGTGCGAAGATGCACTTTACACAACACACTCAGCTTCGACGGGATGAGCCGGGCACATGTTTCGACGCAAATAATATATTATTTTGATCAGACCATTCAACTTAGGTTGCAGTCAGGCAAGACATTGAAAAATAAATGATTGAGCTCCGAATTGGGTTGGCACTTAGGTAATGATATCCATGTCCATGGAATTCGTTGCCGAACGTAGGATTTAAAAGGATACGATGCAGCCAGTCAGCCAGTTAGTTACATTTTCAGCTACTGCAATCCGCGTATTCGCTTGTATTGCTGCATTGGTCGCCTTGGTGGAAGCGGGCTATTTGATATTCTCCTGAATACCGTCATTGAAGTACATGTAGGTAGTATTGATGCCAAAAACGTGTTGGAAAATTAAGTGAACTAACTTAATAAGTTGGGCTCGCTTAGCTCTTCTACTATGTACTGACAAGCTTTGAAAATAAATGAAGATGTTCGGTTGGCGTCTAGATCTTCGGCGTCGAAAGCTAAAAACTTTGTAGTTTTACAGTACAGAATACTTCTAGCATATGCGTGTCTTAACTTGCAGCTATGACGTAAATATCGATAATGGCACCTTACTTATTCTTACTGTACACTTTTTCCCTGCATCCGTCAAGCTGATCGACATTAACTTGGATGTTCCGTTCAGTGAGGGCGAAGGATGCGAAACGGTCTTGCAGATACGCGCGTCACTTGGGGCTCAGCAATGTGAGAAAGCCCGTCCGACAGCCCAAGTATTCACTCGTACCATTCAGTTGATAAATGGGAGGTGGTGGAAGAGGATGCCGTGCCCTCTTTTATGTTGGCGCATTGGACGCCCAGATCTCGGCGGTCGAAGCAACCCGAAGGGACTTCGGAGCCCCTGTGATCTGTCGGTAGGGTTCAACCTGCATAGAGGCTAGGCCATGCGGTAATCTAGCGGCGTAGTTCGATTTCGTCAACTTAATTCCAATAGGGTCCGAAATCCCCCTGGTGAAGCTAGACGGGGTAAATAAAGATGCGGCGGGTAACATGCAACGACAGGGCCTCTCTGAGTACGCTACCTACGTCTTAGCATCTGCTAAAAATTCACCGTTCTAGCCGATGTGGAGTAGAGAGGGGATGAATGAGTGCATGAATAGCAGATGGCTGGCAAGCAAACTAGAGCGTCTGTTGGTCGGCTTTTTTTTGCTATGTAGATGTTTGTTTCGTGACTGGCTTGTCCCGCAGAGTTGAACCGCTCTGCCGCTGTGAGCTGCGTGGGATAGGGAATTCGAACGCGTGCGGATCCATAAGGAGGTCAGTTGAAGTATGGTTTCTCACTTGTACCTGTGCCACGTCAAGTTCCGGTGAGACACGCATAGCCTTAGATCCGAAAACGAAGGGAAAGAATAAAGTACGGTGGCTTGAAAATAAAAATGTCGAGGGCTGGTCATAAGCATCCACACATGGAAGTATCCGTCACATCCGGGATCCCTTCTGACCAATCGTTTGACTCGGTAGGAACCGTGGCTTTCTTTACGCATGCTTACTACTTGTTGGAATAATTAATAGATCATCGCACATTCAAACTGAGAGAGAAATTAATGATAGGCAATATTGTACGAAGTAGCTCGTCAACCTCGCTGTTGCACTGTCTACTATGACACCGAGAAATTGTTAGTCTGAGCCCAGGTAGATCTTTTGGACATGATACCCCGTATTGGTTGAGATCATCTCCTAAAACCAGGCGTTAAAACGAAAGCTTGGTAGCAAAGCCGGCCGAATGATTGATCGACAAACCCATGTCCAAACTACAGTGCACTATAATATCTACAGTACGACCTTAAGGGACAGCTGTATGTATGCGTATGCGACGTACGCCCGCGTTTCTACATAACCAGATAATCAGGCGTCAGGGACACAACTGTGGTATTGCTATTCATATATTCTGGCTAACCCACAATAGCTCTGCAGTAGCACAATGAACTAGGCTACATATGTGGCGGCTAGAGTAAAAGACGGTATCTCCGAATCATACCGGCGTGTGCCCATTTAATATGAAGTTATGATTACCTACCTACCTTGCCTATCTACCAGCCATCAGTGACGACTATTACCGATCTTGCGAACTGACGTAGGTAGTCCCTAGCCCCGTCACCTTTTTTTGTCATCGGCTTTCTGCCATGTTGACATACCACCTTAAAATTATGCGTGTAGATAGATACGAACCTAGCTAGCTTTCTTTTTTTTCTTCCTTGAAAAGCTAATGAGTAGCTCTACTCTATTGAATTAGCCTGCCTTTTTATCTTATTACCCAGACTATATTGCCTAGAGTGGTATTCCATCCCGAAAAACCCCTGGTAACCTAGTCATCATTCCTTCGACATTAGAGGCTCTGATTCCAGCAACAGCACTAAGCGCCAGCATCGTCTTGCCGCAAAGAGGCAGTTGTGTCATTCCTAACCCAAGCCAAGATATTTGTATTGAGTTGTCCGGCGCTTCCGTACTTCGGTATTGTTTTGGAGAGCGACAGTTTATCAGATCTATCAACAGAGACAGTAGGTAGGTAAACCACTCGCTTTTCCAAGTTAGTTTGGGTATTCTCAACAATTTGAAGCTAGAATCAGCTTTCCTTAAGGATCGAAGTCGACTTCTTTCGCACTACTTTTAATAGACTGGAGCCTTATCTGGGGAATTCACATTGTCAAAGACAAGGCCCGGCCGCCTGATCTTTGTCGCAGGATATCAACTCATACATGACATACGGGGTTCCGAGACCTTACCCTTCCCTCACATTCCACAAATTCGTATCGCGTGGAGACACCCAGGACCCAAGCTACAAAACCCGCGTATCCGCCCACCTGCAAGGCAGTCTGGATTCGTCTGTTTGGTTTTTTGGACATTTTGCGCCTTCGACCCAGAATATATAGACTAATACTTTCTTTATTACATTTCAACTCGTTCGACGGTTTCTAATATTTGCAACTCATCCACGCAAACATTGTACTAATAATAATATTTAAGTCCACGCAAGCTCGAGATCGACATCATAAGCCGAACTGTCCGTTGTGGGCCACCCTTGTTCTTCAGCATTCACGACAGGTAATCTTGAGACCAGCGTACGAACAGTTCAACTGATGGAATAGACGATTTTGGGGTGTATTCTGTTTTGCTAGGAAACTCGTTAGGGTTTGATCTTGAGGTCAAGATGAGGCGGAATCGCGGTGAGTACAGTCGCTTTCGTTTCTGTTTTTTCTTTTCTTTTTTGCGTCTTGTATTCCTTGCCTTTATTCTTCCCCGCAGGATTCCAGATTACCTCGAGTCGCATTCTGGAGAAGTACAGGCCATACATACCATACGACAACCATACCTTGCACAAGCATATCTACGTCAAACCACATACAAGGTGCCATGACCATGAGGATTCCCGTCCCACCCTACCACCAACATGACCCCGAATAGCAGCACGTCCTCGAAATATCGGGCATCGGCAACACAAACGTCAATCGACGATTTCCCAAGTCATGGCAAAGTCAGCCAAGGGAGGACATATTACATGCCCAGCCGCTTGGTTATGTTGGCGCACACCGAAAGTTGTGCCGTATTGCCGGGTCCCATTCGTCGCGTAATGTGTGGCCTTGGGGCGTTATTCACTGTATCAGCTGTACTAGTGGTGCAATGCAGTCAGTGAATGCGATGCAGTGTAGTGCAGTGCAGTGCCGTTTGTGTTTAGCGATCAACCTTAACTTTGTGGGCGTTAAAGTTGACATCTGCACCATCTGAACCCGCTATCCCACTATTCTTATCCTTGAACACCCCGTCACAAGCATACGCCGCTTTTTATCCGATACTTCGCTCCAATCCTTTTTCCCTTTTCTTGTACCTAACCAATTCAATCCAATTCACTTACACCGCTTATGCAACTCGGTGGCACCAAACATTTTATGCTAACGCGGTTTTCGGAATTAAAGTACTCTCGTTTATGTCCCAATTCTCTGGTTCACACAACCCCCCGTTCAACAGTGACCCGAAAGAAGACTCTCCAACGCCTTCGTCATCCCCACCAGGCGGCCCAGTCCCTCTACTTAACAGCAAGACCGATTTAAACAATTCTCCCAGAAATAGTCATATCATTAACGTTGGTTCCTTTCGCACCCGAACCCGAACTCGTGCTGCTTCTACCCCGATACCTGTATCAGCATCCCCGGTGCGGGTCAACCATGATAGCTCTCCCGTGACAGCGTCGCCTATTTCTAGTGATACGCATCGCAGATCGAAAAGCCGTAGCATCTCGAGGCCATTGTCTATGGTACAGGCCTACCAACCGCCCCTCATGGATGTCAACGAAGATACGATACCTGAACTGCAACCTATTTTTACCTTTCTCAATAGCCATGCGAACAAGCTATACCAAGAAGGCTATTTCCTGAAGCTTGACGACCAGAATACTCGTAAGTTTGCCATTGCCGAACGTAGGTTAGGAACTGCATCTAACATTGCATGCAGAGGGAAAGCCAAATCCGGACCGCACCTGGACGGAATGCTTTGCGCAACTTGTGGGGACCGTACTATCCCTTTGGGATGCGGCTGAGCTGGATGCTGCTGGCGAAGATGGAGAGGTTCTGCCCAAGTTCGTCAACTTGACAGATGCTTCTATAAAGATGGTATGAATGTTACGAGACAGAAGAACAACCCATACCATGATGCTGGTAGAGGATTGCGATATAGGCTAACCCGAGTCTAGATCGAATCGTTACCCACGAGGTCAAATGACGAGACACCTTTACAGAATATTCTCAGCATATCGACGGCGGGACGAAACCGATACCTATTACATTTCAACTCGCGGCACTCGTTGATCCAATGGACCTCCGGAATTCGATTAGCGATGTTCGAGCATTCCACCCTACAGGAAGCCTACACTGGCGCCCTAATCGCAGGAAAGGGAAAGCAACTGAACAACATCGGTGTCATAATGGAAAGAGCCCGTACGCCAATGGACCAATGGGTTAGAGTCCGATTTGGTGCTGGTGTACCGTGGAGGCGTTGCTGGTGTGTAATAACACCACCAGACGAGAAAGAGTACTTGAAGCTGTTGAAGGACCAGAAGAAAAAATCACCTTACGATCGCACGCATGCTCCGGTATTGAAAGGCGACATCAGGTTCTACGATAGCCGAAAAGACGGCAAGAAGGCAAAGAAGATGCTACCTATAGCTACCATCAAGGACGCATATTCCGCCTACGCGCTATACCCTCAGGCGAAATCATTGATTGATGCCTCCACACTGGTCAAAATCGAGGGAAACATCACGATCCATTCCGATCCACCCTCCGAGAGCGAAGGTTTCGTTTTCATAATGCCCGAAGTACACCCAGCTGTCAGTGGTTTCGAGATGATGCTGAGGTTTTTGTTTCCGACGTGGGACACGTTCGGTTTATATGGCCGCCCAGGAAGACTAGTTGCAAGCGTCCTCGACTCGAGATCGCTCATGTTTGCAATGCCTAAACACAAGCGCTATGGATACCTAGAGTTACTGGACGTCTCTGGGCTAATATTGACTGACGGCAGCTCTAGTTGGAACGAACGAGAATGGAGGAAGAAGCTGAAGGAGTTAACCGGCACCCGTATGAACGCCATAGAAGACGGAGGGAGCACGAGTTCGGGACAGACTAATAGTCAGAATAAGCGTCTTAGCTTTGGCCCGGCCGCTGGCGGATCTGCTAAACCCCGCGTTGGCTTTGCCGATGAAACCCCATCGCCTGTGCGCACATCTCGGTCTATGTCACTGAATAGTCGTCCAACCGATTTGGGGCCTCCCGCAGAGCGTATTCCCTCCGCATTGGGTGGAAACAAGTCCGGTCATACCCGTAACGCATCCGACTCGAATGTACCTGGATCAGCGCCACAGCCACCGCCGCACCAGGAGGGTTCATACGCGTCAAGCCCAGCTTCATCCGTTCGAGGACCTAACGCAGCACGAGCTTTTGTGAATGATTTAGCATCTACCCCGGAGCGCATGAGTTCTGATGAGGAGCGGACAGATGCACAGATCCGTGATTTCGAAGGAATGAGGAGACTGCCCACTCCGGAGCCCGTGTCCCAACCCCCTGGTTTTTCCCACGCCCCAGGCCATGTCCCCGTAACCCGCCCCTATCATTCGCCCGAGATGCGCCGTGCTAATAGCCGCTTGTCCATGACTACACTCGCACAGCTTGCCAGAGCTGGCGGAGGCCCCGTAGGCGAGGAAGCATTGGACAGTGAAAGGAGCAGCGAGGAGCGCCGTGGGCCACATATGCAAGGACCAGACCAACGTGGTCCACAACCACCGGTACATATTCACGCCAACAATGCTGGGATGTCTGCTAATTCCGGGTCTCGTGAAGGTTTAAGGGAAAACCAACCGTTCTCTCCAGGGCTGCCACCCCCTCAGATGGGCCCCATGGCAATGCGATCGAGGTCACCATTGAACCAGACTATGAGCCCCCCGCCCTCTGGCCCCCGAGGTCCAAGTCCAGGTCCAGGCCAACGACCGAAAACCCCCAACTCACGACCTGGTACCGCGTCCGGTAATCGACCTCCCCCACCCCCTGGTCATGGACCACCGCCAGGTAGTATGCCTCCGGGTCCTCCGGGGCAACGAGGGCCGCCTCCCTATGGTATGGCTCCCCCTGGCCGAGGTCGAGGCCGACCCCCACCGAACATGAATATGCCTCCTCCAGGCCCGGGACGTGGCCGACCTAACTACCCCCCTAACGAGCATATGTATCGAGGAAACCCACAGGGACCGCCTGGGCCACCAGGTCCCGGTAGACCACAATCTCCTAACCGTAAACCATTACCCCCTCTAAACACATCACCATCTGTCAGCAGGAAGCCTCTCCCAGCTCGTACAGATAGTTTGCAGAACCGCCACCGTGCCGGCGACATAACCCCACAGTCGCCGTCTACCAGTACTGGCAGCCTAACAGGAAACCGTATTGACGCTGCTGGGCTAGGACAGATCCGACCACTCCAACCAGGAAATTGGGCCCCTCCTAATTCTGCTATGCACCGCCAAGATACCGGCAAGAGCCAGGCGAGCAGCCGCTATGACGATGCGAGTAGATACGACGATTCGGCATCAACCGATAGTCCCGATTATGCTAGTTCTCGTCCTTCAACCGATACGGCATCGTCGAGTGAACGAGAAAGACCAAGAGCCGGTGTATTACGAACGATCGGCAACGTGGAGGACTCTCCACTACAGACCACCGGGCCTAGTTTCGAAATTCCAGATATAGACTTTGGACCGACTGTGAACTATGCAGCTGCCCCTCGTACCAAGACACCTACTCCCGCAAACCCTATGAGCCCTCCGGCAAGGTCGTTTTCTCCTGCTCCTCGATCATACTCACCTGCCCCAGCAGCCCCACGCAGATCTCCCGGGATTGAGACAGGACACAATCGTCAAGAATCTGAAGACACATTGCGGCGAAGTGTTGTATGGCAACCCGCTTCTTTGACACCTGGATCTAGTAGCCCTGCACCCCAAGGCCTTTCAGCGGAAGAGTATGTTCAGCAGAGAGCGGCAGCAGCAGCATCAGCCACCCCACTATATGCCCACCACCAAAGAAATTCATCAGGCAATACTCTCATGGGATATAGAGCGGGTACACCCACTCCCCCGTTAAGCCGAGGACAAGGTCACGATTACATTGGTACGGCGCACTCACGAAACAGTTCTCAGGATCTTCTGCAACAGCGGCCAGGGTCTCGTGGTGCTGGTGAATTACTGCAGCGGCCCAATTCCCGTGGCCCTGGTGAGCTGCTCCAGCGTCCGGGTTCTCGGGGTGCGGGTGCCGTCCTCGGTGGTCAAGGAGGCAGCGATGTGCATCTCTCAGCTCGTGAACAGGAGCATGTGGCACGTATTACCGGCTCTCCGTTGATTAACATGGCGGGCAACAAGGCAGCCCCACAAACAAGCGGAGGCCTAGTTGGCGCCATTGAAGCTAGAGAACGGGAGAGGGAGCAGATGAAACAGGGTTGGAGTAGCCAGGCCGCTCAGCATGCCATTAACCAACGACAGCAGCAGCAAGCCTTTCATCAATACCAACAACCTATGCCATCGCCTGGCATGTCACCTGGCATGCCGCCACCGTCGGGCATGTACTCGAACATGGGACGCGGCAATTTACCTCACACGCCCAGTTATGGTAGCTACGGAAATCCCAGTCCAATGTCGTTCGAGCAGGAGGGAGGTTGGTCATCACCGAGTGGACCAGGGTTCAGATCACCACCGCCCGGACACTACGACCCTCGGTACAACCAACAGGGTATGCCACCTCATGGGCAGTTCTCTCCGCCACAATTCTCGCCACAAAGTCCCCCACAGGGAGGACGGGGGAATGGCCAATACTCTTACCATGGACAAGCGTTCTAATCAGCTCACTATAAAGTTGTTTACAGACATAACCGGGTTCGGGGGTATGTTGGTTTCGCAACTCGGGGGTGAAAGGAGTGGAAAGGCATGAAAGGGGTGGTTGGTTCGTTGAAGCACACGGGCTCTAATGAACATACTAACTAACTGGCAAGCCGAGTTGTTGAATGATGGATGAATTCATATTGAGGAGGCTACGCATGAGTTTAAAATACTCACTACTTTTCCTACTGCTGATATTGGCTTCTTGTTAGAACTTTTACTCTCACGGTTGAGAGGTTATTGCATTTTTAGCATCATCGAATGGCTTATAGAAACTAAGCATAGCTACTTTATCTGGGACATATTACCTTTTTTTCTTAATTCAAAAACTGTACAAAACTTGCTGGCTTCATTAATTTGAGATTAAATGTATTTGCTTGAGTCGCTTATGCGGTCAACTTGGTATCTGCATATCGTCTAATGCGATCCATACGAGCATCTATCGGCACATATCCGTCGACTAGTAGTGGACGAGCGGAAGGTGGAGTTGAGACAACTGGCAGCCTGCGTTGTTCATCTGGTCCATAGTTTAACGCTGCTTAGCTTCCACACCTAGACATCTGTTGTAGGTTGTCGCAGTTTCCTAGCCTTGAATGCTTTAGTAGAGAATCTACAGTTCTTAGAAAAATATGAAGTTAAGGTACCTAGGTAACACATGAATGCCTGACATTATAACCCAGTAACAGTAATGACCGTAGATAGCATATAAGTATTTTGGCACATGCAAAATGCAGCAAGGTACATCCCCGCTAACTCGCTGCAATTGGGGTCCAAATGTCCAGGGCCAGGGCTGAGAATGGAACTACATGCCGGCCTAAATCGCATGTGTACCCCACTTCGCTCTGCATCTTTATCGGGTGTAGTGGTAACTTGTAAGCAAGTGTACCTACCTTGCCGGGATTGTTGGTTGGATGGGGGGAAAGTTGGAGGTGAGCGAGCGAGCTTAAGGAGGGGCCGCCTGACTGACGCAAACGCTGACTGTTGAAATGTGAGTCCCTTCTTGCTGCATCTTCACCTGCAATCTGCACCGGTGCCTGCATCATTTGTACCTGTTGTTTTATACTTCAGCCTCGTGGACGTTTTTTCTTCTTCTGCATTTTAATTATCTGGAGGAACGAACTTATCCAACCTTGGCTTTATTACTTGGGTTGTGGGAAAATAGGCACCAACTCTACTTCTTTCTTCGTTTACTTACAACATATTTTGTTAGTCTGCAGTGCAGTATTGCCGGATAAACAACAGCCTATCTGCCTTCACTTTTTTTTTTGAGCGCGCTCGAATGTGTTGAACCACTCTGCCGGGATCGATCATCCCTCTGGTTTGATCTCGTGGCTACAACCCATTAACACAGTTCCTGCTAGCACGTCTAGACGCCTGTCTATCTATCTGTCTCTCCTACTACATATCTACCTAACTTAGGCACCCATATCCCATCCATATTATATCAAAACTCAAAGGTCTTCATTACCCCGGCTCAGTTGCCACACACAGCCTTATCTTGAGAGGACGATTTATCCGAAGACCGAAAGATGGCAAGAAGATCACTTCGCATCCTCTGCTTCGGCAACTCCCTAACAGCTGGGTTCCCCGCTGGTCAGCCTTACGCCGATAAGCTGAAGGAGAAACTAGAGGATGCCTTCTTAGGACACGGCTATGCGGAGATTGACTACGAGGTTGACGGTGTTCCGGGAGATTTGGTGACGCGGGGCTCGTTTATCAGTCGTATGGGTGATGCCTGTGAGTTGTCTCATTTTTGCGGTGTATCTTTGATCGACCTATGATTACGTGAAGCAATATTGGAGGGCCGGGATACTATCTAGGTTCCTAACTGTCATATTCATACGCATCATCACTGCGTTTCATATATTCACATCGTATTTTGTTGATAAACCGACTTCCATACTAATACCGTTATTAGGGAGGATAGCAACACAAGCCAAGGAACCATACGACTGGACTATCGTGTTAGGCGGAACAAAGTAGGTGCTATTCAAGTCTCTTAACTTTCTCATAATCAGTCAACTAACATGTATCTCTTTTTCACTTAGTGATCTTGGCTGGGGATGTGCAGTAGACACTATCGTCGCCGGGCTCAAACGAACTTGGGACATACCACTGTCCAAGGGCGGCAAGGTGCTCGCGTTGACAATACCAGACACCAGAGCCAAATTCAAGGACATCAGCGAGCGGAGAGATCAAGTAAACCAGGCCATTAAGGAATACAAGACTCCAAACTTGTAGGTGGCTTTATTTCTCAACACTAATTGATCTACCTAGTTTCCATAAGAGAGGAAACTCAGTTTTTAGCCAGATCCCCCTTACCGATATCTCTCTAGATCCTGATTAGGTACTGACTCTCACTACCTAGCTTCTACTTCGACCTAAACAAAGCAATACCTTACCACGCCATGAAACCCGAGGACAGACCCAAGTACTGGGAGATGGACGGCGTGCACCTTTCGGCAGACGGCTACAACCTGATGGGCGAGAAGATCGCCGAGCATCTAATTAGAATCATGAAGCTCGCGGAGGCACAGGAGACCGATATCAACACCATCGCACCAGACCCACGGCAGAGGAAGGCTATCGAAGAGATGATATTAGAGGAGGAGAGGGGAAATCCACGGTTACTTAGTCAGGGGTACATTGTTGTGCGTAAGAGGGACCTAGACTAGTGTAATGCGTAGGATGAAGAGGGCTTCCTCTCCCGAATTTGTGGTTGTTTATTTGTTTATTCATTGATTCGTGATGGTGTACCTAAGTAACTATTGATTTCGTTGGGCGATTTCTGCTTGCCCTAAGAAATCGCCATCTGTCTGAATAGAATATGACAATGTGCCGTCTGTCCTTGACGCCGATCTCTATGCATGCATTTCATTCATTATCATACGGCAACGCCGTAGTGACTGACCAATCAATCCTCTTCTTCCGCATCATTTGACGCATTAGTACTACTCTTTTCTCATCCATCACGCATGGATATCCCCCCTCCTCATACCACCAGATTAGCAGCCACAAAGTCCGGAAACTCGCGCTGCAAGGCATTCGTCACGTTCTCCACCTCCTCGGCCAAGCTCCGGACATTGGCATCCCATCGGCGCATCTCCTTGCCGACGGTGACCTCGGCACGTCCGCTGCCCTTCTCGCCCGACGCCTCGCCGCGCTCGAACCAGATGACGCGTTCGATCTGGTCGATCCTTCCTACTAGCCGTCCCTGCTCGATCATCTTCGCCGTGGTGTCCTCGGCTCTCCTCGCATCCAGGCCGAGCACGGCCGCCAGCGCGTCGAATCCTATGTTGCCGTACAGCCGCGAGACACCGAGCAGATTGTGCTCGACGACGGCGCGGGCCAGGACCGTGGACCCGTCGGCCGTCAGCGCGAGCTGGTGCGGGGCCAGGCCCTCGGCAAACTTGCGCACCTCGGCCGGCGCCAGCAGCCGATCGAACAGCATCTTCTCCAGCATGCCGAACTCGGGCAGGCCGGGGGCCCTCTCGTCCTTGAACAGCCTGCCCAGCGCGCGGCTGCGGAGCGGCCCCGCGGGCGCCAGGATCGCGCACCTGACCGCCATGCCCAGCGTGTGCAGCCGCTCGTCCTCCGAGACGGCGGGCGACAGGCTGATGTCGTGGTACGCCTGGCTGGCCGACAGGAACTCGCGCTTGGCGTCCTGGATGCGCGCGTGCGAGAGCCGGAAGTGCAGGTTCAGGACTGGATCCTTCACCTCCCACATCACGTTCTTCAGCTTGTTCAGGTACGTCTCGGCGGCCGTCGTGTCGTCGACCTCGAGGTAGTTGCGCACGATGCGCACCCACACGCGCACGCGGTCCTCGGGCGTCACGCGCCGCGAGGAGCTGTCCAGCGGGATCTCGGACAGCGTGCGCGCCGCGGCTATGTGGTCCTCGTTCGCCTCGTGCCCGTCGGCGATGAGCTCGCACAGCGAGGCGGCTTGCTCCAGGAAGGTGCCTGACGTTGTGGTTGCCGAGGTGCTGGTCTGTCCGGCCGTGGTCGAGGGCAGCGCGGCGAGCGCGTGCGACGCGGCGGACACCCAGAGATCGGCGTTGTCGAACGAGCGGACTACGGTTACGAAACGTGCTAGGATGGCGCGCTGGGCTACTATGCCTAGCGGCGTTGCGGTCTGTGTGCTGAACGCGGCGTCGATGATGGCTCGGAGGTCGTGGGGCAGCGTCTGCGGCGTCGATATGGTTTTCAGGTTTGTGAGCAGCGTTTCGAAGGCGAGGGTTGGGTCTGACGAGTGCACTTGGGCCAGCGCCTCGGTGACCTGGGGGCTTGCCATGATGTGGGTTGTTGGTGTTGTTTCTTGGTCTAGATCATGTATTTTCGGGGTTTTGGATGGGTATTTCGTAGGTAGGTAAGAGTGTCGTAAGTTAAGAACAAGGTAAATGAGGCCGATGATGATGAGTGAAGTTGTGATTGCAAGCTTCAGATTCAAGGTGGGGCTTCAGTTGGCTGTCAACGAGCTTTGTGCGGTACGGAACGTGGGGAAGCTTTGACCTATTGGTGGGGTAGAGTGGGGGAGATACTTTCACACTGTCTTGTTGCATAAGCGAGTACAAAACTTTCCTTGATAAAATGATATCGTTCAAAGAGTTTCCCCCTTTTCCTACGAATTAGACTGATCAACGAAACGAATCAACGCTGTAAAATAAAGAGTCGACATCCGAAGCTTGGTGTATTTGAGTAGGTGAAATAAAGCTTCTCAAGGTTAATGGAATTGACCCATTATCGTCTTGTCTTGGGCATATTTCACTTTGCGATGATTTTTTTGCGTGGAGTTGATAATCACTAATTGTCCGGGTTGCCCGGCATCTAACGAGACTAACAGAAAGGAGTTCGGCGTATTCCACTACGGCCTTCTCATTTGAAATATGGATTTAGGAACGCTATAACTAGCCTGCTCCCCCTGTCTCGGTGTCAGCATGGATTGATGGGGACAATTAACATCAATAATGTCTGACCAAGATGCGACGACGCCTCGCGTCTTCCTTGCCCGTCACGGTACGTCCTATCTGTTGGGACAGTTACAGACTATAAGCGAATACTAATCGAAGTTGTAGGGGAGACGGAATGGACTAAAAATGGTCGTTATACTGGCATCACTGAACTCGAGTTGACTGCCGCTGGTGTTCGCCAAGTCACTAGCACGGGATCCCAGCTTCTTGGACCAGAGAAGCTGATTGATCCAGCTCGCCTAGCACGCGTATGGGTTAGTCCAAGGAAACGTGCTAAGCAGACATTCAAGTTATTGTTCGACGATTCTGGCTCTGGCAGCACATTAGATGCCGATAAGGTAGTGGTTACGGGTGATATCGCCGAATGGAACTATGGAATTTATGAAGGACTATTTGATAGTGAGATCAGGGCGCAACGAAAGGAAATGGGACTAGACCAGGATACGAAGTGGGATATCTGGAGAGATGGGTGTGAAGGTGGCGAGTATGTTTTACTTGAGCTCGTCCTCGGAACGCTGCTGACTTACCTTCTAGATCTGCACAACAAGTAACGGAGAGATTGGATCGACTGATATCAGAGATTCGCGATATTCATCGTCCGCATATGACCGGTGATCATCCCGTCGATGTTATGCTGGTATTTCTTCTCTTTTGCTCTCTGCGGCCACCCTCAAGCTGATTGTGCTCATAGGTTGCACATGGTCATATTCTACGAGCTTTCGTCAAGCGATGGCTAGGATACACTTTGGACTCACCTCTACCAATGATGATGTCCCCTGGGGCAATAAGTGTTCTTAGGTATGCTTCAACTGGTTGTACTCTTGGTGGTTGCATTTTAACTCGCGCCTTAGTTACCGAAATCGCAGTATAAACGAGCCGGGCTTTTTTGTCGGTATGTCACTTCCGCCCCAACATTGAACGAAGTGCCATGGTTGTAGGTGTGCAGCAGAGAATCGAACAATGAGAAAAGACTTTTGAGAATAGATAATAAAGCAAAGAAGACATTACTAGGTTGATTATTCTTGTTTTTATTTTGTCCATCGGATTGCGCAGTAGCTCAATATTTTATCCTATCAGGATTAGGTATCCAGGCATGATTTAAGGGAGGCGGACTTGTCAATCCTCGGCGTTAGATACCGTATGCAACAGTTACCTGCTCTCATGGTAACTTTGCACAACACGGGGCTGCCTTTGACTTGAATATAGTTTCCCTTGTACGTTCAATTGTTTATTGATCTTGCAACTTGTCAGTCTTGGCTGCGGGTGCTAATGTCAATACATGAGTAGGAAGAAATAATGGTCTTTGCATCGCCTGTCAAAGCATAGAGCATTATACAGAAAAGAAAAATAAATTGTCAAGACAAAGAAAACTGGAAACATTATGTCCTTTTCCTTGTTGTGCCCCTTTCAATTTCGCACTCTGTGCAGCTCCCTGTAATATGTAAGTGATGTTTCCAGTCACCCGCTACGAGCAAGAACATCGTACTTGATAGAGTAATATATTAGTAAAAGTCAGATATTTGATACGATATGGGGCAATACGCGTCAACAATAATACCACTATCGGGACCACTATTTTCGCTGGCACCACCACCACCATTACCAACAGGAGAACCACCGAGGTGGGAGGATTTGGTTGAGCAACATCGGATATATTTCGAGCGTCACCCAAAGCTCACATTTGACTCTGTGCTCGTTTACGATTATGGTGAGTGAACCTTCTCTTCACGAATTACCATCCTCGGATTATTTTTGGTTTGGTATGCTAAACCAGGAGCTAACATGTTGTTTAGATTATTCTACGGTGCTCTTCGTAGAACACAATAACAAAGGCGGAATATTGCGAAGAATCCGTGTAAAGTATGCGTCTAACGACGTTAGTACCGAGAGAATAACGCGACAAGCATTGTTCCTAGCGAGACTCCAGGGAGCAGAACACATCGAGCAGATCATTCCACTCCATCAAGGCACGATAAATATTGGCGAGAGAGAGTATCCTATGATAGCGCTCGAACATTTCCCAAATGCTTCATTGGATCAATTACGGGAAAAACTTCGTGCGGCAGAGCGCGGCGTGCCGAATAAAGTTGCTTGGTCTATAATGCTCTGCTGTAAGTGTATAAAAAGCGTCTGCAAAGGCTTACCGAATTTAACAGCATATCAGAATCACTCGCTAACCTATATCATTCTCTACTTAACAGTAACACGTCAGATTTTAGCACTAGCGAGACCCCCACGAGACTTTGGGCGACTAGGCCTTGACTCATCAAATGCGGTCCATCGAGAAGACGAAGTGGAGGAAGAGACGGCTTTATTTATGCATAACTTTCCAGATTGTAAAAACTTTTACTTCGGCGATATACAGCCCGGTGATGATGAGCATGGGCTTATCCCAGTTGTTAAAGTAAGTCTTATCCTCTACAAAATTCAGAGAGATGGCGTCGTACCATATACTAATTCAATAAATGTACCTAGATGACCAACTTCAGCCGCGCATCATGGGGAGGAGACGAAGAAGAAGAAGACGAATCGACCGGTTTTATTATGCATGATCTCGGATCGGTGAGTGACTACCACAGAACAATAGTATATCAATTAATGGGTAGCTGACAATGCTTAGGTGCTATTCGAATTCATGGCGTATGATGAACCGATCGAAGAATTAAGAAGAAACTTGAAATCTCATGAAGGGTTGATATCAAACGTTCAGTTACAGGAATTGTACGGACACAATGCGCGAGCTAGGAATTTGATACCGTCTGGTCATATCGTAACGACTGCTCCCCGGTGGTTCACACAAGATCCCGAAATTGACCCTGCTTTGAATCAGATCATAGCACGATGTATGAATCTCAGCGGCGCGCATCATCTGAACCGAAGGATGTTACGCGACTGTGCCAAAGACGGTTACCAGAATAGGACCCTTGATGACGTTCCTGCCTTCCAACACTACAACCCTATGACCGAGGGATGGAGATACGACGAAGAAGGAGGAGACGACTTCATCCGAAAGTTTGTTCAAGAATATATTCTAAATGCAGATACCGACCCACGACCAGAACCGGAATCACAAGGGCAAGCGCAAGAAAGTCTACCACAAACCCGAAAGACGGTTAAACTGCATATCTTGGATTGGCTACACGGGTCGTTGATGCAAAGCGATGAAGACGCCGAGAACCTAAGAAAGCACGAGGAGGAGAGGGAAAGAATAATACGAGAAATGGAAGAGTTACGGAATTATCGAAACTGAGGTGGCCTCGTAACTATCGTTGCTTCTATTCGTAGCATTTGCATAGGCGATATAAAAAAACTAAATTGAAACGCGCAGAATTGTGCCAGGTTAAACAGCCCATCCCCTGGTGCACGCCCCTTACCCCCTATAATGATCAATGCACCATCATTGTTACAGTTCTAGACGATTGAACTCTAACCCTAACCCTGAATCGAAGACTATCCTTAAAATTAGACGTTATTTTGTCACAAAGTAATTATAAATAAGTTCAGGGATTTTATAACCATGATGATAATTTGAAAACCACTTATAGTAATTTAAAACCAAGATATGCTCGTGTTGAGATAAAACTGCCACCCTACCCTTGGGGTTAGTGTGTATTTTTGAAGGTGCCCCGTTTAAGCTATGGGATCCCGACGGATAGGAAGATCAAGAAACTTCAGATCAAGAAACTTCGGATTTTTGTGAGTCTGCGACGATAAAGTTCAAGATCCAGAACCGACCAGCTCTACACACTCGCATGAATCGCCAATCATGAATTTTTAACGATTTCCTAGGTACGTTGCCACGCTAGCACCTGAGCATGCACATAGGGGGAAATATTTATACGGTGTTGGATAGTTGCCTGTATATCGATGGATGTCGGTGTCAACACGTGGGAATGAATAGGGCATATTCAGATCCGAAACTCTTGGGAACAAAGGAGAGTCTAAGGAGACAAACAGACCTACCTGTATGGATAGCTAGATTCCAACACCAGAATAGTTTGGAGGGTCTTTGCGGAATAACATCTGACTTACCCCTATCTATGGTATGGACCAGTGAGCATACGCATTACAATATATATGGAGAAATGTCATAGATAGTAATCTCTAATAAATTCGTGCCATTGTCGAGTTGCTTTCTTCCTCAGTAGTTTATGTGATTTTATTAGTTGTGATCATAAGTACCTACAGTAAATTGTTAAAAGAGCTAAGCTACTCTTTCCCCTAACCCTGACCTCATGTCATACAAGGGTTAGGATCCATCGACCCGGTTATGCCACATGTTCTTGGTGCTTTGATTGACCAAAAAGTCCCCGGGTTCCAACAGGGGATGATTTATGGATGCGCTAAGGAATCCGTACCAGGAAATCGTAACGATCATAGGGGCCGGAACAACGGCTTACGTAGGATACAAAAGGGAACTAACGCGACGATGAGGAAATCGGAAATATAAACGAACAGCTGAACCTTCTCTTGCTCCTTTTTATTTCAGCTATTTTTTTTCTTCTACCATCAATTACTTATTCCCGGAGATAGAGAAAGACAAAGACTTACCGGGGAGAACATGTCTACCACTAAGGGAACCATCATCGTCACCGGAGTTAGCACCGGCGGGCTCGGCAGCACGATAGCGCAGGAGATTGCCTCTAAGCCCGAATTCTCCGTTTATCACGGGGTTTACACCGTCCGCGACAAGACGCGCGCCCCCGCTCTCACGGCCGGCGACACACATCCGCATGAGTTTGTATCCCTTGATTTGTCTAGTCTCGACAACGTTCGGCAGGTGGCAAATGACATAAACGTGAGCACGCTACCTAAACTGTTTACCATGTGTGTGTCAACACTAACGATTTATATCACAGACTCGTGTTTCCGCAGGCGATCTGCCACCGATCCGTGCTCTCATCCTCAACGCCGGGTTTCAAGATTTCGGCCAGCAGATGGTAAGTCTCTAGGTGAGGGCATATTCACAGACTCTAGTGCCCTTGCATGAATATGCAAACTTTGACTAACCTCTACAGTGGACGGACGACGGCTTCGACAAGACATTTACGTCCAACTACATGGGCCACTGGCTGCTGACCCTACTACTGCTCAAGAGCATGAACAAAGAGGAAGGCCGAATCATCATCCTCGGCAGCCAAAGTCACGAGTAAGTCCGCCCCTAAGCAGCAGACTAGACACTCGGCACAGATTAACAAACAACAGCCCGGCCGACCCGCGCCACGCAGCAACCAAAGCCTACGTGGACCCCAAGTACCAGCCCTTCGTCACGGACGCCGCCAGCTTCGAGGCCATCGCGCGCGGGACCTGGAGCCCGGCTCGCGAGGACGGCTCCTTCCGGAGCGGGTTCCGGCGGTACGGCGCCGCGAAGCTGTTCCTGATCATGATGCAGCACGAGCTCCAAGCCCGCCTCGATGCCTCCGACACCTCCGCCGACTCGGCCGCCCTAAGCCGCATCTGCGTCGTCGGCGTGGACCCGGGCGCCATGATCACGGGCATGCCGCGGCTGGCGGGGTGGTTCATCCGGGTGCTGATCTTCCAGGTCATCTATCCCGTCGTGCAGTACTTCAACCCCGACGGCGGCGTTCGGCCGACCAGCAAAGCCTCGGCGGAGGTCCTGGAGGCTGCGTTTGGGATGTTTGGTGGTGGGGAGGGGGGAGGAGGAGGGCTGCCGAAGGATGGGTAATTTTTCAAGGGAAAGACTCTTGAGACTAGTCCTGAGTCGCGGGATGCGGAGAAGAGGAGGTTGGTGTGGAGGGAGACGGCTCGGTTTGCGGGGTTGGAGGAGGGTGAGAGTGTGCTCGTTGATTGGCGGTAGTTGGGAGGTGACTACCTCAGTGAGTGTGGCTGAAGTTTGGTTTGGCTGTGTCTTGATTAAAAATGGTATTTCTAGATTGGCATGTTGGGTTTATGGTTGGGGGGTTGCGATGGTAACGCAGCGCAGTATGTGTGTAATATACCAAGGAGTAACAGGTAACCGACTGACAATTCAGCGAGCATTTGTGTGGATATCAGTAAGACTAAATTATTAATATATCCCTATACTCTTGAAAGGTAAAGGAGATATTGGATTATACAATTTTTACTATCACCGTCCTCGGGTAGTTCGATCTGACAGTGGGACAGCCTCGCGATATGCCTGGGCACCTACCTGGATGTATCAGGTAGACATCATAGGTGCGATTTGTACATGACCCATTGGGAGAGATTACACAGCCTCTTGATACCACCCACATGCCTAACTCTATTGTTTTTTGATAGGTTTTGAGGTTTTGAATGCCATCACCAATAATTGGTAATGAATGGATTGAGTCTGGGCTGAGTCTTGGCGCCTTTGCTATCAACAAGACCATTCACTTGTGAGATCCAATGAAGAATGGCAGATCGGCTTCTAAGCCGGTGAGGTAGCAATCAATGGGCTGACTTTTTCAGCTCTGATTGGGATTTGCAAGGGCGGAATGCATCAGGTGAGCGGACTGTCACAGCCTCATTCGTTGTAAGTGTACCCAAATCGGGCGTGTCCGTAATCCGAATATAAAGGATGGAATATCTTCGAGTTTACTACTGTATCGTAGGTAAAGCAACCTCCAAGTTAAAGAATAAATAGTAGTTTTATTGCGCGAACGGAATTCCCAAGCTTTGAAGTGACACCGTCCCCCTTTCCTCATTCTGATAGCTTGAGGATGTCGTCGTACTATCACTACCAGCCAATGAAAGAAGATGGACATATCAGAATGCTTTCCTTAGACCCCGGGAAGCCCGGTGGTCCTCTGAGAGGAAAGCTAGAGACCGTAAGCATCGATTCGGTGGGAAAGTATGAGGCGGTTTCCTACGTTTGGGCAGATCCAGGACCTCCCGATTGTGACTGGGAGATTCACCTGCACGATAACGGAATTGATCATCTTCTGAAGTTGAAAACGGGGAGTATCTATGCGGCGCTACATCGGCTGCGTCTTGCCACTCGCGAACGCCGAGTCTGGGTTGATCAGATCTGTATCAACCAAGATAACTTGGAGGAAAGAAGCAGACAGGTACGATTCATGAATGAAATATTCAGGAATGCAGAACATGTGCTTGTTTGGTTGGGACTGGATGAGAAGGACGAAGCGGGATTGGCATTTGCATCCATCCATAGATTGTATGAGAGGTTGGTTGGCAAAGCTGTAGACCTCAAGTCCAACCCCGGATTCATCCAGGATTTGGAAGAACAGCTGGAAGGATGCCAGAAGAGCCTGCATGATCTGACAAATCGAAAATGGGTAAGCGCAACCATTAAGCCACGAGCTTTCATGATACAATATGCTAAACAAGGGTATCATAGTTCTCGCGAGGGTGGATAGTTCAAGAGATTGGAACCCGCGCACCAGCAACGCTGTTTTGGGGGGAAGCGGAAATCGACTGGGAAGTTTTGCACAGCGTATGCGAGAAGCTTACAGACTATCATGATCTTCGCAGCAAGCTCGATATCCGCACATCAGATATCAAGTTCCTCTTCCAGCGCTTCATTGAGCCGGACCAAAGCAGTTATCATGCGAACCGCTTCGATTTCTTCTATGAACTTCATCGAGCTCGGAATCTGAAGTTCACCGATGATAGAGACCGAATATTCGCTTTCCAGGGCCACTACTCACTTCAGGTGGCGCATTGCCGTAATCACGAACTTGTGTTGATTGAGGCGAATTATGAGAGTACGGTAGAGGAGCTGTATAGGGATATTGCGAGACGCTCATTGCAGGGAGGTCAAGGGAACTCGGCTTTGATTGCGCTGGCGGCCGTACAACACACCGAGGAGAGTCTTCTCTGGAGTAAAAAGGTGACAGATGAAGAATCAATTAAAAGTCTGATGCTGGATAAATCTAGATTGCCATCGTGGGTGCCAGATTAGAGGACTTATCAAGGATTTATTCTGTCAGAACCTATAAACCCCCACCGGGCGCATGGTACCTCAACACCGAAGCTGTCTATCAGCGACGATGGTGCAATGCTTCGGATTCACGGCTTGGAGATGGATACCATCGAAGCATGCTCCAGACTTCTTGTAGAAAAGGAATTCCACCGCAGGAATTCCACCGCAGGAAGGGACACGAAGACTCCGTGGCGACAGTAGAATACCTCTGGCATGAGATCTGCAAGAATAGCCATTTCGATCTAGGCGAGCCATACATCAATGGTGACGAAGCCGTATTCGCGTTTATGCAAACCCTAAGCAACGGTAGTGTACAGGGCGCCTCACGGGAGGGAAAAAGGTACGCCGATATTCCTAAATCTCATTGGCTTGAGCAGGCTGCTCTGTACCTCACGAAAACACTGGGTGAAACGGACGTTATCGCACCGAAGCTACGTTCGCTAGCCGAGATGGCGAAGCGCAATGGCGTTAGGGAGGGCTGGAGTCGGTTGGCAAACGGCGCTTCAAAGAATCGCAGATTTGCCCGCACTCGTAAGGGATATTACGTGCTTGGACCGGCTGTTATGGAAGAGGGTGATATAGTATGCGTCTTATTTGGCGGGAAGATGCCGTTCTGCCTGCGTCCTGTTGGGGAGCAAAGATACTTGCTGGTTGGTGAATGTTATGTCCATGGGTTGATGGAGGGAGAGGCTATGGATATGATGACTCGTGAGCAACTCTCGGCAAGTTGCTTTGAGCTGCTATGACGAAGGCAGGTGGGTGTAAAGGATGATACCTAACTATGATACTTAGATGTCCTTCATACTCTATGATAATGCGAATTAATTTCTTCATTTACTCTTCACTCGATCAAATGCATCAATAACTGTGCGCTCCGTTTCCTCCGTCGTAAACTTCAACTCGATGTCCCCTACCCGGCGCGCTTTCACCTCATCCTCGGTAGCCCAAACGAAGGATTGATGTTCCTCTGGATCCAGCTTGACCTTCAACCAGTCTTCCGAGTCGGAATCGACCAGTACAATGAAGTTAAATTTGCATATCTTCTTTCCGGACCTACTGGTGAAGAAGTGAGGATCTCCGATAGAAGCATCAATACGGGTCGCTTTCAGGCCAGCTTCCTCCCACAGCTCACGAGCAACAGCGTGTAGAATTGTCTCATCCTCGTCATCACAGCCGCCGCCGGGAACTTCCCACCGGTTGGGCATGCTGTCATGAGCAGAGCGCTGGATAAGAAGAATGCGGGGAGGCGAGCAGCTGGTATCAAATACCAGGGCACCAGTCGCGATATAATTGAACTTTTCGTTTGAATGGTCGGCAAGATATAATTGTGATGAGACGGCAAATGGTGAGACGGAAGGGTGAAATGTAAAAGGCGGAACTTGGTATTTGTCTTTCGTAGTTGATGACATTTTGGCGAAATAATGACGGCTCTATAACGTTGGTATTTCTAGCTGTATCTATTAATAAGGACGTAGAGCGTAGAGATGGTTATATGAGTAGAAGCTAAATGATGCTGAAAGTCGAAGGAGGTCAAACGATGACAGAGAAATAAATCGCTAGAACCTGGTTGGTGGCGCTGAAGCCCCGCCCTATCACACCTATAATGCAGCGCTATACACAGATTGCTACCCCTATTTATAGTGCTTCCGCTTCCAACGCCATGATCATACGATACTACGTTTTTTTACTAGAAATGGTTTTAGGCAGATTGGAGTTGTCATTTCTTCTCTCTAAATAAATATCATCAACCTTGCCATTAAATTGACATTTCATTACCTCCGCATACTACTCATCTTACCTCGTCGCTCTCTAGGTAGGTACTTAGGCACTTGACATCAAGTATTTATAAGAGGCAAACCCCCCCCTAATGCTCCAAAACAATCGGCTTCCCCCTCTCCCAATTCTGAATGCTCTCGCGGATGTTGACCCAGTACCGGAGCCGAGTGACCAGCACGCGCGCCTCGTCCAGGTCGCCCCTTTCCATCGCCGCGCCCAGCAGGCCCTCCGTCTCGCGGATGCGGAGCTCGTTCTCCTCGCGCAGCGGCTCCAGGTCCTCCTCGGCGCCCGCCTCCTCGATCGCCTCCCGCGTCTCCAGCACCAGCATCAGGAGCGCCGGGTCCTCCACCCGCGCCGTCTCCTCGTTCGCCACGTCGAAGCCTTGTAATGAGAGCAGGTACTGCGCGCGCAGCAGCGGGTGCGACAGCGTCTTGTACGCCTCGTTTATGCGCGCCGACGCCGCTTCCGCGTGTCGCTTCTCGGCCCCCGCCGGCGCTAGGTCTGGGTGGGCGATTGCTTGCAGGGTGAGGAATTCGCGGCGGAGAGTGCGTGTGTCGATTGCGAAGGGTCCGTTGGGCGGGGGGCCGGCTGGGAGGGTCTGCGGGAAGAGGTCGTAGTGGGTTTTTTGGTCGGATGCCTCTTCTTGTTTTGCTTCTGTTGGAGCCTCCTCCGTTTTTGCTTCCGGCGATGCCGCACTGCTTGTGCTTGCTGTGCGTCTCGTCTGTAAGGATATACTATTGCTGACTTGCGTTTTGTGTGCAGATGATGCTATGCTGGTAGATGGGCGCGAAGTAAAGTGTCTTCTCGGCACGACGGCAGCGACGGATGTAGGAGGGTGAGTAAAGCATTTTGGTGTTGCGTGCTTGCGCTGTTGCTGTTTGCAGGCGTCACAGACACGCCGCAGCGGTCTTATAGGTACTAACGAGGATCGCATTGCTGAGATTGACACGACGAGGTTTGTTGCTTGAAGTAGATGAGAATTGAAATTGCTCTGCTAATTGGCAATCTGAAATTTAGAAACCTGCCTTTGGATCAGTAGACTGGCGGACTGCAATTAACTTTGTACGTTGTTTGTCACAAGTTTAGAGTCATCTGAAAGTACCGAGTACAGAAATAAATTCGAGATAATGACGTTTTAGCGTCTTACCTAATGACCTTTATCGTTTTATCTCCTATGGTACTCAAATTACCCCACCTTAATCGGGGGTCCTCTTTATTTCTATAATCATCGGTATACGGAGTAGATATCTCATAGAAGTGCTCCATGGCATTGCTGTCAAATTTCCAGTGATTCATTAGGGGTGGAAATGGAGCTGCGTCCATAATGTTTTACTTACCAAAAAACCACATTGACGGCTAATCGGCCGCTGAATCCATTTGTTGATCGCCAAATGGATGACTTTATCTCCTATGTTGCCGGTTAACCGTCAAGCTCCAGTATAGGTCGAAGTGTACAGCGAGATTGGCAGCCTCATACGTGCCACCGCTCCTTCCTTCACGGCTTTGCTTTCTTTTATTAATGTCTAGTAATTCTGGTCCTTCTGGTGTTTATGCTCAAACCTAGGTACTTCATCAAGTTAAGCAACTCCTAACAGATTTGTAAACTGTCCTGAGAAACCACCATTCCCGCCTCATGCAGTTCGGCCGAGCAATCGGCACGGCATGTGCCACGTTCGCCATCACCAACATTGACGATGCCTTCGTTCTGGTTACCTTCTTCGCCGAGTCGACCACCAGCAAAACATTGACGCCTCTCAAGATCACGCTAGGTCAATACGTCGGATTCACAATCATCATCACCATCAGCATGATCGGGTATGGCGTCTCACTGGTACTCCCATCCGAGCCCATCGGGTTTCTAGGCCTGCTGCCAATTCTTCTGGGGGTCTGGAAGTTGATTGAACTTTTCATCACGACGGCGGAAGACGAGTCGGAGGATTCCCCTAGGTTTCAGGCGTTGAGGGGGATCCTGAAAGTGGCCATGATCACGGTGATGAACGGCGGCGATAATATTGGGACTTACATACCATTATTCTCACAGCTGGACGGAGCTGAAATAGCTGTCTATGTGGTTGTGTACTACATCCTGGTGGGATTGTGGTGTCTAGCTGCGTTCTTGATCATGAAGCAGAAGCACATCTTGCATTTGATCCAGAAATACGTGGGCGTGGTGATACCTTTCCTGTATATGGGCCTTGGTGTGTACATTGTCGTCAAGTCAGACTGCTATCCTTGGTCGATCGAGCATATCGACAATTCCCATCCCGATCATCCCGGTAGAGCCATATTGGCTGCCGTTACTGTGTCTGTGATTTTGGCAGTCTCGATTGCTATGGTCTGGTTTCAATGGTCCAGGAGGGCAGCTTCATCAGCTACGGACGAAGAGATTCCTCCTACTAGTAACCAGTTGTCTAATGCGGGAAGTGCGATCCACGATTCACATCCTAACAACACTACAATATCTACTGCCGACGAAAAGACCACTTCGGCAGATGTCTTGCCTGCCCCGCTGGGCGATTCGCGCCCGCACAACTGAGACCTTACCTGTCCTTCTAATTTTGCTCTACTCCTTGTAAGAAACCTTTGTTAAGCGTCTCATGACAAGATCCAGTATATCTCAAAACCCGTATCATAAAAAAATTCATCATAAAGCCCAGAAACGCCTTTTCCAATTAATAGACGGGGTATCCTAGCATAGACATATAACAATACCAAGTGATTATAGAGCCATGACCATCGTTTTTCTCTGGCTTTTCCCAGCCCTTTCCCATACTCCTCGTATAACAGCCAAAGCACGATATTCATCCTACCATTACCACCCACACCAACCTCATCCACATCCTCATCCTCATTACCACCACTCTCAACCCCTTAATCCTAATACCTACGTATCATCAAGGCAGCGCCACACCCCGCCACCGTCCACGCTCCGTATGAAACCAGCGCTCGCGATCCTTCTTGTCCACCACATTCCCACTAAACGTGTTCCAGCGACCGGTACACCCCTCCCGTCCATCAACCCGGAGGTTCTCGCCCCCATCACCCAGAACATCAAGGATATCCACGAGCCCGCCGTTCTCATCGGTAGCGCCCTCGTCCGGCGCCAGCCGGTACCGGATCTTCGACTCCGTCTGCCCGAGGAACCCGGCCATGCCGTAGCTCTCGACGAGCGAGCCGTCGTCGTCGCTGACGTTCACCGTGAACCGGGGCGTCTGCCGCGCGGCCTCGAGCCGGCTCTGGGCCGCGAGCCGCGCCTGCGCCAGGTGGCTCGACAGCTTCGACGGGAACAGCTGGTCGTCCATCGGGAAGCTCAGGCCCGTCGTCATGGGCGACTTGCCGCCGCCGGGCGTCTTGGGCGTGCTGGGAGTCGTCGGGGTGGCCGGCGGGCTGGGCCGCGACGTCACGCGGTGGATCAGGCCGCGCGGCGGCGGCGGCGTCGTCTCGCTGTTGGGCATCTCGATGCTCTCCATCGGCTTGCACAGGTCCTGGAATATGCCCTCGGGGTCGTTCGGCGTCCGCATGATCCGCAGACACGGGAAGCCGCGGGCTGTTATGCTCCGCGCCAGGATCGAATCGGCTATGTTCGCGTGCGACTGGTTGCTGGTGATGTCCCAGTGCAGCTTTCGCACCGACGGCGAGGCGAGGTACGGGAACAGCCAGATCATCTCGTTGGCTGGCATGATCGGCATCGAGTTCTGGACCAGCGCGAAGGATTCTAGCGATGTGAGATTCGAGAGAATCTGGCTGAGCGCGGGTAACGAGTCCACGTCCATATGCTGAAGAGTGAGTTTTCTAATCGTTCGACTTGATGGCCTCCTTACGAAAGAGGAAAGGCCTTCGCTGGATACACCTGGGAGATGCGACAGTGTCAGAGTATGCAGCGAGGGCAGCGAAAGTAGGTTAGCGTCGTTAAATGCTGTAAATGGCAAGTGAGATAAATGGAGATTCTTAAGCGCCGGCAATCGCGATACTATGTCGGGGATGAGGGACACGGGAGTGATCGTAGAGCCTGGGAGGCAGTGGATCGACAGAGTTTCTAGGTTCTCCCAGTCGGTATGAAGTTCGAGGAAGTCGTCACTTTGCTGAGGTAGCAGATCACCGGGGGCTTCCTGGAAGTTAGGCTTCTCCGAATTAAGTAGCGCTGCTGCATTCGACATGCGACGCTTCCGCTGGAACTGCGACGGCTCCAAGTTCCAATGCATCTCCTTGAGCTTGCGTCGAGTGGACAAGGCGTGAAAAAGACGATTGAACGAGTAGTCGTGGTTCTGGTGGAAGCCAACCAATCGTTCCAAGTTGGGACATGCCATGATGACAGAGGCCACCAGGTTCTGATACAGATCGGCGGGAATACCTTGAGGCATCGCTGGCGGTTTAAAGCTGAGGACCATCTCTGCTATCTCGGGTTTCGATCTGAGCGTTCGGCGGAGTAATACCAGACGGGAGCCAAAACTCAATTTGTATCGCTTCTTTTGTACAGGCGAGTCCGCTCCAACAAGTTGGATGTTCTCGTATCTTGGGTCTTGGTTAGTTCCACATCATTCATCTCCGATCGCGTAGTATCACTCACAATGCGACTCGAGCGACTTTCAAGAATTTCCGCGCTGATACCGCCACCGAGCACATATCCCTCATCATACATGTTGCACAGCTTGTGCTCCCGGGCTTCAGATGTAAGTTTTTCAACTCATCCAAAATCAAACCCAAGACCTCTTCAGGTAAGGCGGCGAACAATTCTCCAGTCTGCCGTCTCCGTCTGTATTGTTTAATAGGTGCCGGTCGTTGCCATGGTCCATAGTCGTTCCTTCGTGGACTGGAATTCCATGACTCGAAGCTCGTTCTGCTGCTAGCCGGACTCGCTAGGATGGCATCAAAAGTCTCGTTCGTCCTGACGGAGCTGGCGACGCTCGAAGCGCTACTCGCAGGTCTTCCGGACCGGTTATATGTCGTCGGCGCTGGCCGCATGTCGATCTGTGCATAGTTACCCATCATCGCTGGCGGCAGTTTGCTCGGCCGCTGCGCTTGTTGGGCGTAGGCAGGTCCCATGGTGTTGAAGCTGGAGCGGTCGGTCCTCGTGGTAGAATCCCTTACTGAGGGGTCTTGCTTCGCAACTGGGTCAGAAGAAAATCCGGGGTTATGTGAAGCATACGATAGTCCAGAACCCGTTGTGGAGCCCACCCAATAGTGAGACCCTGATGACGCTGCGTGCTTCAAAGGGGTATCGTCAGATCTGAATCGCAGCACCACCGCAGATGTTGATTGGGATCTTTGATGTCTTGAATGTCTAGATGGAAAGGATAGGGGTTAGCAAAAGAAAAAAAATCAGCTAAGAGGAATAAGTAGAAGTTGAGGTATTAGAGGTACGTAGAGATCGTCGTATTTAGATGGGTCCACAGAGATTAAAGACCAGGCGTGCCTTGCATCAGCTTGAGGTTGACGAGCTGTTTTTGGTAAATAGCTTTTAGTAAAGTCGCAGCTCTAGACTTTACGGGCCATTTTCCACTCCATTTCCATGCACCCTGGGCGCACGTTTCTGACTTATCGACAACTACCGTACCACAAAGCCATTTCGTATTCAGCTTAGACTGTTGGTCTAAACCGATTCGACTGTGATGGGCCGCCACTAAGCTGTTGGTAGTGTGAGGCTGTTGGTGTAGCGCATCTCTGTGGAAATTAAACCCCTGACTAGACGTTGCAACCCCTTAAGAAAGCGGCATATTACTCCGGCAACGCCCAAGAAGAGAAAGCGAAGCATGACGCCATTTTACTGCGAGAAAACAACAGATGCAGTATTCGACATCCATGCTGCCATGGCATTCGATATTGGCATTAGGCGAGTCAAAGTCCATTTAGGTTGTCGTTGCAACGGATTGGGAAATTGATCGGTCTTGGAAGGGGAATGGATATGGTTCCTGACTCGAGGCGGGAGCTGATCCTCGCACGGGTCAAGCCATTCGGGAAATTTACAGTAAAAAAGAAACAAACTACTTACGCGGATCTAAAATTGGAGTTGGCGTTCTCAACCGGACTTGATCGGGTCTCGGTCTTGCGGTGGGAGGTTTCGGTCTCGGTCGCGGCGGCAACTAAACGAACTGTCGATGACGGTAAAGCAACTGGAACTGCCTTCTGGTCACTTGTCTTGATGGGTGCTGAATTTCTCTTTTGAATCTTTCGAGCTGAAGGTCGCGGCTTAAAGAGGTGGGAATATGCAATTGCCGCATGCGACGATCGTCCCGAATTGGACGACGTAGTAGTATCCATTATTGAAGGACCGTATTGCTAGGTTCGAGTGCTCAATGCGATACACCTCTTAGCTGCAGGGATGATTCTACTCCTGAACTTCCTGTCGCGGTTAACGCTTCGGGCTTGCTCCGGCATCCGGCAACAGTAAATGAAATAGTATTAATAAAATATCTATCCAGATGATGGCAACAGCATCTCCTTCGCAATTACGTGGCTCGAGGTTTGATGGAAGGAATATGGTGCCTCAAGGTTGATGACCTGCAATTTCGACACAGAGCAAAGGAGCAATAAGGGCGCTTCCCTTTTTTCGTCGGGGATCGCTTAACCGGACCAGATCGCTTATGGGCTACGAGCCGCAAGCAAGGGTTTGATCTGACGCTAATAAGTTGGAAGCCCTGAGCTTGTAACAGGTACGTGCGCGTGTTCGGGGAATAACGGGAATAAATATGTAATAGATATGAGTTTCTTTGACAATAGGCAAACGTCGAAAACCTCAGATTCGGACTGAAGATAACGTGGAATTTAGTATGCGGACCTGATGGCCTTTTTCAAGAAACATGTCTCATGTTCATGACCGGCTGAGATCGAATACATATACTACGTAGTATGGTAGCTGCCGTAACTGTCATGGTGTCTGGTTTCATCCAATAGGCTTCGACGACGGCGCCAAGGTGACCTAGGTCGGCCAACTTTGATGCGCGCGCAAATATTAACTGGATGTCGAGGCCCTTCGATATTGACCAACTTGTAACAGACTAATCGATAGTCGCATCTCTGCCAGCCAAAGACTCGAGGTCTGTTTCGAGTACGGCCTCTATGTAGCGCTAGAATGATCAACAATAGATACGGTGAAGTATTCGGTCAAGCCCGCTGAAGAGTTAAGGAACACAACAGCCGCCATAAGAAACTCGACAGAAATAATCCCATCAGCAAGGGGCCAAAACAGTCTACCTGCCTACATCAGGCTTGTAACTCGTCGTAACAGAAGATTCTAAATATAGTATCTATTTCAGAAACCTTCCAAAAGATCCTTTGACCTCCTGGTGAGGAATTAGGTAGGAAGGTAGTGTGCTTGTGCGACGCATGGGTACGGTACAGCAGATCGCGGGGTCGTGATAAATCTGTCAGTCGGGTTCGCAAGTAAAAGTTGCAGGAGATGGAAACCTTCCTGGCTAAGGATCAAGTTGTCAATTGCATACTGCTCGAGGGGCCCAATCCACGCGATAGCGATACCGGCATGAAATCGCGAGATGATGCTTAGAGGTCTAGTAAATAAGTTGTTGCAAAGACAAAAACGGAAGGCTACATGCATATATCTACAAAGTTATGCAATTAACAAATTGCATGCTTTCTTATAGCGATCTGCTTACTTCAGACTGTCGGCTTTTCGAATTTCTCGCTTCTCTTCATAATCTTCCCACCTTATGTAGGCGTCAACTGGAATCCAAGTCCTTATATCAACTCTAATTAAATTTACAATACGGTAGAATATGCGAATATCCTGTCAAGAAGACAAGTTCTTGATATCCACTTACGTCTCGCCGAACTCTCAAGCAGCGAAGCTCGAGCGTTGAATAATGCGTTGGAGTAGGTAGTCATTGAGTGCTCACTGAGTACTCCTACTTTTTTAGCCGGCAAGAGCCAAGTGTAGCACACAGGGCGATTCCCAAAGAACAAAGGCACCTCTCCTTTACAGTATTATTCCCTTTCATTTCCTTGTTTCTTTCATCAGTGAATATTAAATGAAAAAACACCTCGTATCTGTCAACCTAAACGATCAACCAGCACAGTTAGAGGTACTCATGAATATAGTGTTGCGCCTAATAAACAAGAATATGACAGCCATGAGCCAACAACTAATCCAGAAGAGGATAATATATTAAGTAAAAACATACTCTTCCTCCACAGGTATATCATAAGCATTGTGGATGGTAGATAGTTTATTGAGCCGTCGTCGTGGGCAGGCTTCTTCCAAAACAATAGGGTTAGGGTCCGCAGTATCCCAACCCTAACCCTTACCCCAACTACCCCCCTTTTGCAGCCTTTTGCAACATCGTATTGTGATCCAGACTTCAAACTTGAGTTTCATAGATTTTAGAAGCCTAGGCACCTATTTTCCATTAGGAGACTCAATTTTACTTTGTTGTTTGCAGGACATTGCGCCTAAAAAGTTTTATATAGAAGTTCGCTTTGATGTCTCTCAAGTCGTGATATAGTAGAGAAGGGGTATGTGATTAGTTTTCCGCTGATAGTGGCATATGAAGACGGCGGGATGGGTTGTTGGATCATACTAAGTATTCGCGTTACCTCCTTTTCCCGATTTTTGACCACTATGTTGATTATAATCAGCGTAACACCTCAGAGCTTTACTTGCGCCAGTTATAAATCCTTATTATGAAGTTAAGTACATGTTATAGTCACGGCGTTATAGACAAGTCTAAGCTCTACCAGATCCTGTTGTCGAAATCCTAACACGCCTTGTCTTCGAAGTAACCCTACCATACTCAAAGCTATTATCTCTATTACCCATCACTGGCGGTCGTTGTCCCTTTCGCTTTACTTACAAGCTAACCTCTACGTATTTCCCTTCATGTATTCCTCCATTTAGCGTATAACTAGATGACCCCTTGATGAAATTCAGTTATTAAGTTAAAGAAAAGCGCTCATTAAGAACTAAGATTAACATGATCTATCTTCAATATCGACTTTCCGCGTCTTGGAGAACTACAACTTTCCCTGAGCGTACTACTTTGCGAGTTATTATATGATCTTGCCAACGACTATACATCGCCGGCTATAAGTGCTATACATGCGTATCGCAGGATGTTCCCGCTGTCTTGGTGTGACTTCTCGTCGTCTTAGTCTTTCGCCAGCACTGTCTCCCTGAGCTACCACTATCGTCCAAAGTGATCTTACAGTCTTGCCTTTGCCTGTTACCCTTCTATGATTTCAGGAATAATGTGATTTCTAAGGTCATCACTAGGGAAAGGTATGTGGTTAAGAGGTAGCTACCCAACCATATCATGTCGATTATAGTCCACATCTGTAAGGTGCTATCCCAACAGATCAACACTGCCAGTCATACACCCAGTCCACCTCACAAACTGGCTACTTGTTTGTTGCTGGTGTCACCCTTTTCCAAACCATCCTGTTGTTTTGGCCTTGCCCTCCCTATCCACTGCCAAAGCCCTAGTAAGAGTCATCCCCAGGACAGGCAGACTTTGGAATAATCTTCCCCTTCCACTGGCAACCCAAACAATAAACAGTTTTTGTTTACCAACCAGCTCATCACACCTCCACGTACGAGAATCTCCCTCTCTCTACGCCTCAACTGGGGATCTCAAGCTTACTCAGTACCAGTCATCATCCGCGTAGCTTCTATCGTCTCATTGGTATGTCATATTTCCTTCTCTCTCTCCCATCTCTTCTCTAGTATCCAAAGGTCAACTTTGCTTGGCCAGTTTTCTAATCTCAAACAGTGATCCGATACCGCAGCAGCTCATGATGTCGGACCGCACGAACCAAGGTGGTCCAGAGGATCGTGGCGGCCCGTCTCAGCGCCCGACCGGAGGATCACGACCCGTCGTCGTATCTTCCAGCCTGGCTTTCCGAACCGGACTTAACCCTGCCGCTCCCGTCTTCGTTCCCGGAGGTGAGTGATGTTCTAACTCCACAAAGCTAAGATGGCATGATGGACTTGTATTAACTGAACTATCGTAGCAAACCCCGCTGCCGTGGCTGCCGAGAATCGCACCGCAGTTACTGAGAACCGTGCCGCTGTTGACGAGAACCGCCCTGTGGCTAACGAGGAGATCGATCGTCCTGATACCCCGACTCCTACCCAAGGATCTCCGCGCCGCAACATCGCTAGTGAACTAGCCAGCATCCGAGGTGCCAGTAAGTAACATCCCGAGTTATTTTTCCTTTTTTTTTTCCTTTTGAATGTCATTTTCACTGCTCACTTGAGAATAACCACTCTCGAGACATACATGAAACGAACCATTCGTCTCCTTAAATGAGTAATTACTAACTCTCACTATTACAGTTGCCCGAATCAGCGCAGGCGTCGCTCAGTATCATAGCGAAGCCAACCTCGCCAACATCCAGCACGTCGCCGTACGCGACACCATCGAGGAGCTCCGCCGAGACGTCCAGCAGGTTACCATCCAGAACGACACCGTCGAGGACTTCCGCCGCGAGGTCCGACAGCTCCGCGAGCAGCGAGACCGCGACCGCGAGGACATGGCCACGATGCGCCAGGAGGTCCGCGAGCTTCGCCAGCAGATGACCTGGCAGCACCAGCAGCACATGCAGCAGCTCCAAGAATTCCAAACCCAACCCCAGCCGCCGATGTCGTTCGCCGGCCCCTCTCGTCCCGGCGGTGCTGCTTTTGCCCCTTCCCCTCAGCGCTTCACCAGCGGTCCCCCCTGGAACATGGGCATTCAAGGCCAGCACTGGGCCCATGGTCCCCGTCCGACCGTCAACGAGCTGCGAATGCGACAGAACGAGCAGCGCTTCGAGCAGTACACGGCTGAGATGCGCCAGCAGATGCGACGTTCGCCGGAGGCTTTCGAGGCTGCCGGTCGCCAGGCCGAGGCCGAGGTTCTGCAGCGTGAGGCTTTGCAACGCGAAGCTGCTCAGGCCGCCGCGTATCAGACTGGTTATCTCGAAGCAGAGGATTTCCAGCGCGGGGCTGCTCAGGCCGCTGCTTATTATGAGACTGATTCTTTCTACGCAGAGGATCTTGAAGCTGGTCCTTCTGGCACGAACGGCGCTCCTCGCGTGAATGGCGTTTCTCATGTCAATGGTGCTTCTCATCTGGACGGTCCCCCTGCTCCCAGTCCCCCTAGCGACCTTACCGAGTCTGAGGAGTCGTACTATGCGCCTCCGCCCCCGCATCAACGTCCCACTTAGGCTTTCTTTCTCTAGGCACGATTAGAGTTCTTCCTGAAAGGCAGTTGTAATGGCAAACACGGGTGCGGTTGCTTATGTACATTGATAATGACGAGAAGGAGGTAGTCGGACGTTTGGTGGTAACTTCGGTGTTGGACGAGGGGTTTTGATCAGGGAACGGACTACCAGTAAGCCGCAAAGAAGTCGCGGATGAGTTTTGTTTTCGTGTAAATTCGAGACGTCCCAGTCCCAATGCATATTCGTTGATTTCTACATCATTCCCAACTTGTCTTTTTACCATATCTCTAGTTTTTGATCCTTGCCTCTGTCTTGCCGCACTTAAAAGCCTGTCTCGTTAACATTTACTGAACACCTTGGATTATACTTAACGTCTCAAATCATCAGCATTAATCATGATCCCCATATTCGCAGCATGCTGCCTGGTCGCAGGATTGTACGTCTCTCAAGCAGCAGCTTCGGTATGCTCCTACAACATCATGATCGATAACTTCTCGCGGTACGAGGTCAAGAGGAACAGCTATGGATTGAAAGCAAGCGGTAAGCATGTCACAATATAACTATCCCTATCATTACCAATCAGGGTGCGCACATACCTTAGAAACCTACCTAAGTAGTCAACTAACCCGCTCCCTCACCAAACAGACGACTACTCCATGACAAGAATCTCGGCCGCCGACGGGATGATCTCCTTCGTACCGGGAGCAGGCTCGTACTTCTACGAAACGGTGCCATGCATCGACGCCGTGGCATCGGGGTACCGAGCCATCGCCTTCACGATGCGGGCGCCGCCGGACTCGTCCATCACGCTCGAGATGCAGACCATGAGCAGCTGCGCCGACCCGACACACCACAGCACCTACCGCTACGTGATGGACTTCACCGGCGACCTGCAGAGGGTCACGATCCCGCTCAGCTCGTTCGTCGGCGCCGACACCACCGCCATCTCGGGCTTCTCCTGGGCCACCTGGGAGTTCTACGGCGACAAGAACTTTGTCTGGCAGCTGGGCGATGTGGAGTTCATCTGCGGTGCTGATGCTGCGAAGGGCCTGGATGGTGTTGAGCTACCGACTCGTTCGCTGAGTGGGAATTCTACTGAGACGGTTTGAAGCTTTGAGGGTGTAAAACTAGCATGGACGCTTGCAAGAGAGGTGTGGATGATGGATTGGTTGTGCGGAGGTATGAGTATCAGTAATAGTAGTTTGTAATCAGGAATAGACTTTATTCTAAAATTGTGAGGAGGTAGTGTCTACCGTGGTATATGGGATTCAAGTATGCAAAGAAACAGTGTCTCGTTTCATTGTTGGTATGAGTGCTGTCGTGATTCATTTAGAGACAGATGGAGAATCAATGAAGCTTGAACTTGGTGTATGTTGTACGTAGAATGAGGGCGTGCACCTCGCTATGACATGACTCTCATAAGCTATGTGCATAGGTACCTACAATATTCACCTAAAGGGCATCCAAATACCCCTATAGATACATATCGATACCAGCAATTCTGCCGGTCTGAAACCGGCCAGAACAAGTTCCAGACGCCACACCGCCTACGAAACCAGGTACAAAAGCAAATCCCCCACCTTCCCGCTTCGGCCGGTCCCACGTATCAGGCCGAAATTTCGAGAACAGACCGAAGTTCGACCCTCAAACCTAGTACCCACTTAACGGTAACAGCAACAGCTTTATCTGTGTATCCCTTCGTTTACCTTCCTACCTCATCTGTCCCATCAGTCGCCCTTCTCGTTAGTCGAGAGCATCTATCTGATCTTAGGAACCGAGTTGACGATCAGTTGAAGAAAGATCTCGACGAAATGGTATGTGATTGATTGATTGATAACAGAAATTCATCTTTGCCCCTCCCCCTCTTTTTTTCCCATCCATCATCAACCTAACCACCATGTCATATCCTTTACGTACCTAAGCTAACCCAACCCATGCAAAAATGTAGGCGACAACGACAAAGCAGCGCCTGGCGCTCGCCATCTGCGACTTCCTGACGACCTCGCTGAGCGACGGCACGCTGTCGGCCGACGACAAGGAGAGCATCGACGTGGCCGTCAACTGCATCGGGGAGTCCTTCAAGGTGGACCCCAGCGACGCCGCCGCCGTGTCCTCGGCCACCGGCACCCAGAACCTGCTGCAGATCTACGGGGTGTACGAGAAGCTCAAGTCCACATCATCCACATCATCATCATCATCAACCACATCCTCGTCGTCGGCATCCAAACCTACAGGCGAGAACAACAAGATCCCAACGGAGGAAGAAAAGTCCCAGGCCGAAGACCTCAAGAGCAAGGGCAACCGAGCCATGGCGGCCAAGGACTACCCGACCGCCATCGACCTGTACACGCAGGCGCTGGCCCTGACGCCCGGCAACGCGATATACCTGTCGAACCGCGCGGCGGCCTACAGCGCGGCCAAGGACCACGCCTCGGCCAGGGCCGACGCCGAGGCCGCCGTGCGCCTCGACCCCAGGTACACCAAGGCCTGGTCGCGCCTCGGCCTCGCTAGGTTCGCCCTCGGCGACGCCAGGGGCAGCATGGACGCCTACCGCCAGGGCATCGAGCACGAGGGCAACGGCGGCAGCGAGGCTATGAAGAAGGGATTCGAGACCGCTAGGCGCCGTGTCGACGAGCTCGCCAACGAGGCTGCCTCGGTTCCTACGCCGGACGTATCCAGCCCACGCGGTGGTGGTGGTGGTCCCGATCTAGCCAGTCTAGCGGGTCTATTCGGCGGCGGCGGCGGTGGTGGCGGAAACCGAGAAGGTGGTGGTGGCGGTGGTGGTGGCATGCCTGATCTTGGCAGCATCATGAGCAATCCCATGTTCGCCAACATGGCCCAGAGCCTCATGTCCAACCCCGACATGATGCAGAACCTCATGAGCAACCCGCGCCTCCGCGAGATGGCCGATCGCTTCTCCAGCGGCGGCGGCATGCCCGATCTGGGCTCCCTCATGAACGACCCGAATATCGCCGACATGGCTCGGAATATGATGGGTGGTGGTGGCGGCGGCGGCGGTGGCGGTGGAGGAGCAGGCGACAATCCTGGTGCTGGACGAGGCTCTGGCCAATGATCACTCGTTCGCTCCGAGGTTGCGTGCCTTTGACTCGGTGTTTGAAAGATGAAACAGATACGTCAAGTATCGACTCTGCCGGAAGGATAGGATGGATGGAAGGACGGATGATTGGTTCCAGGGTGACAGAGCAATAAGGATCATGCATTCTGCTGTAGAGGGCTACTCAAGGCTAGATACCTACCTATATTCGCGGGCTAATTCGGCGGATTGATGAAAAAACGATGCGTTTAATGACATTATGCCTTTCCATTTTCCACACTTGTCTACCTCCTAATCTACCTACCTACCTTTGCCATTGCTACTACGCGATATTACAAACGGAACTCCAAAGACACGAGCAAAAAACAACTTGCAGATAATCATAGAAATGAATCAAGCATTTTTACCACTCATGAGAGCCCTCGCATCTACTAAGGTAATTAGGTAATTAATGTACATGATGACCCGTGTGTAATGGCAATAAAAATGGACTAAGACAAACTTGCAAATAATTATCTCGAATCAGAAACATCAGAATAGCGGTAAAATGTGGTGCAGCAAAGAAGAAGAAGAATAGAAGAAGGGAAATAAGAAATCAATGCTCATCTAATAAATGTTTTTTTTCGCCATACACCTCGACTCCTTTTGCCATGCCGTGGTGTTCCTTCGTTTTCTTTTTCTCACTTTTCTCTAAACAGCGTTGCCTCGGTTTTTCCATGGATAGATATTACTTTTGTTGTTTTTGAGTTCCCTGAATGCTTGATCGCTGAACGAAATTAGAAGCGGAAATAAACCATGCTCGCTTTTTCTGCCGCCCATTTCCCCCCTCCTCCCCTATCATTCCCAGTCCCTCCTCAATCGGTAAGCATCGATCGTTATTAAATACCGTAGCCGAATAGCGCATGATATGGAAACGTCCATGATTTTTTCGCTTTTTCTAATACCTCCAACGTCAAATAGCGTGTTCTGCAGAAAGTCGTAACGATACGCGAAGGAGCCGGAACATAGAATATGCTCAATCGAAACCGAATCCGTCTATGAAGTCGATAATAAAAAAGCAAAGACAGAAATAATGTATTGATGAAAAATGCCACCCGAGATTGTGAAATTATCTTGTACGAGAAGTAGAATCGCCATGTTTCTGCGAAACTCCTGGGTCGTCCTTTTGACCTGGCCTAGGACTAGACGGGTTACGTCTTCGACCTTTTCCTCCGCGGTAACGACCACGACCTCGACCTCGAAAGCCATTTCTACCTCTGGCAGGTCCTTGCGGAGGTCGCTTGGTTTCAGGTGAAGGAGGAGACGAATCCTTCGGGTCCTGTGAAGGCTTGACCGCTTCGTTCTCAGGAGCAGCTACTGTAGGCGGTGTGGGTACAGGCTGGCTTACAGAGCGCGTTGGACTATTTGGGAAATGGAGCGACGACGGATCGGGACAAGAAACGGATTGAAGAGTATTGCGACGAGGTTTGGGCTCTGGCGAATCGAAAATACTTGGTTGAACAGTCGACTCGTGAGGTGCGACAGGCGAGCTGGCACCGTCGTGTTTGCTCGAAACACTAGCCTCATACGCCCTTATTGCAGTAGAAACAGAAACAGAATCTAGATCCGCCCCTGGTGCCGCATCGTGGGAACCAGTTTCCTCCTCGACATCTTCGGCCCAGTTGCTTCGTACAGGGGACGTAGAGATCGGGTTTGGCGCGGCCGTAGAACGAGGGGTGAACTCGGGAGCACCAGGATTCAACTTTGAACCCTGTCAGTCAGAGATTAGCATCAGTCAAAAAATCATGCTTGATTATTTGACGGATCTACCTCTTTCTTATGCCCATTTGGAGTGCTCACAACCTTTCCATTGGCCTTGTCAACCGAGATAGGAGTTAGCTTAGGTGTCGATCGCGGAGCCTGCGCAGGTTTCGTTCCGTTCGTACCATTTACTGGTACATCGACGGACCCATCGGTCTGCGTAGCTGCCGACGGTACCGCGCCGCTCACGTCTCCGTTCACGTCTCCGTTCTGCTTATCCTCTTTAGCTTCCTTGTCCTTAGGCTTGACGAAGATCTGCTTAGACCAAAGCTCGGCATATTTCCCATTCTTGGCAATCAGTTCCTCGTGGTTACCGTGCTCCGCAATCTCTCCATTAGCAACTACGAAGATAGTATCGGCGTTCATGACAGTGGAAAGCCGATGTCTGGGTGAGGATTAGTGTGTACACATCGAGATGTTCCAAGAGCAACTAGATACTTACGCGACAATAAATGTAGTACGACCGGAGCAAAGAGCGCTGAGGCCTTCCTGGATTTTCTGTTCCGTGTCAGTGTCGACAGAGCTTGTTGCTTCGTCGAGAAGCACGATTTCTGGTTGTTTGAGAATGGCTCGAGCGATAGCAATACGTTGCAGTTCACCGCCAGATAGTTTACTAGGTTCGTTTAGTTTTTAGTACAACCATATCGGTAGGATTATTACTTACACGCCACGCTCGCCAACTCGAGTCGTGTAGCCCTCTGTGAAGCCCATGATGTGGTCATGGATCGCCGCTGCTTTGCATGCGCCGTAGACTTCCTCGTCCGTGGCCGTAAGCCGAGCATAACGGATGTTGTTCATAACTGTATCGTCGAAAAGGATTGGGGACTGCGGGACTATTCCGATAGATTGTCGTAGACTAGATATCACGTAATGTTAGTCGGGAGAGAATCGACGGCATGGGTTACCGTATCCATACAGAAAGGTGCTTCCACGTCCAGAACAGAAGAAATAACTACCAAACGTACCTTGAAATCGTAACATCCCGGATATCCTGGCCGTCAATCTGTATGGAGCCACCCGTCACATCATAGAAACGATCAAGAAGCTTCAAGATGGTGGATTTTCCGGCTCCTGTCGCGCCGACGAACGCAACGGTGGTGCCAGTCGGAACAGACACGTTGACGCCCTTCAAGATGTCCTTCTTTTTATCGTAACTAAAACTGACGTTCCGAAATTCCACCTTGCCGCCTTTGAGTTTTAATGGTCGAGCATCCGGCTTCTCCACCACGCTCGGCTTTGTCGTCATCACGTCTAGAAGTCGCTCGGCGTGCACCAGATCCTGACTGATACTCTTTCCGAGCTGAGAAAAGAATCGCAATGGGGATGTGAGCTGCGCCCAGTAGGTCAAAAGCATGACAAAATCTCCAGCAGTGGCTTGGCCATGCGTGATCTGGTAGACGGCCAAAAAGGCACCTGCGAGTAAGCCAGCGAGGAGAATTAGATATTGAAAGGCATGCCCAACAAAGTAGCTCGAGTAGAGGCCCTTTGATGCCATAACATGGGAATTGACTGCGGCGGTGTATCGTCTCTCTTCGTATGGAACTTGATTAAAGGCACTGACTGTCTGCCACCCCTGGATGCCAGCTTGACGAATGTAGTGCTCTTCGAAGTATCTAAAAGAGCACTGTTAGTACGTATCCACTAGGTAAGTCTCGGAAGCGAATTGAAAGTCAGCGAGCCATAGACACTGCGTTACTTACGTCCTCACCATCTTCTTTCTTTTCTCCTTGAAGCTCGCAATAATATGAGTGGCGGTTTGGATAAACGCCGTACCGGTAGCGATGGTGATGAATCCCTCATATGGACCGAACTTGGTGGACAAGTATGTAAATGCGATAACCAAATCAATCAGCATTGGCAAAGCCTGGAAGCATATCGAATCCAGCATGTTCGAGATAGATGTCCCATTCGAAATAGCAACAATCAGATCCGAGGAACTCTTAGAATCATGGAATTCTGACGAGAGGTTCATGATATGGGAGTAGGCTGCCGTAGTTATCGCCTCTTCGGAGTAGTATTCTACGGGCAACCAAAGCATCTGCCGTAACAAGTTAATTCCAGCTTCCGAGGCCAAGAGTCGGAGACCAGCGAAGATGGCAACCTGAAACCACGGGTTTTTGTCGGAGACGCCGCTAAGAGAATCCATGACAGCGCCATATTGACGAGGGATCAAGAAATTGAGTACGTTCCCAGCTAACAAGCAGACGCCGACAAGAGCAGCATAGAGCTGTAGGCGGCGATTGTGGACAGGCCAAATGTACGGAAAGAAAATGAGGAATCCTTTGGCATACGCGATCCAGTTACCCTCATTCTTGAGACGTTTTTCTATCTTCTCTCGAGAGATACGCTGTTGACGCTCCCACGGAGATTCAATGTCCCTAGGCGAATTGGCCGTCTCCGTGTTGGTCGCTTCTGTATTCGTACCCTCCGAGTTAGTACCATAGCCACTGTCTGCCGACGTGTCGCCACCATTTACTCGTTGGTCTGGTTTCGGGATTAGCGGTGCTCGCTCTTCGTCCTCTTCCACATCGATTCCGCTCTGCTTCCAAGTGAAGTATGTTAGGATAGCGCTCAACACAAGCACCCAGCGAACAATAACGATAGAAGCCTGAAGTTGGAGAAACAGCGATGATTTTTCGTGGGTAGTCGGGATGGTGGCTTCCGGATCGCGGGCGGCGATAAACAAGAGAGCAACGTTGACGGGTTCAAATACGAGGGCGATGATCCATGAGCCATAGAATGGGTACCAAACGGTGTCCGAATCACTGCTGAGACTGTTTTGCTCGATTCCGAAAATGAGGACGCAAGAAAGTAGACCGATGATAGCGTCTTGGGATGGCCATTGTCCCCATCCTATGATCTCGACTACCTTAAGGATGACCTCAGCAACGAAGGTGCTTAGAAAGCCAAAAAGGATGTAGCGGATAGCCTTGCGTCGGACATGTGCTACCTTTTCCGAGTCCGATGTCTGTAGGGTGCAAACTGCAATGGCTGAAGTGAGAGCAAAGTAGACAAACACTACAAGAGGATAGACATAATGCAGCGTAGCCTGCACTCTCTCTAACTCTTCGTCCGTCATTCTCTCGATTGCTACCTAGACGAGGAAGTAGAGTATGATATGCCGAGGAGAATTCTCAAAGCGACCGATGGGTCCGAAGCGGGTTCAACAAGGTTCAGCTCAGAGAAAACGACGAAAAGAAGAGTTGGTCCTGGATGTTGGTGTTAGTGTTAGTGTTAGTTTTACAACCAAACGATCAAGAAAAAAGGAATTGGCGGTGCAATGGGAATGATTCGGTGAGGCAAGGTGTAGGTAGTGGTAAGACGGTTGCATTTGTCGCCTCGTCCGAACAACAGTGGTTGCCCAAGTCAATGTTGACGTGGACGTTGGACATTAGATGTTGGACGTGTGTACGGCGGGATGGTGGCGTAGGTGCAAGTAAGGAAGGAAAGTTACTATGATGTCCATGGAAAAAGGACGTCAGACGATGAGTCACTTAGAACCAACATCGTTAGGTGAGGAAGGAATTGCCATTTTTTAAGTTGGCTCTCTCTTCACTCTTCCCTCGAGAAGTAACTATCTCCTTCCTTACTATCCCATTCATCCCTTGAGAGAAGCAAGATGCATGGAGGTGCAAGGTGCAAGTGGGTTAAGAGACGACGCAGCAGCGGCCTGGGCAGGCTTAGCTTTACCGCCAATGCCCTAAACTCTAAACACCCCCCCACCCAACTCAACTCAACTCAACTCAACTCGAATCAACTAAAGTACAACCAGCACAATGCGATTGGATGTTACCCGACTAGATACATTCCAACACAGGAATGAGAACATCGAGAATGTTCGACGTTGGTGATGATAGGCAAGGTAGGTAGACATTGAAGGTGAATGACTGTGTTGTTGATATGATAAAATGAAATGATTGGCCAAAGTGAGATAAATGACAAAGGATGTAAGTGTATGATGACTCGAGAGTGACCACACTGCTTAAAGTCCTTCATATTCAGAAACATCAATCCGGGAGTTGGCCGGCCACACGAAATATGGTCCTTCCTCGTATAGCGTGTTCAAACAATAGAGGTAGGAAGGCATCATTGGGAATAGGTAGGTAGGTAAACATTGGGTGTGTAGTGTAGTAACTTACCTAACCAGGTCATAGTCCCTCAAGTAGGTAGACAACCAAGGCACTAGGTAGTCTAACAGCGCTGATAGGCACTGCTCCTGTTGTATTGATTGTATTGGCTGTTGTATTGTACCTTAAAGAAGTCGATGAGGCTCAAAGCACGTGCGGCAAACCAGTAAGAGGTGGGTTCATAAAAGCCGTAAGCAGATATGCAGGACAGGTAAGGTATATAACCCAATCCCAATCCCGAACCACACCTCGAGATTTTGGCTAAATGCCTGTCTGTCTTTCTTTGCTCTTTCCTTATAGAGCCTGTTCTGTCCTGTCTGCCGCTTGGATGGTTTGGCGCTTGGTTCAGCCCTACGAAAGACGCACGCGAGGGCTGCAGCAGTGTAGGAACCGGAGAGAAGAACGGTGGGTGAGATCAGACCTAATCAGGGAATAACGGGTCCTCAGCTTAGCTTAAACGGAGAAACTGGAAGAACCAAGCTTGAGACAGGGCCGAAGGCGAACGGGGTGAGACAGGCAAACGCCTAGAACCAGGCCTTTCTTAACTGCTGTGTGCCTTTGTTTGTATGTAGGTATGTATGTATGTATGTATGTATGGTATGGTATGTATGCCTTGTGTATAGACGGACGTCAGTTTAAACATGGGCGTAATGAAAGTCGAATTGTCTAGGTACGGTACTAGATGTGCGATGAAACACACATGACTTAATGTGGAACGAAAAAAAAAAGTTGTGTACAAACGGTAGCTTGCCAGCCGGGTTATGACATACTGAGGTACCTACTACCTAGTAGCTTCTAAAGGGGGTCGCAGTGTGCCCTGTCCGAGATCGACAGTCATCTAATTTCGCAGCTTTGCATCAAACATCACGCGGGTCCCAAAGACCGCTGTGGAATAGAGGTCTAGAAGCAACACTAGACTGGCCTCGGACCACCCGGCTAACACAACCGGTCATCGCGGCACGAGATAAGAACATGGGGGTCAAGGGGGTGAAAATTGACATTGACCAGCATGGAGCCGCATGGGACACTCTGCCGTCCAAGCTCAAAAACGCTTGATCCCCAAGAATTCAAAGTCTGTAAGCCAAGCCACTACCTTGGATATAGTATCACATCATTTCCCGTAGCCGTATAGGCGGTGTGCAACAATATACAAACGAATAGTGGGAAGGATTAATAAAGATAAAATAGATAAAATAATAAGAAAAGGAAAAGGGAAAGGAGGAAAAAAAAATTAGGTGTTCAAAAAGCAACGGGAAGAAGAAGACGCTAAGAGACGAGAAAGAGAGAAAGGATTTTGTGACCAACAGGGATACGCGGCTATTATGTCCAACGCTAGTCCCAAACCCCGGCGGGATGCCCTATTCGTGAGCCAAGAGTGTTCCCATTGGGGCTGACTCTGGATCACTTTGCTCTCATTTCATTCGCCCTGGCACTGGTATACATAGTAGTCCAGCCGCCTCAACAACGTGGTTCGCGCTAAAGCGAGCCATTTGACGCCACAAGCTAATCCTTCCCTACGTACCAGATTGGCACTGGGCACCGCTGGGTTAGGTAGGGGAACGGGCAGACGGGGAACCAGGTACGCGTGACTTGACTCCAAGCAAACCCCATCCACTGACAAGTACTAACAGTACATACATATGTCTGGTGGGACGGTGTTCCCCCGCGATGCCTTAGCTGTAGTCGAACAAATCGCTTCTAGCAAATCGACGAGATCAGCTGGTCGGTTGCAGCACCATGTCGCGTAGTGACACGTCAACTCAATCGGAACTCTTCATCCTACGAAAGGCGTTAGGGTAATAGGTAACCAATGGATGCAGAACAGGGGGGAGACTAAAAGAACGGGCAGGGGTTCCTAGGCGAAGCAACCACGGCCCGTGTTCAGAAAGTCTGCTCGTATCCCTATCGAGACAAGGTGTGCTTGCTTGGGGCTTGCTGATGGTGGAAATTGGAATTTCCTATGCTGGTAGGTACAGTAGATAGGTAGGTAGGTAGGTAGCTGGTTATGCAGCTACACTACCAGACTACCTACCTATTACTACTATGGCACTTGACCAAGCCAGCCCCCAACTTCTCAACTGGATCCGTCGGTGTGCTCAATGACATCTATCGGAAACCAGAGTGCTCTCTTTGTAGTACCACAATCTTTTTCGGGAATCCAGTTCGAAGGGAATGTGACACCGAGTTGGCCGTTGAAGACTTCTCCAGATAAGTTCGGCCACAAGACACAGAAGTTTTACAATAGTATGACGATGTCCAGAACACGTGTCGGCAGTGCGACAACGGAAAAGACATGTTGGTGTATCCACGGTGCCGGAAGAGCATTATATATGTTGGGCCAGTTGCAGTACAGATGCTTTGAGGGGAAAAAGCAAATGGGAGCGAAGACGCAAGATGATTTGCGACCCGACTGGATGGGTTGCCAATAGTGAACGAGCCAGGGGTCCGGTATAGATTGTGTGTGGGGGGGAGCGAGCTGTATCTCCTCGCCTGCGTTACGCAGCGTGGTACATGGAGCGGTGGGAATTTCAATGCTGTACCATACCCTCCTAGGTAATTCACCTCTCTTCATTCTGCTTGTTGAACCAACATGCATTCTCTGTTCACGAGGAAAACGGCAAGCTAGCTTACCGCTAAAATCAAGCTTATTATTATTTTCCGATGAAGATCTTGGATTTGTGACAAGTCCTTTTGACAATTGTTTGTAGAAATATGTCGGCCAGCTTACCTGCATACCGTACTAACCCAGCAAACTTCACCTCTTCACCTTTTTCCCTTCTAGTCTTGTGTCAGGTAAGGAGTGGGCACGTCGAACGCTGGCTATGCAGTAGTAGGTAGGGAATAGGACAAACATTTCTTGAGGTATCATATACGTAATACAAACATTTCCTTCTCTCGGCTTTTATTTCCTTATGTTTATCATGCAAGGCGTTCACATCGAGCATCTACCCGTCCATCTATCCGGACCCACGACGTTCGTCGGAAATGCCAAGGCCTAGATGCGCTCGGCCGACTAATCTACCTCATCCCTGCAGGTGTGATGCAGTTTCATATGCAGTGCATTGGTCTAATATCCGGATGGAGAGCGAGGGTTCGGAATGGAACTTGAGATATGCTATGTGATATATCATTTTACAACTTCCGGACCGGCCAGTTCTTATGAGCTTAATTATAGGTCCCACCATAGCGGTCTGAGAAGGAAGTCCGAAGACCTAGGTTTTCAATGCTCACCATCAAGAAAGGACATCATGAACCTCGCCGCTCTCTGAACTACATCGTGACGATCAGGTAGAGAAGAAAAGTACAGGTCCTAGATGCGCCACGAAACCCGATGACCGAAAACTCATGCACGGCGGCTGAAATGCGGCTGCGGCTCTTTTTCTCGCGCATCACGGCAACGTCGCTGCTGACCACCCACCCAAGCAAATCCGACATGCAGATAATGGCACGAGACGTTATATCCGTCTTATATAATAAATAAGTACAATGAGGTCCCACATAGAGCCTCAATCTAAATGGTCTATATCTACTATATCTATCAAAACCGTTCCATTTCCATGCTTGTGTCGACAGATTTCTTTTAAAGCTGACCTGTCCACCCATTGTGGTCCACTCATTGCTGACAGCTGGACATGCCATCAAACGTAGGTAAGATCTCGCTTCCGCAGATGTATATCACTAATCCCTCTCCAGGCAATTATCTGGCGTACATTTCCAGCTCGATTAACGCAGTGCGGCTTGAGGGACATGGGATGTTTTTGCACTTATTAGTCAATCCTTGTTGTTAAGTTATTATACATACGCACTGCGCACCCGAATCAGCGCGATAATGCTACATCATTCAGCTTCGCCCGAAAGTCCTAGACGCGATATCACCCTTTCGGTCACCGACTATGGAAGTTGAGTAGCAATACGTGGTCAGGTGGACATCATAATCGATGGTGTAGAGGTGCAGTGACTGATAGGCCATTGCTGGAAATCGTCGGCATAATACGAGGGGCCTAGCTCAGCAGTTGAGCTATACGGGGAGTCCGGTAAGCACACTATTCGAAGTTTGCTTGCTCAGCAGCTCAGCAACTTCTGCAGGAAAATGCATCTAGTGAATTGGGCAGGACGCTTACTGGCGAGGGAGCTAAAGCCATCCAAGGTCTATTGGCTGTATCTCGATCGCCGATTGTCAGCTTCTCCGCTCGAAGCATGGCTCCAATTCTGTCGACGAAGATGCTGATTCGTATAACATTTTTATAGCTGCATGAGCACTCCCTTGGCGCTTCATTCATGCATCTCCTCAACCATCGCGTCCTTAGCGAGGTATCGTGTCCAAGAGGTTGCGAATAAGAGAGCTTGAGATTGTGATGCAGTATTTAGCAGATCGAGGCACAAGATACGAGATGAACCGCAGGACCAAGAAATTGAGTCTATCAGTAGGAAATGTATCCGCTGGTCTTTTTCTGGGATACCAGGGTAGGTAGGTAATGCTATGTAAAGTTCGGGAGGTCCCGTTTTCATTAGTATCGTAGGTAGTGTGGAATTTATTGCAATAATGCAGTGGCTTAATACAGAGTCACCATAAACCACTAGCCGAGCACTGTCCGAATAGCTTTGATTGAGATCATGAAAACTCTTATAATACTTGAACGATAGGTATATAACTTCAAGTGTTAAATCTACCAATGAACACACTATCGGCCCTAGCATGACAGACAGGTTGGAGTATAGTCGTTATAGCAATAGGGGGGATACTCTATAGAACTTAGCCACATATAGCACCGCCACATGTTATGAGAATATGGCCAAGACAGCCAATGGCGGTTGCCTAAACTTGACTATAGCATCCGTAATAAATAAACATGACTCCCCCTATTCTGGAAATCGGAGCTAACAGGGGTGCCGTCACGTGTTAATCTCTTGATGTTAGCTGTCGCATAAATCCCATCTGACTCAACACGGATTCAAGCATCTTTCCGTGGCTGTACAACTGGAAATCACTACTACCAATCTACCCTCTTCGAATCGCCACGATGGCAAACACCGCCCCCAAAGTTCCCGCAGAAGAGCGGCAGGAGTCTCCCGACAGGATCGAGAGGAAGGCGGAAGCCCTCGCGAAGCTGGTAAAGAAGAGCAAGCACCTGATCGTATTTACTGGCGCGGGTATTTCCACATCTGCTGGTGAGCTAGTTTGGACCCAAGAATTCGGTCACCACCACCATGATGACCGACCCATGGTCATATCTGAACATCGATGACACCTACTAGGCATACCCGACTTCCGGGGTCCCCAAGGCGTCTGGACGCTCCGGGCCCAGGGAAAGCAGCCGACGGGCGCAGTCAACACGCTGCAAGCTGTACCGACGGCGACTCACATGGCGCTGGTCGAGCTGCAGAACCGAGGCGTGCTCAAGTATCTGATTAGCCAGAACTGCGACGGGCTGCACACGAAGAGTGGGATTCTACCAGTAAGACGACCTCTCCGGATTTGGATCGCTGTTTAGTCGTGACTCACATCCTCGCCACCTAGGACAGGATCTCCGAGCTGCACGGAAACAGCAATCGCGAATCTTGCAGGGATTGCGGGAAGGAATACATTCGCGGTACACATATCTGGAAACTCATCGAAACCGGGTTACTAACAACAACGACCACTAGACTTCCGCGCCGTTGCCACATACGAAAAGACGGTGCGCGATCATCGCACAGGACGGAAATGCGCTCGCTGCGGCGGAGTCCTGCTAGACAGCATCATCAACTTCGGCGAATCATTACCAGCCGAAGCGCTTCAACTCGCGCGCGACCACGCGGAGAAGGCAGATGTCTGCCTAGTCCTAGGGTCCTCTCTCACCGTAAGCCCGGCAAATGAGATTCCCGAGACCGTGGGCAGCCGAAAAGGCACCAAGCTCGCTATCTGCAACCTCCAGGAGACACCGCTGGACGGGCTCGCGGACTTGCGCATCTACTCCAAGGCAGACGAGCTTATGACTCGGGTTATGAGCAAACTGGATATTCCCATTCCGTCATTCGTTCTTCGCCGCCGACTGTTGGTGCAGATGGAGGCGGCGACGGGCGGGCGAAACCAGCTAAGGGTTTCGGGGGTGGATGTAGACGGCACGCCTGTTACGTTCCTTCGCTCGGTGAAGCTGGAGTACAACAGGCGGGTAGCTCGCTCAGAGCCATCCGTCATCAACTTCCGCAGTGACTTAGACCCAGGGACCCAGTTAAAGCTGGAACTGGAGTTTATGGGACATTACGGCGAGCCAAATTTGGATATTATATACGAGCACAGCGGGGAAGGCGGTGCGCAGTCGTTGTATCTTCTTGAGTATAACCCGCAGGCTGGCGAGTGGAAGGTAGTGAAGCGGGAGGGCGCGGAAGCTGATGACACGATCGGTGAACTAGAGATGTCGCAGCTTAATAACGCACTCAATCCTATTGTTATTGATTAAGCATTTTAAGTGTCTAGGTGTTTAACACCTCAATCCGACCCAGAAGATGGCTTCGAGAACAGTACCTGATAACTACCATATATAACCCTAAAACATGTGATTCACCTTCAGGACTCAGATCTCGACCACACTGAACCTACCTACATAATCTTTGCCCTGAGACGAAATCCTATCTCGATTTCGAGCAATACTCCCCATAAACGCCCACCCGCCCTAACGCCCACCCCAGCACCACAGCAACGCCCATCACGACCTTCGTCACCACTCCACCAAACCACCCAGCACCGCAGACAACCGGATAATTATCCGCGCGCCAGAACAAACTCCACAGCTCCAGCTGCAGAAGAGCCTCGTCCCAACGACTCCTCGCAGTCTTAGCGTCTAGAAGCATCCCATTCAGATTCCGGAAGAAAACCTCCTTAGCGCCGTCCTTCGGGTCCGTCCACTCCCTCACCACCAACTCTTCTCCTGCACCTTCCTGTTCACCATCGGCTCTCCGCCATTCATGCACCACCCCTCTCGGAACCGTAATAACCCCATCCCCAGGCCCAACAACAAACGTGTGTCCCGCGAGCGTGACACGGGCTCGTCCAGAGAGAACTTGCAGGTACTCCGTATGCGCCTCGTGCCAGTGCGCGCCCGAGGTCCAGTTTGAGCCTGGGGGAATCCGAATCGTGGCTTGGTCCGCTATGGATAGGTCGTAGACCACGGCTCCTGGGAATGGGCGGGTGAATGTGGTTTGGGTTGTCCTGGAGGTTCTTTGCGTGGACATGGTTTGTGTAGGGATTTTGTAGGTGGTCTTTTTCTAAGGGGGAGGAGTTGGTGAAGATAGGGGGCCCGATTAATGAGCTGAATGATCACCTAAGCCGCCTATAATTCAGGCGGGGGCACCTACGTGGGGGTGCAATCGCAGTGATGAGTGCGTAAAAAAGGAGTAGAACTTAGAATAAAAGAATTTTAAGGACGATAGTTACCGTGATAGTTGAATCGACTTATACACGTCGGGATAGTAAACGAGCTTACCTCATAATGGAGATCCCTTACTGCGCCGCTGAGCGTTGGCTCTCAGTCGACTTTGAGGCTGATAATAACACGTTGTAATTCGCGACACTCCCGAAGTTGCAAACCCTTGGTTTTCATACCTTAGGTATCCCATCGCAGAATGCATAGCATACCACTCACTAAGCGGTTAGAGACAGCATCAACAGATACCTAGGTATTTCGATAGAGATGCTTTATCTTAATTAATAGCAATAAAGTGAAAAGCTGCGCTGAATGCATTAAATCCATATGGAGTGGGAATAGGAGTAGTATGCGCTTGAAGTATTACCTGCTAAGATCGCAGAGGAAGTCATCAAGCTCGTCAGGAAACAGCTCGATGGAAGCTATTGTTCCACATGCGCGCTATACACGCTCTGACAATCAAATTCAAACCATGGACCTCAGGTAGTCCGTAGAGTAGAGTCCGTCCCCCTTAATAACGCCAGCCGAAGCCCACCCAATTTTAACTTTGAAATCCGCCCAGGTGTTCCGTCTAACGACGTATTCTTCGGTTCTCCGCATTTTTGATTCGTCTCGATGACCTGTTCATCGTCTTTCGGTATTGAACCCATAGGTAGAAGACATCTTTCAGCACGACGAATATCGACCCGCCAACTAAGCTTCGTCCCCATCGTTCCTGGAGTATTCCCGTGTTGGCGCCCGAGGATGGCCGTGTGACGAAGCGCGACGGCATCACTAGGCGCAATAGCTCGCCCATCCCATAGCAAACACCGGGCCAGACGAGAGCTCCCGCGATGAAATTCGCAATGGACTTGGTACTATCCAACGTTCTGTTATTACGCCGGTTGTTATCACGCGCGCCCTCGTTGCGATTTTCATCTTCATGTAACTCTCTTCGAATATCCCCCATATCGAAGCCGAGAAGGTCATTACCCGGCTCTGGCTCTGGCGCGGGGTCGGGTGCCGCACGCGGTTGTGACTGTTCGGGTATTATGCTATATGCCAGCTTCTTTGCCTGCGCTTCCCATCTTCTTTGGAGATTTGCGGAAACCACGTTGTGGATGTGGAAATATGTCGCCTTGAGAGCTGGATAGAGGGCTAAGGCTCGCTGGGGGGTGGGTGGCCAGGTCGCGGACTCTTCTGTCTGGTCGATGAGCGACGTGTACTACAAACGACCTTTCGTTAGCGACGAGACTTTCACCTCGGTATACATAGCGTGAAAAATGCTTACCAGCAACGAAACTGGAATCAGAACAACCTCCCCGAGGCGTAGTCGATTGAGGATAAGCCCAGGTGCTATGAGGGGCAGTACGGCAAAGTGAAGAAAGTTAACGGGGGAGGGATTCCGATTCCTAATGTTGCCTTGGTTCTGCTGGCGCATAACCTCCAGAATTGTCACGTCCCCCGAGTCCAGCAAGAAGTTCATCGTAGCTTCTGGACCTGCAAACCAATCAATCGCCTTTGCGCCATAGATCGAACTACTAACTAAGACACCGGAGGCTATAAATCCAAATATAATTCGTGGAGACCAGCTGGACAATGTGTTTTGCAGGTAATTATTCAGCTGTATGGTGAAATCCCATCGCTCGGTGACGGTTATAGGGGATTTGCACATGGGGCATTTGATCTCTTTATCTCGCGCTTCCAGGTCGGTAACCCAAGTCATGAGGCACTCATAATGCCCCTCTAATGCACATTTACAGGGCGTCGACCAGTCGGTGGGTAAAGTAGCCTCGGGTTCGTCAACGAGGCAGATGAAGCATCGGCGGGTATTTGCTGGAGGATCGGTGTTTGGAATTACTGGGGGTTCTTCTCGAAGTTCTTCTGCGTGAGGACGAATGTCTGGGATCTGAGGAGGTGGAGTAGCGGTGTCGTCGCTAGGTTCGACAATGTTTGACTCGTCACCGTTGGTTTCAACACCATTGGTTTCAACACTATTGGGTTCGACATCGCTGGGTTGAGTCGGCAGAGACTCCATCGTGGGAGGAACTGTTTAGGATGATTACTGAGGGACGCTATGCCATGCTCTAAAGGAGGATGCCGTTGTCGTATTTGCTGAAATGAGGGATAGGTATAGAAAGATAAATAACCACTGCTACTGTATCTGGTTTGTTTGGTTTGATGGGTATCGCGAGGCTGTTGGTGGCATGTAACGGATAGAAGTTTGTAGGTTAGAGTGGGTGATTGCTGATATCATCGCTACCTGCATTAGATACCTACCTCATAGTACGAATTCGTAGGGTGCAACTGCAACAGCTGTCTCATTGGACCCCTGCATCTCTTTCATAAAGTGGACAGTACCTAGGTATCCACGTACAGCTCCGATAACTCGGTAGCCTTCTTGGCAAAAAAGCTTCTTCGCGTCCAGTTACCGTAATAGGCAGCAATAAAAGCATTTATTGCATTTATTGCATCTGATGTCGCTTTTATAAGAATACGTATGCGAAAAGCGAGAAACCTACATGTACGCGATTCTACGCAATAACAGACGAAGCTTTCATCTTAAGCATCTTCATCCATAAACATATTTCTTTCAGACATGAAGATTCTAGCATACAAAACTTCAAAGTCCTTAAGGGAATATGGTATGCCTTTTGTTGTGACGTTAAGTAGGACGATAGGGTGTCAACTGTTGCGCTTGAAGAACAAGAGGATTACGACACCATGCCTCCCGAGTCTTGGCAGACCATCCCCTTCTGAGTGTTGTATTTCTAATATAGCAAGCTAGGGAGGTATATTATCATCTTACGTCGTTTGTCGCCTCCTGAGCGCTGTACTATAGATATTATCCCCTCGATCTAACTCAAGGTCTATCAGTTATAACACCCCGTGAAGGCCTTAGGTGCGCTCGACGATGATTAACCCATAGAAATATACTGAAAATCGTTCCTAAATGGGATCATGGACACACCTACCATAGTGGTTAAGCCTAAACCGCATCGCTGTCGCTGACGACTAGCCGCCAAGGCCACCTTTGCATCCGAATGGACGGCTAATATGCAACGATCCTAACCCCAGCTACATGCTCCCAAGACGACCCTTAACGTTCTTCTGCTGGGGTTTCGTTAGGTAGTTCGCGGCATATATTATCATCCTTGCCCTTCTTGGTAGGTAGGCGATTTTTCAAGTTGCTGTCAACCGCACTCGTTCGCATCTTTGCATCATGGCTCGACAGCGCGCGCCAAGGACAACCGCCATCGCGGGCGCAATCGCCCGAATTCTTGGCTTGGGCACCTCTGTGGTATTACTGGCCAACTTGATTTATGAAAGTGTTAGCTGGGGAAAGACGTTAGGGCTTTCGGTATCCGTGGTAAGGCATCAAACGGCCTCATTGTGTCGATTTCAATACTAAAATCGGCCCTCAGGCTGTTGTCGCACTCGCTGTAGACGGATCTGAGTTGTAAGTAAACTCTCGTATCATTTCTTTCATCTCTTCCCTTTTCAAGTCTCATAATTAGGTACCTAGGTAGTGATTGCATGGCATCTCCAAGTTGCTACTTACATGCTTGCCAGAATTTGGTCTTTACTGAAGCTAAGGAAGACGGTAACATACTAACTCCTCACAGAACAGGTCTACTCGACTCAACACGCACTATACCCCGTGCCTCTCCACTATGTTTACTATGCGAGGACTTGGTGGTGCTATGCCTCGCTATCCCATCAATATTTGTTATCGAGTTAAGTAACCACCATAATGTACCGGATGACGAGGAGTACCCCTGGCAGGGAACCGACCTCTTATCTCGCGATGTCACAATAGCGATATGGTGAGACCCAAGCGGACCTTCTTGCCTGTACTTTTCATTATGCTAATTAGAGTTAGCTGCCTCAGATTCATACTTCTAGTCTGGAGTTGTATGGACTGTTGCTACACGATAAGAAAGCCGAGACGACCTGACAACACACTTACGCCTACAGGCTCAGCAGACGAGCTACAAGATGTTCCCCCAACTAACTGACAATGTATTATGATATTATACCCAAATGAATCTCAATGCCCTGAACCCACTTCATTATTTTACGACCCTCTCTCTGCTGCATTATACCTGAATAAGCCCATCTATGATACAAACGCCTTTTTAGTGATACATCGAATGCTCAACGGTCTAGTTTTCCACTTCCTTATTAGCTATGGCGCAGTCTTGCGCATAGCCCTCCATCGCGGGACACAGTTTCTGCATGGGATGAGGGCTGCAGGCAGTTCCTATGCAGCAAGTGATGCTACGTCCACAACCGGGGATGTTGTTATGCGTCGCCAGGTCGTCCGTAGGAAACGTGTAGGCCATCTGCGCGCAATCTTCGAAGATGTTTTGGGGTGGTATCCCACCATGGTCTCTGGTCGGGTTCGAGCAGGTCTTTTCGTCCGCCCTGAGGCTCTCCTATCGTCGCATGTTAGCACGCGTTTTATGTGGCGATAACGCTTGCGGGGTTACAAACCGGACAGATGTGGTGCAGATCCAAGTTGCAACCGAGAATCACTTTGCCATTGCATTCGCATACCATGGGAACTGTGAAAGCATCACTGCATCGTCTTATGTCAACTTTGTATGTCAAAGGTGGTGTGGTATTAGGCCATCTTACACATAGCTGACATCGATTGAGATGATGGCGGTGCCCAAGTCCATATTATGTATGAAAGAACCTTCTAACAGGGTGGCCCGATCAAGGTTTTTCGTATAGCCATCCTCAAACATGGCTAGTCGCCCATTCCACTACATATTGATGTTAGTAAATCTCCGGAGAAGACCAAAACTGCAGACGGGCTCAAACGATGTTGTGAATAGGTACGGCTACAGTATTAAAAGTGCCGATTTCGGGTGTTAAAGCACGACTTACTCCTGTTGGGACAGCAACGGCGACGGTCTCATTAGGCTGAATAAGATCTCCTTCGTTCTTCTTGTAAATCGCTGGAGGGCTGTTGAAGCCGTGGCCATGGGTTGTATAGACCGGGGCCGTGTGGGAGTTCACCACAGTAAAAACATAATCGTTAGGGTTATGAGATGGTAAAGTAGCCGGAGGTGTTGTCTTAGGAGCCGCGAACAGGGGTTTTGTTAACGTTACTGTCGTATTCGTCGTGTTCCCCGGGATCATGAACCGGGTGCCATTTTTGTAATAGGCATTTCCGAAGGTCGCGTTAAACAACGTGGAATTGAACAGTGTCGAGTTCCATACCAGCATTCCTTGACTCGTACCTATAAGCCCAGCGAGGAATATGGTACCTAAGGTCAAGGTAGGGTTTATTGAGAACAGCTTCATGTTGTTGCTGGCGTTGGAGACTGATTGAGTCTCTAGTAGCAAGGATCGAAATGCGAGAAGTAATAAAAAAGCAAAGTAAAGTCGACCCGAGGGCGGAGAATAGAAAAAATCAACTGACCTTATAAACTAACCTAAAAGTAATCCATCTGACATTTTAAGATTCACTTTTGGTGGTTTGCTTCTATGGTCCTACTAAGTACAGCTCGTGTATAATGATTGCTACGTGCGTTGACTCGGACAATAGGGGAACTGACAGTGCTTACGACCTTACGGCTAGATACCTTTGCTACGCTTCGTTGTAGGAGATTGGGCCACATCGAATGTCTGAGCAAACCCTTGCCACTACGAAGTTCAACCATGATAATACTTATAGGAGGCGGTCATAGTCGTATTGTTCTGTAGTGCCTGGCTAGCTGTTGACCTTGACGCATCCGTTCGCAGTATCAGACCGAAGTTTATTCCATAGCAGTCGGACGATGAGAACTAGTTCAAGGTCAGTGGCTTGTTGAACTCGTTACCCAGGTACCAACCTTATTGGATATACGAAAAGCTTACCTACTTAGGTATACTATGCTAACTGTGTGGTGCAACACACTCAGCCACTATTTATGCACCTAAGTTTGACCACGTCTGTTTGAAATTGTCAGCCAGACTCGCATCGATATGGCCTCACTTGCAAACTCCAAGACCTGAGAATGAACCGAATTTGATACGTGATCCATGATAAGTCGCGCTCAAGCTGAAGATCTCTTACATTCTATATGTTTGCTATGTCTACCTGTTCGTACATGGAGGCTGTATGTTGGTTAAGATTAAAGATTACGTTTACAGAGCGAGGCGGCTTCCATGATATTTGCGCGGCTGCTCAAACGAAGCCAATGTGGCCGTGGCCGTGCGCTCGGGAAATCCCTCAAATGAAACAGCAAAGGTGGCGACAGAGTGCGCGACGAGCTATACGCAGTTAGCATGAAGTTCTAAGAACAGCATATGGGAAGAACGGGTCCATATACTCACTTTTGTGTTGACTAGCCAAGCAGTGGAATTGACGTTGCCGATGTCATCACATAGCTGGTGATAACAAGGGTCGTACCACTCGCCCGCCTTGCCGCCAAACATGACTTCCTCCTCTTCCGTCTTGATGCCCTCAGCACCAGTCGCAATACCTCCTCCTGGAATGCCGTTACGGATAAAGGCGTCGTAGTCGCTGCGACCGTCGAAGGGGATAAAGGTAAGGTTGAGACCCTGGGCCGTGTACCAGTCGATATACAAGTCCCTGAGCTGCTCGGAACCGACGGGGTTCAGGGCGTTCGTCGCATTATAAACCTGGTAGGCGAAGTTTGGGCTTCCCATCATGTCATAGTCCATGAACAGACGGATCTTTAGGTTTTCCTCCTGCGGTAGCACCTCGACGTAGTAGTCGGATCCCAACAGACCTTCCTCTTCTCCGGCCCACCAAGCGAATCGCACGCAGTTGTTGACGGTGAAGTTGGTCAGTTGGGTAGCTACTTCGAGGAGAGTTAAGCTACCAGAGCCGTCGTCATTAATACCCGGTCCCTCAGTTACGCTATCGCTATGACCACCAAGCATCACACAGTTGTTTGGGTCTCCTTCGACGGTCTGGGCGATGACGTTGGTAGTATTGATTTGCTTGACTTCGGCATCGATGTATGCGATCGAGTCGACGACCTCGCCTCCATTCAACTTCTGAAGGATGGGTTTGGCATCGGTGCCCGACAGGCCAAATGTAGCAATATGGTTGGGAGTGGGACTTCCTAGCGTGCCCGAAACACCATCGGATTCGTAGTTATACACCACCGCTGCGACCGCGCCCGCCTTGCCGGAAAGCTCCGATTTAGTCCCGAACGGACATGTGCCGCGAAGGACGAACGCAATGTTACCAGTGACATTAGCTGGATAATCGGATGCATCGCATCCATCATTTGCCACGAGAACAAGCTTCCCATATACTGGCTCTTTGTTGGCTGTGGGAGGTGTCAACGACATGGGTGTTGCAGACTCAGGTACCTCATGTCCAATTACTAAACGAGATTCATAGACCTTTCCCATGACAGCAGGAAACGGCTGCTTGGAGAGGCTGTAGTAGCCGCCAAGGCCCTCCAGGGCAGAGTAGATGTACTCAATCGTTGCGTTGTGGCCTACAGAATGGGGAGATGATGAGTAAAAAACGTCACTCGTGTCGGGGGAGGTTCATCACATACCCTGGCTCCCGATAACTCGAGTTGGATGTCCAAATTCGGGCTCGGATAGCTCCGCGATGCCAAAAAAGTCCTTGGCGCGGCTGACAAGATTCTCTATCTTGATACTGTCCTGCAGTTTGTCGGTGTCGACCAACGGCTTGGCTAGCGAATTACCGCCTTCAAGGGGTGCCTGTTGTGTTATTAAGGGCATCTGAAGCTCAGATGCGGCTGCGGCGCCCAGCGCAGCAAGGAAAAGTTTACAGGCCCCCAGACGTGAGAAAGCCATGATGATCACGTCGTATGGTTTGAATTACTAGGAGGAGGTAGGTAGGTGAGAGGAAACGACGGGATGACGAGATGACTGGACGACGTATTGTTTTATTGCTCGGCATATCACCATGGGGACGGCGCCATGCTATATCAAGTTAGACTGAGCAGGGATTGATGTCTCGGGACGAATCATCGCACTTCATGGCGCTTAGATTGCAGCGTTACATTCAGATCACGAACCACAAAATGTGTACATTATTCGTATTATGTATTTATCCAGTATTGATAAATAATATGAACCCCGTTTCCAGAAATATGAAGTGCATAATTCCTATTACTCAACTTTCTTGCAGTTTTGTCGTTGTTGATGAAGTGTTATCAGAATCATGAGGTGGAACAAAAAACCGTTCCTTGGTCTCCCGAATTCTCCATGAGTCTTCCAAGCTTTTATACTCTTGCACGAAGCTGGTAAAATAATCAGCTTGATCAGGTAGACCGAGATCTCGAAGTAATTCGAGACCACTGTATTCCTTAACCCCCTCAGGCCCGTCAACCACACCCAGCGCTTTGTGCAGAATTCCCATGATATCAGCCGTATTTCCTCTGCGAGAGAAATCGTATAGCCTAGTCACGACTCTCAACCAGTGTGCGATATGCAAAGGGTCTAAAGTGCCTTGCATGCACCTGAACTCGAGAGTCCCGGTGCGGCCATCATTGTGTGGTAATCTACTGAGAAATGGCAAAGCTCCTTCGCAAAATCCCTGAAATCCAATGCTTCCTCTCCAAAACATTAGCATTTTTCCCTTAGCGGATGGCGTCTCAAAGCTTCTCGGCGCCAGAACCAACATCTTCTCGGTAATCGCCTTGGAATCCTTCGCCCGCCAGATAGATTCAACTTGCCTTCGCTGGTCAACTGAGTTGCTGCTCGGAAGAATATAATGCATCTGGTTGTACCAGCCAGTGTAGTTTATTTCACTCATGCCGCCCTCTTTCAACTCTTTATCGAGCTCTTGGGAACTCATCTTAGCAAGGTTCGATGACAGCCTCAAGGGTTGGCAGTCCAAGTGGTTGTAACGAGACGGATGTACGAGCTCAAAAATCTGCTTTTCGATGAGCCACCACAAGGTGCAGAACATTCGCAGGAGTCTGGGAGCCAATGCGTACGAGTCATAGTTGTGCGCGAACTGGCCAACGTGGATGTTCAGAGATGTTGAAGGGGCAAGTCGCAGACGATGCTCATTACGCAGAGCAACAATAACCTTTCCGATCTGATCGAAATGGCTTGCTTGTGTTAGAAAGCGCCTGTTAGACTTAACTCTGATGCCAACCCACTTGTATCGACCTATGTCGGTTGGGAACTCCAGATCTCGGTCAACTTGAACCACCCATTGGGAGTACGGCTGCTCGGGCCAAAGTGCTTGGGACTCTGAATCTAGCTTATTCACTATCTCTCTGTTTGGATACGGGGGTCCAAGGTGTGTCCATGCCGGAACTTGTGCTTTTGTTCGTAGAGTCAGAAGGATAGCATCACTAACTGCCTTTTCTACGACTTCTAATTGGGCGTCTTTCTCTACCACAAGAACTTTTCGTGGGTCATCTGAGAATTCATCTTTTTCATCGCCCTCTAGAACAGGAACCAGGAACTGAAGTTCAATTCCATAAGTCATCGGCGCGCGCTCGTAGTAGGCATCGAGCACATGGTCACTCTCCAAATCTTCATTTGGAAGGGGTCGTTGGCCTGCAATGAGGTGTCCGCCACGAGGATTGAATTTACGACTCATCTTATTAGTTTCGAGGTTAGGTATCTATCTTGAAATGTTCAAGGCAGATAGATCTGGTTTGTGAGGACTTGGCCAACTAACAACTATGCGAGGATTTATATCCATTACCTGTTTAAAGCATTTTTATGTGCGCTTTTCCGTCTTCCTTTCAAGGCCCAATAAGTAAAGAACTACGTTTACCCTTTGTGAGTAAACAATCTAGGCGCGAGAGATGGGCATTCACTGCCGCGAGATTCTTCTACACTTTTTTATGGTTTTGTCTCTTTACTTCAACTCCTCCCTCCTCTCTATACACACTAAACCTTATGAAACGGTAATAGGTAATTGTCCCCCAATAACAATTCATTGCATAGGCGACTACGGATCACTAAGCGACCGGGGGTTTCTTCAAGACCATTAGGTAGGAGCATTATGCCCTTTGTATCATAGTAAACAAAGAATGAACAAGCGAATGCTGCCGTTCATGTTGTACGAGGGAGCCCAACTACCCAAATACCTGAGTAAATACCTAGGTAGGTAGGTAGGCACCTAGGTACAATTCTAGTAGCTTAACCGCTCTCATTCAGACCATTATGTTCACGATAGTTTACATGCACTTCTTAACCCCCTCTGGCAATGAGAAAACTCGTTCAAAGCAAGGATGAAACGTTTTTGGTGGAAAGCAGCAGTCCCAGAGAGGCGGAGTACTTTCAGGACAGTGACCTTTAAGTCATGTGAATCAAGACTAAATTTATTCTCTGCTCGAGCACGCTGGCTTCCGCGATATAAAGGACGAAATCTGGGGTATCTAAGCAAAATGAATCCTCCTCAGTCCATCATAATAGATGATACGTAGTAATGCCTGAAATACCACATGGAAAGTGTATGGAGATAGTAGACTTTTCTACTAATATCCTAAGGGGTGACGAACTCAGTAGTCACAACTACCTTATCTTCGGAGTCTCGCATGACAAATCGCACAGTCCACCCACATGTTTCTTTCCCATCTAGGTCGATATGTATGGCGGCCTTTAGTTCTATTATGGTGAAACGTACTCTTCTTTCATCGGGCGGAAAGTCTTCATGGGAAGGTGTGGCTGTAGGCTCCCCCTGGCTGTCAAGTAAGACGCCGTGTTCTATCTCGACAACTCTCCTAGCTACTGCATAAATTTGACCCATCTCCCATAGGTTTTCTCGGGGGGTTCCGAGTTTTCTCAATAAATCCAAGGCTTCTAGTCGCATTTTTAAGTTGCGACATTTCGATGCAACTCCGTGCAGTATCGGCATAAAGCCGGTCTCGAAGATGAATCGTGGTTTTCGTTTGGCCGAAACATTTCGGGATGTGTTGAGAGTCTTTGAGGAGAGAATTGAGCATGATTCGAGTATCCGTCGATATTCATTGAGGTATAAGTCAAAGCACATATCGTCTGCCTCAAAAGCTATGTTTAACCAAACCCGACAGATTTCGAAGCGTCCGGAAAGAATGGCGCGTGATATCAGTTGAGTGGGATCCGTCTCCATGTCATCGGGACTATCGGATAACGGGGTAGACTTGACGTTCAAAGTGTTGAATAACTTTTTCCATTCGTCTAGAAGATGATTAATCTCGGCCTGCTCTGCTAAAAGTCGGGTAGGGACTGTCTTGTATCTCAAGTTCCCAAACCGATATGCGTCCGCCATTCGTACTAGCCGCAGTACTCGGCTGAATAAGCTATCCATCGCTGAGTGAGCTTCAGCCCAGCTATCGAATGATGGTGGCAGAGGGTCATCCACAGAAACTAGGTCAGGGAAGTCTGCATTCCCATGTCCGAAGAAGAAGGGAAATACACTCAAGCGTCGGAAAACCGGTGCAAGATGCTCCTTCGCCCATGAATAGTTGACGTGGCTTAAGAGGGAGATACCATGTTTGCAATGTTGAATGGCGACCTCTTTGTTAGACTGCAGGAACTCGATGCAGATAAAAAGGATGCAGACTAGTATCACCAAGGGTTGGTTGTCTGTTGTTTTGAGCTCCCGAATAGCGGCATTATAATGTTGGAGTGCAAGGCTATTACTTTTCAGCTGCACACCTGAATGGCCTTCGGTCTCGCTTTGGAACTGTTCGTACAGTGAGCTAATCGCTACCACGGAGTGTCTCACTGCGGGCTCGAAATTGCTGAATTGCATAACCAGATGCGTCCAGAAGTAAGGGTCGGCGGTTCCCGATAAAACCTGAGCTGTCCTTTCGCAGAAGTATTGCAGAGCCCTGCCTTCGTCGGTATTTTCGATACCCTGGAATAGCTGACGCGGTCGATGCCACAGTAGCCCGGAGGTGATCTTGGTTGGGTAACCTCCGCATTCACGGCCGGTATTGATACAACGCTTGCAATGTGGCTTCTCCTCATCGCACTTCACCTTGCGGGATCTATCAATTGTTAAGATGCGCTTCTGATTGGCTGGCTGGCTTCCCCAATTGCGGGAGACATACTTGCAGGTCAAACATCCCGTCCTGACTTTTCGGCTTCCTTTCCGAGGCATAGATACAAGATAATTGCCGGTCGAGAGATGTATACCCAACACGTCATACGGGTTTCCCTGTCCAAGCGACCCATAGGCAACAGGTTGCTTCTCTGCGTCGCCCTACTATGTGAGATCCGATCTATGATATTGGTATCACATAACGTAAGATGTCGGGTTCGGGTCCAAAGGGACGGTGGGAAGTTAAGATAGAAGTCCTTAGCATGGGTATATCCATACCGCTTTAGTGACGCTAGCTACCCTGCAGTGAGATTGACAGGGGTTATGACAAGCCGGCCAATAGTATACTCTTTTATCGATATGCCCTAAACTTGGCACCGGCTTGAATCCTTCTGGACTTCTTGGCTATGTGAAACTTGGAAAGAACGAATAGATTTCTATTTTGACTCGGCTCCTTAAAAAACAAAGGAGCTTCCGGCTGTATTAATCCTTTAAGGCAGCAGAATAAATGATCAGTAGCTGCTTACCTAGAATAGTTCTGTAATGAAATATCAGCCCAAGTATTTGCAAACAAGATATGTTGCTTTTTTGACACTCGCTATCGTATACTACTTGTCTCACTTAGGTATAGCGCCCAAGTCCCCTAGTTAGTACCTAGGTATTATGAGATCGTTAATTACATACCACAATTGCATTAACGAACACGAACGCTACCGCGTGACCATTGGTTGCACTGAGATCCAGTAGGGCAGATCAATGTAACTATAAACGTGCCCCTTGAAGGCCATCAGCAACTTCGCATTCTGCCAGCTGCTATCGCATGGTGAAGACCTACAGTATAATGTATGCAGTATCAAGATCCCTATGTGTGTTAACAGGTGCTGTGCCACGCACAAACTAGTGCCCACGATAGCTGCTACCAAGTATAGCGTCAATCCGTGTTGTCGAACAACCTGGATAAGAGGAACCCGTGCAAGATTCAGGAAAGACTGTACAGCACCTTAGGTTAATGAATACAAGGGGCGGTCTTCGGACGGCTTGCGCGAAATGCGAAATGGCTGAATTCAGTTGCTTGATAAACATTCCACCATATGACAGCTAATTTACATTGCGATCGCGGTCGCATAATACACGAATCAATCTAATAAGGCCAGCATACTCTATACCTAGCCTAACGTACAAGATCATCCACCACCCTTGACATACAAAACATCTCACCATCAATGATCAACCGCATCTCTATTCCTTGAGACAGTACATAAATCACCCAAGTACAGAGTCGTCCAACAACCAATACCAGTCCTAGTCACTGATGATTAGAACATCTTGACTGGCTGCAGATGTACGTTGGAATGGACTTAATAGCCAAGCCCCCGGTCTGTTTTTCGTCGGTATAGGCACTCATGTAAGCCCAAAGCCTGTTCGGATTCAAAGAGTGCCTAGGACTTAGATGTTCTTTGAGATACACTGCAAGATTGACAAACGCGCTGCTGATTACTTCTGTGTTTCTTTGTTCATATACAATTGGATTCTTCTCTTTGGCAACATGACCATTGAATACTGACCTCCTAGGTTACATGAGCAAGAGAAGAAAAATTATAAGTATAGTAGGCACCAGGCTTGATGTCTCTCAATGGTGTAATAAGGGATCGGAAATATCGATTGGGTGATCTCACTCAAGAGAATCTGGGATTATCACGGCGTTTGTTTCAATTCAAGACACTCCATCTTCTCTCCTTCCTTTAAGTAGAAGGATTAGCATGAAACCAAAATAAGCAGCAAGGATATAATCTTGGTCTCAGTTCAATCACTCTCAAAGACGAAAAGATACCCACACCTTGAAATATGACATCGGCCGGGGAAGAACATTTAATGTGTGCATCACGCTTTCACTCAAGACTTACTGGTCAGGTAAACTCAACAGCACGAATTGAGTATCAATATGTCTGCGCCGCATGTAGAGACATATGGCTGGGATACGGACGGATCCCGCAAGAAGACTATGATATGGGAGGTACACAGGCGATAGGTTCAGAGATTAATGTCGACAGGCTTTTTATGGCTTTGTATGACGAAGCGGATATGCTCCAATCATTAAGTCCCCCGTCCCACGAGTCTCAAGAGGATGATAATTCCGACTCCTGCACAATGGATGACCAATTTATGTTCTTAGATTCTGACTGCTGCGGTATGCCGCACCTAAAACATGAGCTCGAGCTTGACGCGACCGGGGATTGCCCAAGAGAATGCAAAAAACAGAAAAAGGACATCTCTTTTGAATTTCCGGCCGAAATCCGATCTATGATCTTCTCTCGAGCAATGGACTCCGAACCGAGGTGCGCTCTAGATCTTCTGGTGCCCGACTGGCATGTTTGTAAGCGACACAACCCCCTTTTGGAAGAGGCTCTTGAGATTACAAGAGTTGTTACTTACACACGTGGCCTCGGCGACAGGCGCGGCACCCTCTCGACTAACTTTGGACACGGCGAGGAAGATCACATATGGCTTCCTATGAAAACTCTCGACGATCGCCTTTTGACTCTTGATTCTTGGACCCGCGAGGAGGCAATCAGGTCATTCTTTTTAGAGGGCACGCATGTGTTTGGACTCAGCGCCGATTGTTTTTTCTTTGATGGCGAGGTAAGAGATATGTTTGACAATGATGACGCCGATGTTTTCATCCTCCGTGGAAAGCACATGGTAGATATCCTCCCCTTTTCCGATGAAGTGTTCGAGGCGCCCAAGAAAACATTACCAAGTGGCTCGCTCCACGTCCACCAATTTTTACGACATCTCGTGATTCAATCACCTCTAAGACTAATGGAATTGGAGTCCGAAAGTCTTGTTGGCCCCTTTACCAGTCTAAGTCAACATTACCTAGATGTGCTAACTGATACCATCGACATGGATCGAGATTCGCCGCTGGTGCTTTCTTGGTCGCTGATGCCAAAGCTCGAGAGTCTTCTGCTAGATTTGCGAACTTACAGCCACGATGCCAACACCGAAAATGAATGGATGCCGAAAGACCTGATTATTCGTCGAGCAGAGATAATGGGAGAATTCCTACAGCTAAAGCTGTTAGTTCTCGCTGGCTTACAGAGCTATTCTTTCGAAACGAGTTATAAATCTTACGACGCAAAACGGATCGAGGAGGATGATGAGATTGACGGAGAGCCTAATTGGATTAAAATCTTCACGCCCGCCATGCGGCCTGGTGGTCAGATTGTCCTTGTCGATCGCTTGATGGATGGAGTACCTAGGCTTCCCCCTGTTATTGACGGATCAGTAATGGCCCTCTAGAAATAGATCTGGTCCTTATAGATATCACCCTGTTATTGTTACACATTTGTGAATCATTTATAAGGTAGGTACATATGTTTACTTAGGTACATCACATGAATAAATAAGGATTTGGAGTACCTCAGTACATTCTATAGTATCTTTTTAGGGATTTAAAGCGATTGAATCCGGGACTTTAGACGATATCCCCGGAGAGTAATTGCCGCTCATGTTGCTACCCAGATATGGGATTAATCGAATAACTCCTTGAATACTAACTGCTTCATATTGGAATCTTTGCGACTCGAAAAATTTCCGTTCCAAAAACAGTGCGGCATGAACTTGAGCTTTTGAGATGGGATTCTACGAATTATTGGGGTGAACGAACACTGTTGGATTGCTGTGATCTCCAAATGATATTATCTGCCGGCTTCATGCTTCCGATCCATGCTCAATCTCTTGATTCTCGTCGAAAATCTTGAGATTAACGTTAAATTGAGTACCATGCCCTCTATTAATGTTCTGCTGACCGTGCCCCATGTGATTATACTGCGTTCCATGTCCAACGTTTGCGTTTTGGTATCCGTGTTCTGTGTTAACATGCTGCTCAATACCCCCCGTGTTGTTGCTTTGGTAACCATGACCCCAATTGTTGGACTGAATCCAGCTCTCTCTCCGATCGGATGATGCGGGGATTTTAGACACTTCTTGTAGTTGCCTCTGCAGTTCGTCAATAGTCTTTGTCTCGTATTCTTTAGCAATGGAAATTGTGGCCTCCATCAATTCTTTCGCCCATTGCGTTATCGAATTGTCTTCGGACCTAATTCCACCAGACAATATTCCACTGAATTCGTTGTATAGCAACGTCGTTTTCTTACATATCCAAACCACCGTGGCCTTTCCTTCGTGGTTGGTAGGGTTGTCATCTATTTTACCCGAAACATCCTCGAGAACTGCCTTCGCGGATGGTAAGGCTCTAAGTACGGTACGGAACCCATGCGGAAGGTTGGTCGTCGCTGTGGTATAGTCCGGAGAAAGGCTCAATATATGGTCGATTTTCTCGATTGCTTCTTGGGTGTATTCTTTAGCTGACATGACGGGATTGGATACCCCAAGAATAGATCTCAAGGTTGAAGTTGGAGAGATGGGTTATCTCCGAAGTTTTGGGGATTTCGGAATTTAACATACGACAGCAGACAGTCATCGTCGTGTAACCCGACATCAGGGGGGTACATACATTCAGCCTTGAATGCAGTAAATATCGGCTGTCTTCTCATCGAATAGCATTTTGCGTCCTGGGCATTTATTCATATGCGAGCTAATCGCCTACAGGCGTACTGTGTAGGTACTACGTAGATCGCATTTTAGCTCGCGTAATGCAATTATGGGATTCTCAGTTAACAGTAAACTGTTTACGGCTCATGGGTGTTATTCGGTCGTAGATTGGCTGTTACTTCAAAATTGATGCCCCTATGACTTCGAGGTTTGCTTCGGTTATATCGTGTGCTTATCTCCGAGACATTGGCCGAGACAGTGGGTGCCTAATATTTCAATAACGGATTGCTAGGTACATGCATGATAAATTCGGGGCTTTTTTTATGCAATACTAAATCAAAACGGCACGGTCTTGGGCTTCAATTTGTAATCTCTCCCGACAATCATTTACCCATTTATTGTGCACCTACGTTTTAGCAGGTACATTTACCCCTATTCTAGGACTGTTGACGAATAAGTTGCGCTCTACCTACTTGATGAACTCGATACCGACTTTTCATTTTTTTTATTTTTACTTTGCGCCTCTTATGCACGCCGTACGTTGTGCGAGCTGAAAATTATGTCTGTATGCAGGTACCTAAAGGATCCCGGTCTTGACTCACACATAAAAATTTTTCGATAGGAACCCTAATACATCCTCACCCCCTTTTTGGTTGTCATTTGGTGTCGCTAAAATCGAACATAACATAAAACTGATTAATATGGCCTCGGCAGCTGTGCTGGCGAGTTGTACAGTCAGTCACTTCGTCATTTTAGCTGCTGCCTCTATTCTCGCGAATCCCTTGCTCCTCGAATTACATCTCTCCTGTTCGTTCATAGCTTAAAGGCCATGTCGCATTGTCTCACGTGGCTTCACTGTAGTGCTTCGTGACACCAGACAGCTAGGCGATGGCGGGCCAATCAGCTTTCGTCTATCGCCTAAGACTGGCCTCTCAACGCACGTATCCCTGCGCAGAGTCTTCTCTGATAGGACTTCCGTGCCCCGCAGGCATCCCCATAAGGGGATTGACGAGGAAGATTTTGACACTCTGTCAGAGCCTCAGTATAGGTGATTCGAAGGTCCGAAGTTCAAGATCGCCCTGAAAGCTCCACACAGTTTTATTCATCCCTTGATTTCATTCGTTCTACTGGTTTTAACCACTCTAGTGCCGCCACATAGTTATGTTTTACTGTAGCTATATATTAAGAGGTACCCTATGGCTCTGGTAGTCTTTTCTCACCTTACCCCAGTTACCGGCACCTTTTACCATGTTCGCGTTGTGGGGCTTTCCCACACCGCACCGCCACGGGGAATCTTCAAAGCACCGCAAGCCCATACGCAAACATCACGGAAGTACCCATGACTCAACAACAACCAAGAGAAGGATAGACCTCTTAGATCTTGATTACGATGTGACGAAGCGTATGTTTGTCAACACAAGCATAAAAGAGACTTCACGATTGGATCATTTAGAGTGTATCTTGAAGAAGCGGTACCTGGACGGAAGTCAACGCATTCCAGAAGATGCTAAGATCCAGTTCTACTTGTTCGACAAGCCCCTGGATGGAGGCGATATTCCTCAAGAAGCTCCATCTCTTAATTATAGAGTACTGGAATCGGAGGACGACGGTGCGATACGAGTCCTCTGGCAAGGAACGGATTTGAAACTTCGCAAACCTCAGATAGAGGTCATCACTCGCGAAGTCGCATCAGGTAAATCCGTAGGCGCTATACGAGAGACTGCCGCAAACCTCCTACGGTCCTCTAACAAAAGTAGAGAGCAGCAGATACAGAATGCCAGCCAGATCGTGGTGGAAGCAATGGGCGGGTTAAGGCCGGGTCCAATACAGGGAAATAATTGGGAGGCACGTCAAGTGCAGACACAGTGGCTCTGTCGGTATCTGTTGATCTATGTTAGACCGCCTAACGACTACCTCGTCCTCCGAGGCTTCAATGAGCAATATGTCTGGCACAAACCGTATCGTGATTCCCGTGGTTGTGCAGATGTACGCAGGACGAAAGCCTGGCTAAAGAAGGAAGTATTAACGACAGCCCAATGGCGTAAAGCCCACCGGCGCAGTATCAACATCGACGACATCCGATTCATTTATCGAGGCAAGCAAGTCAACAAGCATACTCATATCCGCCCAGGCGAAATCATCGACTTTGAATTGCCCCGCACCGCCGAGGACAACTTTATTCTCGCCGAGGCCGCTCTGGTCCCCTTAACGGAAACGTGTGTTGTGTGCAGTGACGAGAAGAGAGTTTCGGAGATGCCTAACCGCTTGCGCATCACCGCATCTTGCGAGCACGACTCTTCGATGTGCAAGGAGTGCGTCGCCAGCTGGATCACTTCGAGCATGGATACTGTTACTTGGGATCGGCTAAAATGTCCCGAGTGTCCTCAGCTCCTGAAGTATGACAACGTCCGGGCCTTTGCCACCAAGGAAATATTCGAGCGATACGACACACTAGCCGTGAAAGCCCTCCTTTCGGGTATACCGGAGTTCATGTGGTGCCTCAACCCGCACTGTGACTCGGGCCAGATCTACCCAACAGGCTGCGAGCGAGCGAAATGCTATGCATGCAAACATTACATCTGCGTGCGTCATAATGTCCCTTGGCATAAAGGAGAAACTTGCGATGAGTACGAGCGGCGAACGCGAAGACAGCGACGAAGTGACATGGCGTCAGAGAAGCATGTCAAGGAAATCACGAAGGCTTGCCCAGGATGCAATAGGAATGTGCACAAATACGAAGGATGCGATCATGTAACCTGTAAGTATCAGTCCCTTCTATCTAGACTACTTACCTACATATCTAACGAGAGACATCAAGGTATCTGTGGCCATGAATGGTGCTGGCTATGTTTTGGAAAATATTATCGCGATAAGGATGAATTCCTACAATGCCACCACACGGAAGAATGTCGCTACCATACCAACCCCCCGAACTACGAAGGAGGCAGAGCGTTCATGCCGTTCCTGGATTTCGTCCCTCCACCTGCCGCACCCATGCCAGGTGGCGCGCCGAGAGATCGGAGACCTCCCCCGGCTGGACCCGGAAACCACCATCCACGTCGATTCCCCATACGAGATCCCGCTCTCGCCCAGTTCGTCATGAGACGCCATGAGGATCGGAATCCCTTCAATCCCCACGCAAACATCAATCCTGCGCAGCATCGGCAAAGACTCGATTTCTTTGAGGAAGCTATGCTTTTCAATTTGGATAATTTGGCGCAGCGCGCGGAGCGCGGTAGATGAGCAAGTCGGATCTTTTGGATACTATATAGGCCTATCATAGATAATTGGAGTATGGCTTGGATAGATGTTATTTCGGGAGGGGTTGGGGGTGGGGATTCACTGAGTATTTGGGTGTTTTCTGGTGTTGGATTATATGGTTTAGATGGGTTGCCTCAGCGGTTTTGATCTGGCATATATTGACATATATATAAACGATGCCTTTTACTCACTTCAATATAAAGAACCACTCTATTTTATAGCACTGGTTGCATAAGTCCACTCACCCCTAATATCTAAGTTTCGATGAACAATCCTACATGTAATAGTAAGGGAATAACAGAATAAGACGGGAAGTATATGTAAATTGATGAGGTTCTAGTTACTTAGATCCGGGATTAAATCGAGATATTTCGGTATCATTATCACGGGAGTTCTGTCGCACTGCACCTTGTCGCATTGCATCTCATTGCAGTCCCTTCAGTTCCCTTTGAACTCCCTTTAAGTTCCTTTCCCCCTTTAACCTCAACATCCCTTTTTGTTACTAAATGAACAGACTCGCCACTTAGAACCCGAATATAACTCAAAGTAACACAGATTTCTAATGGTAGTACAGAAGATGTCCTACATCAGTTTCCAGAGCGAACTGATAATTGGGGGTGGTGAACCAAGGACTAGTTGATGTCAAAAATAATTTGCGAAGCGAAATTTTAATAATGCTTGAAACAATATATCGACAAACCTTGGAATTTAGAAGGGAAAAGTTATCAAGTTAACACATTGTATAATGCTAATATTAACAATTCTTTAGCGAATAAATACCGCCAGTCCCTTAGATAGCCCATAACCTAGGTGACATATTCAAAGGCATCAAAGCAGTGTATCCTATCTAAAAAAAATTTATTTAAACTCGGGTACTTATACAAATGGTATCCAGCCGCTATCTCGGGGTCCTTTACCAAGATGAACGAATGCTCCCAACTATTTCAATACGGATTATAACTATCATGTTTTTGCATCATAGATAATCTTCTTGACGGATTCTATAATTACCCCATCGCTCTCCACGGCAGGGTTATTATAGAACTCTGCCGTTCTATTACGACAAGCGTACACCACCCAGTTGGTCAAGGCCGGTAGGGTTGGCATGTGCTTTTCCTGCTCCGCCGCCAACAACAACGAAATGATGGTAGCCATCCATTCGTCGAGCCATGGGTATGGGGAAGGTCCATGTTGATAAGCCGGGAGTATAGCGTTAGCACGCGTCTCTATGTCTTGTCCAAGGTAGTTTATAATGGTACCCTTTTTGTTCCACTCAACCGAAATATCCATTGCAATCAACTGCATCATAATCTATTCATTCGATTAGTATTAATAACACGAAATCATGTGTTATTTTTTAGCCGTAACACTTACATCTGCAATTTCTGTCATGTTTGTCCTCATGGTACTCGCTATGGTGCTGTATGGATCATCCGGTTCAATAATACCGCTCTGGCCAAAATCAATGACTTTTAGTACTGGTGAAATTCCGTGCTCGCCCCCAATATCCAAGTCTCCCTCTCCAAGGACAACTAGATGAATGTTAGATCAAGATCAAAATGTTACTGCGATACCCACGTACTGTTATTGGAATGAAGGTCGTTGTGTGTCAATCCGATAGGATCGACATCAGGTAGTGGCGTCTCGATCTCTATTCTACCATCCTGATAGTTTCTCGGCCACTGTGTTAAACTAAAATTAGCATAGTAAAGATATAGACCACCTTCTGGGCCACATTGGGGGGCTTATCCAGAGAGTATTACTTACAGCCATGGCACAACAGGCTCTTACCACTAGACAACTGTTAGTTCGTCGGCAATTCAAAGTAATCGCTACGATGCAGAAAGCTATTCAAGTAGCCGTCTAGGTACTTACAACATAGAAAGAACCTCCATAGTAAGCGATTTGGAAACCTCTTCACTCCCATCGCTTTTGCCTTGTCGATAAAGGTAGCGAGAGTGCCGTTGGGTATCCATTCCAGAAACAACCATTTTCCTGGACATCCAGCAAGGCTCAACGGATCGTCTACGATGTCGATACTTTGTCCAATATGCATGCAGCCGCGCATTGCCTAAATATCAAGAGAGTCAGTCTAGACACAAGGCATTAAACCATACCTTGAATCTCCATAGGGGACTCCATGAAAAACTACATACCTTGAGGTATACCGTTTCCTCCTTTAACCCAAATGTTGCGAAAAAGTCATTCTCGTAAGCCTGCTTGACGATGAAGTCTTTAACGCCAGTTATCGTCCCATGGTCTTTTTGGATGTGCTGTATGCGGTGGGCACTGCCAGCCACGCCGAAGGAAATCAAGTCGCGATAAATGAATCGACTGTCTGAATCGAAAATCTTTTGGAACTTCTTGGCAGTCTCTTTGGAGTATGCCTCCAATCGTTCTTGGTCGTCTGGGTGAACCATATTTTTGGTGTTTATCAAGTGATGCTTTCCAAAAATTGCATACTGTTGCTGGTCGCGCAGAAATTATCTACCTATATTAAGGAGACAATCAACTACACTTAATACCCTTTTCATTATAATAAAGCTATCCTCTTTATGAAGATGCCGACTAAGTGACAAAGACATTGATGTTTTGACAAAGGGGTAAGTACCGAAGCTTGGGTATAGATTTACATTTGTTAGCATAAGCCTAGCTACCATAAGTTAACAACCCTTTTGATAGTGGATGAATTCGCAAGTTCAAGCGCCTTTTGGTTGTTTAGAATCGAAGGATTTTCATTATGGCTGACGATAATATCTTAGACCATGGACCGGTCGTCTTAGCCCGCAGATAGGTACCTAGGTAGTTAGTATTCCAGACGCTGATACATGATAGTCCCCAATTATTGAGCGCTGTATGTCACTGCATACGCGTACGTCTGTTGGTTACTCCAAAATAGGGGGGGTTATAATCGGATACTACAGCACCAAAGTCTATAATCCACTATTCAGTAAAAAGCCATCACATGGCAAATATGGGCAATTTCAAGATGTCTGAAGGCATATTGTCCCACACCACCCACCCGTCGTCGCCTTTCACTTCGAAGCCATTGTTGCCGATTTTGAACTTCACGACAAAGACATCTCCCGCAAAACAGCGCCCCTCTATCGAAGATGACCTTAGGAAAGTTGCGATTACCGTGCAACGAGTCGAGATCAAACGAATAGAAGAGCGTGTAAAGTCCGTCGCAGCTGCTGATTCGCTGGTTCTCGAGTCTGATGGTCTCGATATCACGCCACTGCCATGCCGGAGGCGTCCCCCAGAATTCTCGTAAGTCCGGCACATGCCCCCAAAAGCCGTCGAGCTCATCGCGTACTCCGTCAGTTGTTGTAGTGAGGGACACAAGGTGCGCCGTGGAACCGTCAGCTGGGAATCTGATGCCGGTGATTGTGACTGGGGTTCGGACAGGCGGTGGTGGCCTTCCTAGCATAAAATCTATGTAGATGACGCTAGAGAACGTGGATAAAGAGGCAAAGGTGAGATGTTGTCGGATTAAAGGGATGCCGAAATAAAAGATGCATCTTGAATTTAGTTGAATTATTAAATGACTGGCGGTCTCTTGGCCAGCAGAATTAATAATCATTAGTATTGCCCCCCTATTACTATCAGTCGGTGAGATCGCTAATCATGTGGTCCAGATTCAGGTCAATATTGCAGAAGTCGAGGGGCTGTACTACTATGCAATCCTGCTTATGGCTGTTTTCCATACTGGAGAAGAGTGTGCGCAGAGCAGTACTCCCGTTGGTGAAATACGAGCAGGAGACATCTAGGCCATCCTCGGTCCCGCGAATAGCTATGAAGGTGGCGTTGCCCTTCTCGCTGGCAAGAAACTCAGTCGCATGGCTCTAGAGACGTGCTGGCAGAGCGCTCGGGATGTGGAAAGGGGAAACCAAAGTGCCGTTTTTCCCACGTCACGCACCAAACCGATTGTTTAACGTCATGGTACCCTTCGAGATATTTAAATGGAACGGAAACCCTTGCTGTAAGAAGTGGTGTTGATACCAGCGGTGATGGCTGGGGCCGCCCCGGGAGAGTCCGCACAGTGACCGTTCAGGGGCACTACTGTGCAACTGTCATATCATGTGTCCCCTTCAAAAATAAAACAAACAAAACTCATCATATCAAAAGAACCGCATTCTTATAATTAGCTACTAATATTGCCATAGTCTAGGCGATTCTCTTTCTTCGTATGCTCCTTGCCTAGGCAATTAACATTCATTCGGATCTAGTGGAAGATGTGGTTACTTACGGCTTTTATCACCTATTCGTTCCTATGTATGGCGCTGCGACTCAACCAGATGCGATGGATCAAAAGAGGCAAACTTCAAGACAGAGCCTTACTTGCTAAGATGACGTTAACGGAGGCTCACGCCATCCAAAGCTGGCTTGCAGAGCAGCAATTCCCTACTGCCTTTTCGGGAGCTATCTTCTTTGCTCTGTTCAAGGTGCGACACGGATAAAGTTTTCAAATCCCGACGTTACACACTGCTCACCGAGGATGCAGACCTACAGTGTACCATCAATCTCCAGACTATTGGTGTCAACACGGCAGTTTGGCAGGCCTGGGGATATCGAAGCTACGTCCAAACGCGCGGCAGACACCAGCGTGCTGCTGACAAACATGATCATGCGCCCCCCAGGTTCGCCTCAGGCCCGCCAAGCTGTCGCGAGAACAAATTATCTCCACAATATCTACCGTCGGACAGGGCGCATTTCCAACGACGACATGCTGTACACGCTCAGTCTTTTCATCCTGGAGGCCATTCGGTGGACTGACAAGTATGAGTGGCGCCGGCTGACGGACACGGAACGATGCGCCATGGCGACATGCTTCAAGGCATGGGGAGAGGACCTCGAGATTTCGTACGAGGCTCTTGCCTCCCAGCCGCAAGGATGGGCTGACGGACTACACTGGCTGGATGAGCTCGACGCTTGGAGCCGCCAGTACGAAGGGGAGAACGTGGCCCCGTCAGATACCAATGTTGAGATTGTGGCGGCGACTAAGGAGCTTGTATTATGCCAAGTACCGCGATTTCTGCATGGATTGGTTTGGAGCATCGTTTCTATACTGCTTGGTCCAAGGGTATGCCAGGCTATGAGGTATGTTATATCCACAGACATAAAGCAATTTCCTCACTGCAAGGGAGTAACTGAGACTGATGGCATGATTAGAGTTCCGGATTCGTCCTGGATCGTTAAGCTGGGATTCAATATCGCTGTGAGCGTGAGGAAATGTCTCTTGCGATATTTCCTCCCCCCTCGTCCTCATATTCTGCGTCGGGTGTACAATGCACCAAAACCAGATCCCCGTACTGGGCATTATCAGTCACAGAGGTGGCTCGGGCGTCCTTGGTATGTCAAGACGTCCTTATTGGATCGTTGGGGCCTTGGGTCGTTGACACTTTGGGCCAATGGGGCTCTAGGTTCAACTGACCTCAGAAGTCATAGGTTCATGCCAGAGGGGTACTTGATCCATGATGTGGGCCCGGAGAACCAGGTAGGCAAGGGACATAGGGAGATGCATGGCTATGAGTTAGCGCTGGATAGTCTAGGACCCGAGCGTTGCCCGTTTTCGATCTAAGCGAATTAGTGTACGACAAATCATTATCTAAAGTTTTAATCGAGCCCAAGTATCTCTCGTCCATCAAATCCTTAGATCATTACTATTGATCTCAAGTAGCGCCTAGTGTTGTAGAGAACGATTGCGAAGGCTTTGTTGGGTTGTGACTATTGCAGGGCTGTAGGCCTCTAACAGTCCCTTTTAGAATTCCAATACCCTTCTAGTTATTGGTTTTTGAACTTGCTTGCCCGGTGTCATCGACTTTGTACTGCCGACGGGAAGCCAACCATTCCAAGTATCATATCCAATGAATACCTAGGAATACCAACTGATTCTTATCCGATTGACATTTGTTCAGTCACATGTGGATGATGCTAGCTACACAAATATGTTTGTTAAGCTACTACGAACCCATGTCTCAATCGTAAATACCTGGGTACCCAAGTGCCCGAGTTCTACGAGGGTTAATGTGTCGAGGGACCAAGGGACTTTCAGGTGAGCCTTAAATCACCAGAATAGCTCGAAAAGTACTCAAAAACTAGCCTAAATACGGAGGGGGCAAAGATACCTAGGTAGCAAGACAATAGCATTCCTAGAGTCAGGCATAACACTCGTAGAAAACTCAGGCACTATGTAAGACCAAAATCGCTTACTTCCTATGTGTATAGCCCTCATGATAGATGCCTGACTCCCGTACCTTACATACTTCTCGATTCGCCTGTACAAATCCCTCGCGCCAGTAATATTTGTGACATCACATCTGTCCTGCAGCTAAGGCGCCGAGGTTATACAGACTTCGTTGTCACTACAATGCAGCTGCCTAGGTAGGTCGATAGTTTGATAGCTTAGGCTAGATTGTCTATGCAAAGTTTCCAATAAGAACAGCAGCGTGACTCCATATCAAAGTCCTTATACGAGAGACGCGCTACCAATATAAACAAGTTGTGAAGATATTTATCATAATATAAGTAGTTTCAAGGCACCCTAGTGTGCCTCGGGCGATATGCGTGACAAATCATCTGATAGTAAGGCACAAACACTGCTTTATTACACATGTTGGTAACACCAGTGAATTTACTAGTGGCTAACTAGAATTGGTCACAAGAAACAAAATTTGAATTGACATCTAGAAAGTACTCGCTTTTGGTGACAGAAAACTGGGAGTGGATGCCATCGTGCAAAATAGTACATCGCTAGATCCAACAACACCAGGATACCTGGACAGCAAGACTGGCTATGAAAAATTTGTACTTTATATATCTGATTTCCAGGCCTTCTAGCTGACTCTCTAGATGATCAGTCTTTATTCAAATTTCCTCCGAGTCTTCTTCAAAATGTATGAATATCCTACCAACTACGAAATGCCATACTCCATGGCGATGCGTGTTTTGATCAAGTTATTTCGTATGATCGAAACCTCAACTTATGAGTACATACCATCGCTTTATTGGCAGTCTCAGTTCCAATACGAGTTTCCGCTGGAAAAGGGCTATGCAGTTGGCTGCGAGCAACCTCCTGAGCCTACATCACGAAACCGAATGGACGGGATAGTGCTCCGATACGACGACCCCCACGATACTCTGTCTGTTCTAATACTTAGAGAGGACAAAAAAAGGAAGGGGAACTATAAGGTAGTCGAATCTCAGGCATTGGAAGGTGCAGTAAGGGCTATGAACGAAGCAAGCCTGGATAAAATCTACTGCGTGACCACTGTTGGAGGCAATTTCCGAGCTTGGGTTGTCGAGAGCCCAGACGCTCGCCTACAGCCTTTGTTCGGACCTGATACTCAGGCAGATCGTAACAGCTATCAGCCGGGACTCTTATACGATGTCGATCCTAACCAAGCCGCACATGTACATCGTTGGAGGGTGAACCCAGAGCTAACTCGGGTCATCGATCTGATAAAATACCAATTTCCCCTGCGACAAGCCCCTATCTTACCAAGTCAGCAACTTGATCAAGGCACGATGGGATCACATTATCCTGACGTTCCGGTTAATTCCTCATCATGGGCTCGGACACATGAACAGCCGGCCGATCAAGCTGACATGATGGATATGGAATATCACCGTGAGCCCACAGAAGGTATATCAATGACAGCACATGCAGAGCCCAGCGAGGGCTCGAACTTACCAGAGGCCTCATCCTCATCCTTGACGACCCCAGGCCCGTCGGGGACTCAGCACGACTCCATCACAACAGTCAAGGTGGTGAAGGTAAAAAAGATTCCTCACCGTCTTCATCCGGATGAGTACGAGTTTACAGACGTCCGCGGTAAACAACGAACGACCAGACTGGATGAATGGGACTTGCGCCAAATTGCGGGCCGGTCAGTGAGGGTATATGTAGGGAGAAAGATGGAGTATTGGTGTTACCAATTTCCAGAGTAAAGGAAAATCATTGAGTTCAGTATAGGAAGGCAAATGAATAAATGGATGGTTTCGATACGCTCGCATGTATTTTTAATCTTTCCTTTTTTTTTTCCTTTTTTTTTTTTTTTGCTTTATTATTCTGTCGTTAGGACGCTGTTTGTACTGTACCAGCTGCGAGAACAGCACTGTAAGCTGTAGATAGGTTATCTGCACCTTTAAGTCATCGGCTGCACAGGTAAATCAAATAGCTATTCAAGCTGTCGTTCATATACAACTTCAAATCGTCGCATCACTAGTCAAATCGCTCTCATTCCCAGTTGAATTTCTAGGAGTTGATTAAAAGGTGAAAATTAAGGGACAATTCAACTGTTTAGAATGTTTAACACAGCTGCATAAGTGCATAGGAAAGATGAGTCGCGTACAAGTGGTTTCAACCAATCAACGGAAGCGATAAAAGCTTGTATGTATGCTGACACAACTTTTATCTGTTAGTGGGAGCTGCCCCAAGTTGGCGGGCCTTTCCTAATTAGGTCTTGTCGGATGTCTTAACATGCATGTTGGCTCGATGACCTAAACTCACCAACCCCTTTCTGAGACCAACTAGGAACGCAGCCGGCATTTTAAATCCATTCCGCAAGCAACGCTTTCAAGATTGTTCTCTCTTCCTAAGAACATACCATGTCATCATGGCCACCAACATCTGCGTCTTATCTCGGTGCAGTTTTTGTCGGTTTGAATTTCGCCATGGTGAAAGGATCGCTGCTAGTAAGGACCTCTCTCCCTTATTGTTATTTCTGTTAGCTGATAGAAAGATAGTAGTGGAAGATGGTTTAATCTCCGGGATATTTGAATATGGCGTGTCCTTTCTAGACAACAACCTCGATGCCCACTATGTTCAGTGCCGAGATGTGTGTACGCATGATGGAGGGCTCGCTGTGGTTTGCCATTTTGAATGTGTTAAATGTCTACCCTTTTATTTGGCAGGATCCTTTGCTCTCGCGTTGAATTATTCATATGAGCCACCATTGAACGAGAAGAAACGACGTATTGCCTGGCTCAGCTCAAGCTTAACGTCAAACTTGAGCTTGTCATACAATTTGCCAAACGAACTACGAAGTGAAATTGCTCAACACCTGTTACGCGAATACGCTATCATGAATGCAAGGAGCTTCTGGACAACTGGAGGATCTACAAATACGCTTTTGGACCTGGAACTAACGATATGGGTTAGATATGTTGAGTTTGAAGGCATCAAGTACATTTCATCCATTACAAATCACCCTGACCCTAATGCGCATGACATCTTGTTCAATCCGAATCCAGCATTCCAGATTGATAACATTTTCATATCCGAAGACCATCTGGGCATCAGACAAGTTTATTTTCGCCCTACCGGTCAGACTCCGCGCCTTGCCCCTTCGCCGGGTGTTTGGTGGAAAACTTTAGTTAGACCTCGCTTGGAAGAAAAGCTCTGCGTCAAAACAGACGTACGTTATACCCCCTGCCCCCGGAATATTGCTAATATCCTCACTGCAACCAGGGAGTTAAGCTTCGTGACATAACTTGGTCCAACACAGATGCCGCAATGTCTGTTCGTCGTATCGCCTCGGATACTCCTCGCTCCCCGCGCCCGCCAGTCAGGTTTTACAATTTTGGTCGGACCACAAACCGAATGGCTTCCTTCAACTGTAACGGTCCGACTATCACCGGTTACTCCTTTCTCTGGAATTTTTCACCCAAATTCATCCATGCTCACACGGCGGGGGAGAATCTTTCATTCTATAAAACAGCCGGGGTATACTTTGACAGAGATGTAAAGACTGGCATATGGCTATATGCGCCGATGCGTCGTGATGAGCTCATCACAGAGATCTGGTTCCGGTACGGCAGAATGAACCGGGACTTTGCTTTAGTTGTAAGTTGGTTATTTGCTATCGAAAGAATGATTCTGACATGCGGAAGATCCGAACGAATGCCGGCCGAGTAACGGTAGTGGGCCCACAGACGTTGCCCAATTGGCCTCCGTGCTCTTGGACTCTTCTTGACACACCTGAACCTGATGGCTGCAGAGTATTTTTTGAAGACTCATCCCACGGTATCCGCAAATTAGGATTCGAGGCTCCCCCTCCTGCACCCGGTAGAAATATCGCCATCCCGGCCCCAATATCTCCGTATCCAGAATCTACAACACTTGAGGATTACTTCTATACATCGGCATCTCTCGTCAACGTCATCGGAGTGATTCCCTGTCGCTCTACAAACTCAGACATCGTCTCTATTGTTGGTATCATTCTCAATTATGCCAACGGGTATCAAACTACCGTGGGACAAGTCTTCGTGGACCGTCTTGAACCTGTTGTGGATGTTTCTCCGTCGGAAACCATGATATTTCAATTCTCTACGGTGGATGGATTTCCCTATGTAACTAACATTCATTTCTCATCCTTAGAAAGTGTCCCGGCGTCAGGCATGGAGATCCACTGGAATGGACGGTTGGAATGGTGGTTTTCCTATCGGCAATGCAAGATTTATCACAATGGTAAAGCAAGCCCAATAACTAAAATGTAAAAAAGCAATCAAGTACATAATAAAAGCTTAGAGGAACATTATAGACGAGATACGATCCAAAGTCGATGATCCGTTCAATGCTGGTGCTATTGTGTCGACCCTGCCCTTGTTCGACGGCAGAGCGCTACAGCTAACTTAACAGCAGCCCCCTTTTTCTTGCCAAGTGCCTAAATGCAACTAGCCCGGATTTCGTCGATGACCAAGAACCCAGGAATAACAGACGGAGCTAGAGCCCATGCCAATTTATAGTCAGAATAGCCCCTACCACAAGTTATCTATAAGTTAGGGGGCAGACATCAATAGAGCGCTTGTAAATTAAGCATTAATTCGCCTTTATTGTGTAGCAATGAAGTGATAACATGACAATCAAATGAAATCGCATATGCTTCATCTGGCTTCTTCCACGCGCCGCACTGAAAACAACTAGAAATTAAGAGCTGAATTCATCCGTTTCAAGTTGAGGTAATTTGTTGAACAGGGCAAGGTAAAATACTGGTGAGGTATATAAATATTACTTACATCGCACACACTGAAACCTGTGGGGGCAAGAGCACGGCAGAACTTGCACCACCTCGGGGCCCCCTATTCGCTGTGGCGGACGATAATTCGAACCATATCTAAATATAAAATTCCATTCCAGGCCTTGGAGTTCAAGTTTAGAAAATACCTCAATGGAGAAAAGCAGGAAATACAACAGCTATATCGTTCATTATAAATATGCATTGCCATCAACAGGACTTTCCCTATATTCTTCCTCATTACTGAAGCTCAAGTGCATAGCATCGTAATCCGTGGTCGTTAGCATCTTTAGCTCGCGTGGTAGAGGAGTAACCCCCCACCTGAGTTTCGCCCTGGAAAGCTCAAGCAACGGCTTGGATGGATCATCTCGGGCTACGTTCATTCACATGCATCAGCGAAATTCCTAGAATCGAATAGGTAAGTAAGAGGCAAGTAAATGCTTACACGTGTCTCCGACGTAAGGGTGGCAAGCCGCAGATAGCACAAGTGAGTCGCTCGCGCCGGCGACCATGTCTCCCGGCAGTCTGCGAAAACCATATACGATAGGAAAGACAGCCAAAGCTGAACTCAATACGAGGAAAGCCATGACCAAGCGCGGCGAGAACCCTAGTACAGCTACACAGTCTTCAAATAACCTCCATTTGTCCATAGTCTGACTGTCATAATAGTCCCTCAAGTAGCCTATTTCTTAGATTAGCACCTAGGGTGACTATGACGAGACTCTGTCAACTTACCTCCTCGAGTCGCAACGAGAAAGATTGAATTAGATGCGAGCCAGTGTAGCGAGGAACTCGCCATTAGGAGGGGCACACTGTACATAAATGGCAATTGAAGCCAGTAGGTCGAAATTTGCTCGCCCTTTGGGTTCGACACGCGAAGCGGTTTAGGGGGCGAGAGGGCATATGAGTTGAACTCTTCCTCGGATAGCAAGCGGGTAAACAGAGCATTGTAGGAGAAAAAGGAATACGACAATAGGAATTGTGGTAAATTGGCAACAATGATGGCGGCGAAGTATCCATAGTTACCAACGAAGTCTGGGAAGAAAAGGGGAACTCCGGTTGTACCGGCAGTGCCATCTCTTGTTTCATGTCAGTGTTCAATCATCTCAAGCACAGATGTTGGATGTTCAAGAATGAAACATTTGCTATTTGACTTACAAGTTTGCATGAAACATTATATTTGCGTGAATAAAGCTATAATATCCTGCCATGCTGATGAATAACAAAATAGGCGCAAAGGTGCCAGACCAAGCAGATTTCGGAACAACTGATATAATTCTATTAGATTGACGGCGCCATATCCTCGGTTGTGGCTTATTGCTAAGCTTCGTAACTTCATTCGGATCGAGTTTCTTTGATTTTAGTAGATGGATGTCCTGAATTCCGAGAGTCCCTAGTCCTAGAGTTAATGGGTCCGGATTCGTGATGAATGATTCTAGTACGTCACCAATGGTGGCCAAAGATTCATTGGAGAGATAGCGAGTGATTATCGTGAAAATTAGAACCTGCAAAAGAACGCAGGTTATTGTAGCTATCAAGAGAGTGTTGGACATCGCTACTCGGCACGTATAATCGGGAGATGGCTCCGCTAAACAATATCGTACATTGAACTCCTTTTGCTTGTTATTATAGCCAAGTCTCGTTAGACTGTTGGCATTATAGAGCGACGTCGCTTCGAAGCTAGGTCTTTGTTCCAAGTGCGGCAAGGATACGTTTGTCAGTAGACTAGGGGAGTCGAGCCCGAGGACCATCCCACAAGTGTTGAGACAAAATGCGTAGGAGTCGATCCAGACCGGGAATGTAGAAAGATATGTTGCGCATTGAGCTGAGTACCATAACGAGTTGGGGCTATCCTGCGGGATATGCGAGTCCCAGATAGGATCGAGCTCTTCATTTGGATCGCTGAAAACCTGCGACCGTACCCATCCGTCTGTGCCATTGGTCTCCGTATCGACGACAATGACCACGTCTCGGTACTCACTTCTTGACCTACAGGATGCGTACTCTTCAAGGCATTGTTTTGCTGTCATATTATACCACTGGCCGGAATCTTTCGCTGTTTTCGTGATACTTTGGTGAGCAGCTGACAGCTTGTCCCAGTACTCTGGCAGTGCCACAAACTCCCCATAACCCAACCTGGCCGAGCCATGAGACTCGCTGATGTTCGAGTTATCCCAACCGCCAGTTGGGACACCCGCATTGGCTAAACTGGCACCTGGGGGAAAGAAAGCTACTTCTTGGGTACTAAATGAGCTCGATGCAATAGTAAGGCGCCAATCTGATCCGTAATAGTTTACTTCGAAGACTGAACTATTAAAGAATAAATGGATAGGAACCGAACTAACAAGTAGACTTAGCCAGCCGATTGACTTGATATGTGAGACAAAACGGAGATTCTTCAGAGACGAGATTCCTATTTCTAACGACCGGAGCCGCATATGAGCGCGGTCGATCTCTTTGCGGGAAGGAGAACTAAGAATCTGCATGAAAAATCGAGTCGAAGCTAGGATAAGACTCGACGTTAGGCTTATGAAGGCGTGGAATAAAACATTGATCCATTCGGTCCTCTGGCAATCGCCTTCGTAGATGATGCTTGTGGAATGAGCGGAAGCGGGTTGTCGAGCAGTGACAACAATAATGAAAATAATGAGTGAGATACCACAGGAAAAGGTCAAAGCTATGTTAATGACAGCAGTACGCCTCCATTTAGGTTGCCCCATCATTTTCACTCTGCTGTTAACTATTCTTTAAAGCTGCTATCGGTGAAAATGAGTCTAAGGGACCCTGGGTAGTAAATTGATAAAAAACATCATTAAATTTAAATAGGTAGCAAGGTACTCTATGCGAAAAAGTCGTAAAACTGGGTAGGAACAGTACATGATACAAGGTGTAACACCATGTTGCATTGGGGGTTGGTTCATTGGACGTCATGTCGTCACGGAGTTGTCAGCTCTAATCCAGTCTATAAACGGAAGCAATAATTGCATACCGGCCCCGAGGGAGGGAATCGTAACCTAATAAGCCCGGAGTAACGGAGTGGCGTCCGTTGTGCTACATAACTCAGTAATTTGTCTACCTATTTGCTATTTTAGGGGTTCGTCGGACTGTTTCTTGGAGTTTATTTTTACACAAGTGGCAGAAGGAAAAGGATCCTGGTACAAGTACCCGGCACAGAGGCCTCAGCTCCGCATTCATCGGATGCCAGTATATTGGACGCCCAAATTAGAAACCTATGATTATAGATAATAGTAGTTCTGAGAAAAATCTTATATCGAAAAAGGCTTCTTCTTTACCAATCCAATTTCACCCTCCTATCCTGGTTGTAAAAAAAATATGGACTGCTTCTGCTTCCACCGCCAATGCAAGGTCACCGACAAAGCTTTACGCTTCGCAGATTTACTACTGTTAACATCCGTCTTATGCATATCGAACTTTCTACTTTATCCCGATAGGGACTATAACTTGGCGACTGTATGTAAAGACGCCATTCGTCTTAAGACACAGAATTAACCTACGGGAACTAGGCCGGACTGATGTTATTGTGCGCATTAATGCAGAGCTTTGATCTGTATTGTGGAAGTACACCAGAAATGAGCACTTTCACACATATTTGCTTTGATATATTCTTCACTTTTGCATCTTCTAGCATGCTTCTGCAATTAGGCCTCCGTAGAATCTACGGTCGCTTTTATCAGCTGGACATGTGCTTATGGGGGCTTCTTATGTACGTAAGCGCGCTGCTATCTTACATAGAGAGGTAAACATATTGGTTTAACCAGAGACACAGGCTTTTAAACGGAGTATTCGTCTACCAAGGTGTACGGGATTATTCAATACACCGACAGCGACATCGTGGGCTTAGGCCTCGTATAATGTTCACAGTTTCAGGAGATCCCGTTGCTATCCACCCCAATGAACCGGATCATCCTCGGTCGATCAACAGAGAATATGAGCTTGATCTGCTTCCCAGGTAAAATGCCTAGGGAAATATCTAATGAACATAGGGTGATTACGTGATACACTAATTGTTCAAATGCGTGGGAAAAAGAAAAAACTCCCCGAATACGACGTCAATTACCTATCCCAACGGTGCCTATAACTTTCAGGGGTTGATACCTAGACATAGCCTTTCGCCTGCATTAGCAATGTTCGATGTCACCCTTAGCGCGATATAGGTGTGATACAACTCCACCAAGAGTTCGCAATTGATCGTATCCGATGTCGTCAACTTGGAAGGGCGCGAAGTGGACACAAACCGAAAGGTCTATTCCGACCTTTTTTTCTGCGGAGCGGACCACTATTTGCCGAGCGTCGCACCACTAGGCCTATTCCTGTTCCTATCTACACTATTTAATGTCGCCTCTCTCTCTCGCATTACCAACCTATCTCACCTTGGCCACCTCCTCCCATTTATTAGATTGGGTGGTAGGTGATCAAGCTCTCAATCGACGCGATATCCACGATGGATGAGACCCAGCCCCTCCTGCAGGATACCAACTTGGTATACGTCGAACGAGAGGAAGATCCTTCGAATAAGAACATCGTCGACTTCAATCCGAATGGCGACGAGGAAAATCCGATGGAATGGCCCCGAGCCTACAAGTGGGGGATCGTGTCCCTGCTCGCCTTCATGGCTTTCACCGTGTATGTAACGAGCGCGCTGCTAGTAGAGTTGAAATATAACTCACTGACTTTGACCGCAGAACATTTACATGCATGTCTGTTGTGCCTGTCGCGACGAGAATTGTCAATGATCTGGACCACGGCCACGCCAGTAAATCCGCGAGCGTGCTTCTGATCACCACCTGGGAACTTGGCGAAGCGGCTGGGCCTCTGCTGATCGCGCCGTTGTCGGAAGTGTTTGGCCGATACCCCGTTCTAAACGCCGCAAACGCATTGTTCATCATCGCGACGATCCTCGCAGCACTGTCTCAGAGCACGCCCCTGTTTATTGCTGCGAGAACCCTGACGGGTGTCGCGGTGGCATCCAATGTGCTGAACCCCGCCATCATCGGGGACATTTTCATTTCGGAACAGAGGGGCTTGGCCATGAGCTTGATTCAGCTGGCACCACTGATCGGCGGTGCTATTGGGCCTGCGATCAGCGGGGCGATCGCCGAGAACTTGGGCTGGCGAAAAGCAATCTGGCTATGCGCGGTGCTGGCCATCGTGTGCGAGGTGGTGCTCCTTACATGTTTCAGAGAGACGTACAAGGTTGCAATTCTTAGGCGAAGAGCGGCGAGGCTGCGGCGCGAGACCGGTAACCCGTCGCTACGAACCGTGTTCGATATCGAGGGGACATCGAGAGCGAGAATGGTCTGGGAGGCCGTCATTCGGCCTTTCACTGTACTCGCGGGATCTAGCGTCCTACAGGTCTTGTCAATGTTCGCCGCCGTGATTTTCACATACTTTTACATCATCGTTACCACGCTACCAGACATACTTGAGACGAAGTATGGTCTCTCACCTGCGGCTGCTGGGTCCGCGCTCATCAGTTTTAGTAAGTTCCCCCCTCTCCGATGTACCGATTGTGTCAGACCGACTCTCGCTGACACTTATACAGGTGTCGGCTCACTGATCAGTGTGGTAATCTGCAATTTTGCCCTGGATAGGATATACGTTAAATTGCGCGATTCAAATAAGGGAGTTGGTCAGCCAGAGTATCGACTACCACTTGTGATCTGCGGGGCGTTCACCCTGCCTTTCATTGTCGCCTTATACGGATGGGCTGTACATTTCCATATATCCATCTCGCTGCTCCTCATAACAGTAGCTTTGATCGGAGTTACTCTCATGTTGGGATTCATACCTCTTTACGCGTACGTCGTAGATGCGTTTGGACTTTACGCGGCTTCTGCGATGACGGCAGTAATTGTCTTGAGGTGTTCATCCGGCACATTCTTGCCACTTGCCACAGAGCCTCTTGTCGACAGGTTTGGATTTGGTGTAGGTCTATCTATGATAGGGGGTATAAGCCTTCTTCTTGCTCCAATCCCAATAGTGGTTCTCAGGTATGGACCTATATGGCGGCAAAAGTCAAAGTACACCAGAGACGACGAATGAGTCATTCGGTCTCCCGGCAGGCATATGCGGAAATAATATGAAATGACTGTAATGATTGAAGCAACATGGCTTACTTTCAAGAAATCAAATGAGGAGGTTTAAGTCAGCAGGAACAACGACGCAGGTATGACTCCTGTAAAGCATAATGGAGCGATTATAGATTATTAACACACCAGTCATTAGAAACTAAGCAGAGTTGCCAGATTGAACATTTCATCCGGAGTATCTGTACGCAACAAAGAAATCTAGGTCTTAAGAGATGAGCAGTGCCTTTTACATACCTAGTTAACAGCCAACCACATGCCAAGTACCTTGTACTCCTTTATCTATAGCAGAATAGATCGTATATATGCATATGACGGTCCGTGCATGACATAACAACTTGATCTACTACAGGCAAGTCAGCCTATCCGATACAACTTCACCTTTTCATGTTTCTAGGGTCCTGAGGCATCCAATTCGTTACCACAATCACCGCTTGTTTGTTTTTGGATACAATATATAGATACAATGAATCACTTCTCTGCTTTTACCCAATGAATCCTTCGGTCTTTAAAGGAGGAACCCCCCGAAACCCGTCATCACCAAGGCTTCAAGGAAAATTACTCGCAGGTTTCTGTTAAACTGCAAGGCATATTTACCTGCACATGTTGTTACACATCCATTGTTCAATCCCCACAGTGCACACTTATCTCAGACATACTTCCTCACTGAGTATTAAACATTTCCTCGCGCATATCCTGAGAGTTTCACTCCGGCAGATAAGTGCATGAAACTTACTACCGACTGAGAAGGTGCACATCATGGGCGGCCTTGCCTTTTCCTCGGGCGCCAACCCGCTTTCTACGCCTCGAATGCCGCCTGCTGTGTATCGGCACATGCTCAACTACTGCCATGCCAAGCTTCAAGAGCTCTTCGTGGTAGTCGCAACCCCTATCCCGGGACCAGCTAAGAAAGACTACGGCGACATTGATATCTTTCTCGCATGGGAGAGAAGCGTTGTCTTTCCCTCTTCGGCAGTCAACAGTCTCTTAGAATCGCTCTCGTCCCCAACTCATAATCCACTCCAGGCTGCAGCTCGCCTTCTCAACGCCGAGCGATGCATTCAAGAACAATCAAAAATCATCGTAGCAGCTATCCCCTGGCCTGATGAAATACCCTGTGAAGGAGCTGAGAAATACGTGGGAGAACCTCGCTACATCCAAGTTGACCTGCACCTCTGCGATTCCCTCGAGCATCTACAATGGATGCTATTCAAGCACGCCCACGGGGACCTGTGGAACATGTTCGGCAGCACCATCCGGCCGTACGGTCTCACAGTTGACGAAGCCGGTCTGTACATCCGCATCCCGGAAATCGAGAATCTAAACAAGAAGAAGGCCAAGATCTTACTAACCACCGATCCCATCGAGATTCTCGAGTTCCTTGGTCTCGAGTACAACCACACGCACTGGGAGGAACCATTCTCGTCGGTGGATGAGCTGCTCGAATACGCAGCAACCTGCCGCCTCTTCTGGGTGCGGCCCGATCCAGACTCAGCCGAAGGCAACGAACTCGACCGAGACAGACTAAAATCCAACGATCGCCGACGCATGTCGCAGCGCTCCGTGTTCCGCAAGTGGATCGACGAGTTCCTGCCCGCGTGCCGGAAGTCAGGACGCTTCGCAGCGCAGCCCGCGACGCGGGACGCGGTGCGGTCGGAGGCCTTCGCCCGGTTCCTCGGCGCCGAGCACGCGTACCAGACGCGACTCACGGAGTGGCGCAAGGAGCGGCAGCGGCAGACGCTCTGGCGCGACGTCATCAAGGCCTCGATACCGGAGCCGCAGCCCGACGAAAGCGAAAACGACGGCGAGGTCGATCTCCGAGGCAAGATCTGGCGCAGCCACGCCGCGAGCGCGTTCAAGAAGATCGTCATGCTGGACGACTACAGCCTGGGCATCCGACCGCCTGCGCCGCTGCGGGACGAGGACGGCCTGTTCGACGAGGCGCTCGTGAGACGGTTTGTGCTGGACACTTGGAGACAGGTGGGCGACGCGGCTTCGGAGGCGAATGACAAGCGGTATGTCAAGAAGCGGAAGGAGAGGGAGATGGAGATGGATGCGAAGCGTCAGCCTGGTGGTGCGGGGGGAATCCGTTGATAGGGGTCTTGTGTCCACCCGGATAAGCACTCGCTTGGTTTCGAGTGCGTTCTCTCTAGGTTACTCCTAGGTTGTTGCTATGGATATCAGAGACAGGGACTAGGGTTGGATGGACAGTAACATGGCTTCGCGTTGGTTTTCGGTACACATAGCATAGCCAGTGGCTGAATTGACTCTGGAGAGAATACCAATCAACGGTTATTAATACTTGGTTTTGAGTTAATTGGCTTGGATTGACGAAGCAAGTACCTAAGGATAGTAGCAAATCAATGAGTAAACCTTATGGGTGTAGCTTTACGGGGTCAGTTTTCGAGCACCTCAACGTTTAGGCCATTGATGAGTAACGACAACCATGAATCACACGAATGATGATAATCAGGTAGTACTTCATGGACATAGAATACTTGGTAAGTGTCAAATTCGTTCCATAAAGCCTCCTATCTTGATAGAGGATGTCTACCTAGGTACTTATATGAAATTAAGTAACAGGAGGTTGCAATGCAGTATTAAACCCCCGACCAAATACCGCCTGATAAGACAACCCAATAAATATCTTCTACAACTTGAAATCCGCGTTCGTCTTCTCCCATCCCTGCTGTGACGGCTGTCGGGATGCTACTCGCTCCGCTAGCTTGACCTTGAGGTTCTTGTGTCTGTCGGTGCAAAGCTCGTACATAGTGGTTAGGTTGAAGAGCAGTGTATGGGAAGTTAAGCCTGCGTCAACCAGACTTTCCAAGATGTCCCTCGCCTAATGACTATTAGTATCAGCCCCGACAAGGGGAATAGCATCCGCTAGTAGATAGATAGGTACTCACCTTAGCCATATTCCCCGTGTACAGCAGACAGACAGCCAGGTTCACACCAACCATCTCGTCTTTTGTACCATTCTCATCCATCTCATCCTTCAACTCCCTCCACAGCCCCAGCGCAGCCGCATAGTCGCCATCCGCCATCTCAGCCAGCGCATTCACAATCCGTTCTCGCACCTCCCCCTCCCCCTCCGCACTCCTAACAGACCGTCGAGCAGCCTCCACATCGCCCAGATGCAACCAGAGCAAAGCACGACTCATAGCCAGCCGTCCCTGTCCCTCGCTCGCAAAAGGCCGGTTTCCATCCCCCAGCGTAGCCAGATGCTCCGCCGCACCCGCCAGATCATCCATCTCGACCAGCGCCCCGGCGACCTTGACCCCGAGCTCCGCCAGCCGACCCTTCCACGCCTCCGCGGCCGAGTGATCATGCGTCTTCAGCGCCGCGGCGGCCTGCGCGCGCGCCTCCCGGGCCAGCTCGTAGTAGCTCATAACCGCGCGTCGCGGGTCGCCGAACCCGATAGCCTGGAGCCGGACGCCCAGGACGCGCAGCTCCCAAGGCACGAGGTGCGCGCCGGTGAGCGGGTCCAGGTAGAACGCGGAGTTCAGATCCTCGAGGGCCTTGGATTCCTGGGCGGCGAGCGAGGCGCTGTCGATGAGACACAGACAGGACAGACGGGTGTACAGCAGCTCGAAGATGCGCGCGTGGTCCGTGGGCGAGACCGGCGGGTGCGCGGCTGCGGAGACCACGGATACCGGACTGCTGGTAAGAGCTTGCACTGCGGCGATGGCGGCGGCGCGGAAGTGGCCATCCCGCAGGAGGTCCGGGATGGGTGTTTCGGGCGCTGGTTGCCGGTTAGGAGTCCGGAAGGGAGCTGGTACGGAAAGCGGTGATAATTGGTGATAAATCTCCGGGCGGAGGAGAAAGGAGAAGTCCTTGGCTGTTAATGGTGCGCCGGACGGTGTGGAGGATCTGGGGGCCGGTGACCGGGTCCGGGAGAGACTTGTCCGTGGGCTGGCTTGCTGGCTGGTGCTGAAGCGGGCCGCTTGGGATGGCACGGGGGATGTGAGTGGTGCACTGTAGAGGAAGTCAAATAAGTCCATTTTGACCACCCAATAAAAGTTGATGATATTGATGATGATGATAACTGAGGCTTACTCATCTGCGTCGAGCGGACCCTTGGTCGACGATCTAGGCCGGGTAGCTATTGACCGAAACACGTCAGTGAAGGACATTTTAGATTCGATTTGGGTCTGTACGATTCAACAGAACTAGATGATGTGGTCGGGATAGAGTGCAGTAGGATCGTCACGACGTGGGGGTTGCCGTATTTCAATAGGGCAGTCTGGTTTGGAAGCTACCATGCCATCAAACGCATAGCATAGCCTATCATCCATCATCCCCATCGATCGCCAAATTCAATTGACTTGAAAGCCATAAACTAATTCAATTGGGATGGAAATTCAAATAATCCTAAGAGCTCACTTACGCCTTGCCCCCGATCTATTTCTCGTATGTCCCTTCGACGGATTTACTTGTAAAGATTGGTCCATGGTCGGCTGGTGTTTTTGGTAGAAGACTTCCTACGTCACAGTCGGGATGTTAGCAGATGCAGCTCAGAGACAACTACCTCAGCCACTTTCGGGAGTTTGGCGCGCCACCGCTATCCCCCACTAGTCCACGAATAAAAGAGTAAGCTGTGGCGTTGGTGGGCTTGGATTACGGATAGATTCGGTCTCTTAACCTGAGATAACTTCGGCGGTAATAAAACAACTACTTCGCTCAAAAGAGGAAACAACATCATGGCTAAAGATTGTATGCCTAGTGTTCTTATTTCGGGCTATTAAGCCAAGATATGCGACTCTATTAATGTATTCTAGCCCGAAAGCCCCTTCATTAGCCGACACCATTAATCAGCGTGAGTTAGGGAATCTCAAATTTCCGTCATCGCACCTTCGCAGACTCGGCTTGTTACTTCGCCAGGTGTTGTGACTCCCATCACGTATGCTATGATAACCATCCCTGAAATCATCAGACTGTGGTAGTGCGCGCATCATATTGTTTTACTTATTTATTATAGCATTGCACTTTTAAAACTCTGGGTCGCAATCGCTCACTGTCCAACTCCGACAGAGCGCCTTAGCTTTTTCTATGTTGCACATATGAAACCTGGGCGACTATGAAATGTTCAGAATTAATGTTGATTGCTGTGTGTACAGCATCTTAGTACGTGGCTTATTATACTACGACCTTTCGAAATCACTATGTACACAATGACCAAGCGGGTATGAGTTCTGAGTCTGCTGTACGCAATCTCAGCTTCACGGCCTATGGGGCAGCAAAGCCAACTGACATGTTTTATCCGATCTAGGCCTCCATTTTCTCCACCTGCTCGATGTCATGCTTGTGGCGAGGATGGCTGCTACCGTCAACATCACCCATCGATGCCTTCCAATGGAGAAGAACCTTGTCGCCAGTGAACAACTTGTCAATCTGCTCAAGAGACAGGTTTTGCGTTTCGGGGTAGAAAAAGTAGATGAGTGGTAAAAAGCAAAAGTTGAATACTAATTTTGGCATTAGTGACGTCGAAAGACATGTTGACCAAGGTACTCACTGCAGAAATAGACGTATGTGCGCCAGCCAACGTTGGCGATGCTGACTGGAGTAATTTCGACGACGAGAAATGTAAAAATCCAGTTTGACGCTGAGGCGAGAGCAGCCGCCCGTTGCCGAATGGCCAGAGGTGCATATTCGGCTGGGACTGTACAAGAATTAGACATCAAGAAGGATCAAAAAGGTGTATCGAGAACTTACGCAGCCAAGGAATGGCTAGAAGACCAACGGCAAAGAAGAAGTTGAAAAGGAAGAGCATGATCGTGGCGACGATACCGGCAGGCGCTGAGCCATTGTGAACTGTTCCAGCCAAGATTGCCATACACGCCCCTTGGCCAGCAGCGGCGAAAAGCATGAGCTTTCGACGACCGAGTCTATCAATGATCCAGATAGGGATCAACGAGGAAAAGAAATAGGCGACACCGTTAAATCCCGCCAACAGGAGAGATAGGTTATGCGAAAGTCCCACGGAGTTCTGGAATATACTCGGAGCGTAATACGTTATCAGGTTAATTCCGGAGAGTTGTTGCATAAATTGTCCACCAATTCCGAGCATGGTTCTGTAAAAGAACTTCTGTTTCCCGTTCTTGAAAAGAGCTCTGTAAGTACTTCCATCAGACGCCTCGCGTTCCTCGTGGATGGCTTGTTGGATTTCGGCCGTCTCTAATCTGACGACCTCTTGCACGTCAGCGTCTGGTGTGTTCTTTGGAAGTAGGGAGATGAGGGTCTGGCGAGCTTCGTCATGTCTATCGTGTGCAGTAAGCTATTAAGATATTATCAGCTTTGGCATGGATCTCTTTAGGGGGAAAGGGAATTAACTAACCCAGCGAGGCGACTCTGGCAATGGAATGATGGCCAAAAAAGTGAGTAATGCAAAGAGACATTGGAGAGCCAATGGAAATCGAAACTGCGAAGGGCTGTTGACATAAGACATTCCGTAGTCGACCCAATAGGCCGTCATGACACCGAAGATATTGATTGCCAGCTCGATACTCAGCTGCATAAATGTCAGTACTGCTTAATTGTCGGTCGGATATCACAGAAGCTCGGCTAGACCTACCCCTTTGCCACGTTTATGAGCTACCGATAGCTCAGAGTGCCAAACAGCTAGGCACCTGTTAGCATACATTTGGTTGCGACACACATCTATCATCGTATCTACTCACGGATTGTACTGGTATTAAAGCCATTCCCAAGACCAGCAACAATACGTCCAACGATCAGATGAGGGATAGTATAGGCCGACGCCTGAAGAGCACCACCAATGGCAACAATAAGACAGCCAGCCATTATAGTCTTCCGTCGACCAAGTTTCTCTCCAAGTACCAGAGTGAGGAGCGAGCCAAAGAAACAGCCAATTTCGTAGATGGCGACAACGGTGCCCTGAAGAGACGCACTGCCACTCGCCCCGGCATTCGTGTTGATCTCGGGGAACTGATCGGTGAATGCGTCGCCGGTCAAAAGACCGGACATCACTCCCTGGTCATACCCGAAACTGGTGACTATTGTTAGTTGCTAAAAAATCACCGTGAAGACGCAAATTCTCAATCGCTCACAGGAGAAAACCACAGCCAGCAGTGGCAGTGATGGCCCAGTGCAAAGGACGTCCGGTGAGGATAGCCATGGCCAACAATCTTCGACCGAACAAATTGGAAGGCAGATTTGTTTAGGTATAGAATGAGTAAGATTCGAGAAAAATGCAACCATTGGCCCTTTTAGATAAGTATGTACAATTACGCGCAACAGCTCTTAGCTTCCCCAGCCGATGCCCCTGGCTCTTTCCCCCAGTCCGTTCATCGCTACCCCATATGGGGTCAAGATGAAGGACCGCTAACAAAGGCTTCAGGGGGCTGCTCGGACGCTAGCGCTTGCGCTACGCATTCCTTGCTTGGTCGATACAGTAATCGTAAGCGACACTCTACGAAATGCTAGAAGAGAGAGCACTATTTTGGCACGTTTAGATAGAACCGTACTCATCGTTAATCATTATACCGACGATAAGCTAAATTGTATCCTTGTTGTAGAGAAGGCCAAAACTCGGGGCCGCGACGTGCGTCTCATTCATCCAAGTCGAGGACGACCCGTGAATTAAAAGTAACGCGCTGGTCGACTCGCGTGGATGCCGCTCGTCCACAAGATCGCTGGGGCTGCAGTCGTGCAAGGGTAAGCAGATTTATGCAAACCAGACCGTCAACGATAGCAAACTCATCGATGAGGTTGGGCGGATAGTTAAGAGAACTTCGAGCGATCTTGCCAACGTAGCCGCGAGACTATATAAATGTAATCTTTCATCACGAACAGTGGATGATGGCTTGGCCATAGATGAAATGAAATATGGTGGGCTTGGCTTCCAAATATGGCCCCTTGGAGGTGCTCATCAACAATCTCAGGGGCTTGAGTATTCTTGGGGTTAGCAATACGTTTCCGAAAGGAAAAAAAATCAGGTAAGCTTGTTTATACCTTCTCGTCCTTGCCGTGGTTTTAGAATATACATCTCAGCGCAGGTAGGAAAGGTGTATCGTGCCACCCTCGGTCTAAGATTAGGCCGCTAATAACCGTATGAATAGGGTCTTCGGGACGGTAATTCGTAAATAGTAACGCCGCCCATTACTTACTGCTTTAGGCTAGTAATCTATGCTCTATAGATTTTTGTGTGGTCCCGAGACCGTATACGGTATCCCTAAGCGCATGCGCGCCCTCAAGATAGAAATTAGTAGCGCAATTCTCTGTAAAGCATTTCCCATTAACCCGAAGCAGTAAGTAGTCCGCGGCGCTATTAATTACCATTCTGGAGAAATTCGCATGTACTATTAGACCTTGCAACACTCATGTTGCCTTTGATTGCAGCAGATGTGTTGGTGCAACCTCATGCTATCACGACACACTCCGCCGCTTGGTATGTCGAGCAACAGCATTGGTCATACGCGGCCTTGCAATGCCAATGTCACACGCGTACGATCAAGAACTGGTTGCCAAAACTGCAGACGCAGGCGCAAGAAATGTACGTCATGAATGTATGGACCCGAGGATGCTTTGACTGATGCAATTCCTTAAACCTAGGCGATGAGCTGCGGCCTGTTTGCAGAGCCTGTATTCGCAATGGCGATGACTGCCAGTGGGGCTTGAAGCTTGTGTTTCGTCCGGAGCATGCCGAAACCATTGCTGCTGATCATCCATCGATGCAACAGCGAACACCACTCCCACGACATCCTAGAGACTTTGATGTGAGTGACTGGATTTATACCTGGGACTACTTTTCTGGTTACTAAGAGAAACAGATCATTGATGTGACCGCCGAGGTCATCCGAGATTATTTGAATGACGATACAGACACTCTCGACGGTGCCGGTCTTGCTAACCCTGTGGCCCCAAAGGATCTTTCGCCAGAAACAACACACGCTGCTGCCGACGACTCTGCACAGGAAATTACTCACCTGACTGTTGAAGACTCAATAGTTAACGAGCAAGACAGTCCTACACGGTCATCTTTACTACCGAAAGATCCTCATTATGAGGTACTGCAATCTATCGCCGCTGGTCTCCTGGATCTAGGACGGCCGGACTGTGTTCCTTCAATCACAGGTGCATGCCAGGAATACCCCTCTGGAAGTGAGTCGCACACGACTCGCCAAACTTACGAAGATGCTCTTCAAGATGGCCTATTCGTGCCTGGATCCGCCTATTTCGAGTCCCATTCCGCGCTGCGCAATCATACTTTCCGGGCAGCAAGGTCGGTGGCCCCCACCAGGCAAGCTACACCACGGCCATGCACAAGTGAAGGCGTGGATCGCGTCAGTGGAATAACGCCTCTTCACCCATCCCCGGAACTCTCTCATCTAGCGGAGTTCCGCGGCATAACACCTCACGAAGAATATGAGCTCTGGAAGAACTGGATAGATGAAATTGCACCTTGGGTGAGTTTCCCGAACCCCAAAAGATTATGTCTCATCTAAACGAAGCATAGCTCGACAAGTTTGACAGCCGCTCTCATTTTGGGCACGTTTTGCCAACCTTGGCTCGAGAGCACCCGCATCTACGGTTTTCAGCGCTCGCTCTTTCTTCACGACAACTGGAGAGGAAGTATACAGACCGTTCTTACAACAGCTTAGACTTTTATCAAGAAGCCATCCGCCAGCTCATACCACAACTGCAGACGAGAACCACGACTATAGTAGCCTCTTGTGTGGTGCTTTGTGTCTTAGAAATGATGAATTGTAAGTGTCAAGTATCAGTATCAAAGCTCGCGCTTTGCTAAGGGTGTTCTCAGGTTCTCCCAACATGTGGAGGCAGCACCTTGATGGATGTGCATGTCTTATACAATCATTGAATATCAACGGATCATCTGGAGGTTTCGAGCAGGCGCTATTCTGGTGCTTTGCACGCATGGATCTATGCGGCGCGCTGATCTCCAATGAGTCAACCATCATTCCTAAGGAAAATTGGCTCTCAAGCTCCATTTCTCAAATGAGCATTTCTGCACTCTCGCAAAGCTTCGGGTTCGATATGTATGCCAATTATGTGGTTTATCTTTGCGCTCAAGTCATGGATCTTTCAGGAAATGGCATGGAGGAACGAGACTATGCCGACAAGTGGCAAGCAATTTTTGCCCAATTGGCCGCATGGTATAACCATCGATCACCAGAAATGCGGCCGGTTCTGGACATCCCATCGACGGATGCTGACTTCACTCGTCCATTTCCAACACTGCTATTCTCGAATCCATCTGCTATATCGGGAACACAGCTATACCACACTGCCTGTTTGTTGATGTTACAGAAGAAGCCGCAGCGAGTGATGCTAGGATCGAGTACTAGATCAACACTTTGGCATGCACGTCGGATATGTGCAATCTCCATCTCGAATACCCACCACGGCTGTTGGACGAACAGCATCCAACCACTTTGGATAGCAGGCCGATACATGTCGCACCACGCCGAGCACCGTGCCATTCTAGAGACATACAAACTTATCGAGAAAGAAACCGGATGGGGCGCTAAATGGCGAGCTGATGACTTGCAGGCTTTCTGGGGAGATCTAGAGGGAGATTGATATTGATATTGAGGCTCCCTAGAAAAAGAGTTTGGAGATTGGGGAGGTATATTAATAGTTCAACTACCTAGGTTGTTATGCCGAGGCGCAGTGACCACCATCCACCCGAAGATCGGCTCCAGTCATGAATGAGCTACCGGGAGACAGCAGGAATATGGCCGGAGCCTTGAAGTCTTCAGGTGCACCCAGTCTGTTCAGCAGAGCACCAGCCATCCATATCCTCTCCAACTCGGGGTTCGTGGCGAGAAGCGCATCGGTCATCGCCGTCCTGATATAGCCTGGAGAGAGCGTGTTCACCCGGATACCGTGCTGCCCCCATTCCTGTGCCACGGAGCGGCACATCTGCTGCACAGCAGCTTTGCTAGTGTTGTAAGCAGAGCAAGTCAATCCCTAGACGAAACTTTAGCCTCACGCCCATCTGAAGTAAAAGAAACATGTCAGTATGAAACTTACACGATTAGCTATATCCCCGGACATGGAAGCGATCATAACAATGCTGCCCTTGACATTGTTCTTGATCATGATCCTGGCCGAATGTTTTGCTGTGAGGAAAGTTCCGGTAACATTAACAGACAAAATACGCTCGAAGTCGTTTTTGGGATACTCGACAGCGGGGATCTTCTGCTGGATGCCAGCGCAAGCGATGACGCCGTAGAACTGCGATCCGGAAACCTCTGCCTCGGCCGCCACCTCGTCTAGGACCTTGGAGAGGTTCTCCTCGTCGGTAATATCGACCCGGCGATACGATAATTTCAAATCGGACTGTCTAGCTGTCTTCTCGATGTTTGCCCATTCCTCCGCAGCGGGCTCTGTCAAAATGTCGAGGCAAGCTACGTTGGCACCAGCTTGAAGGGCGGCGGCTGCTAGCGTTATGCCTAAGCCGCGACCAGCCCCGGTAATGACAACTGTTTTACCGCCTAGGGAGAATAGAGCTGCGTGTGAGGCATTGGCTGGCGTTATTTTGGATTCAGGGATATGAGCCGGAAGGGCCAAATCCGACACGATCTTGGTAGTAGCCATGAAAAGGATGAAAAACGACTGGTCTAGAATAGCGTTTGGTACGAAAGGAAGACGGATTCAGAGCCAAGGATGAGATTAGACAAGAAAGCAAAAGAGATATAAAATGAGTTTAGTAGAGCATAGCTGAAAGCATTGGGATGTCGATTTCCAGCGGTGTTCCAGTCTTAACTATTATCATTAGCCCAGTGGACCATCCCTAAGCCTATTTGCTTGTGATCTCGTATCACGTAGGTCGAATGAGATCGATTCAAGCAACTTGCGCTTGCGCCTAACAATCTGGGAACACGTGGATCACCCAACGCACCACTCCTCATCGCTTTACCGGAGCCGGATCTCCAGCCGGTCCGCCCCGTTGCATATATAGTCGTATCGCCGATACCACAACTGGAAACCCCCACATTCTAGCCCCGTTCTCCGTCGCATCGACTAGCGCTTCGGCTTTCCAGGAAGGTCTTTACGGTATGTGTAGCCGCCGCGTGGATCGGCAACACCAAAACGGGGGTGATTGGCATAAATCGGCCACAGCTGCTTGCTCGTGTCGCGAAAGTACTGGAGCGTGCCGGATGGACCTTTTTTGGCTCGGGTGATGATTGTCGCGAAACCTAGACTCTGTTAAAAAGGCGTACGTGAGAGAAAAGACCACACGTCGTGAGATTGTAGACAGATTCAGATTTCATCCATCCTTCCATCCAAAATGGCGGCTTCCACAATACCCACCAATACACTGCAGCACCTGCCACTCACGCTCTCGGGCTCCGAGGGACAGAAGACGGGCAACATCTCAACTCTCGAGCTGGGCGACAATGAGAAGACAAGTCTGGTTCTCCGCACATTCAGGTGCCTGATTGCCGACCTTTGCGAGCAGTTCAAGGGCGGACATCCGGGGTACGTTGGCATGGTCAACAACCTACCTAACTACAACGAGAGGCTAATAGTACTTTGATTATATTGAGCAGAAGCGCAATGGGCATGGCCGCCATCGGCGTAGCGCTATGGAAATACGTGATGCGGTATTCGTCTGAATCCCCGAACTTCTTCAACCGTGACAGGTTTGTGCTCTCGAACGGTAAAGCTCCCGTGTCTTTCGGCAACCCCAGCAGCTACTGACATCCTTCAAAGGCCACTGCTGCCTGTGGCAGTATAGCTTCATGCACTTGGTCGGCTATAAGAACATGACGTTGGAGCAGCTGAAGTCGTACCACTCGAAGCGAGCCGACTCCATTTGCCCGGGACACCCCGAAATCGAACACGAAGGCATCGAGGTTACTACCGGTCCGCTGGGCCAAGGCATCGCGAACGCGGTCGGCCTCGCTATGGCTACGAAGCAGCTGGGAGCGACATACAACAAGCCTGGGTTTGACCTGGTGAATAACAAAACGTGGTGTATGGTTGGGGACGCGTGTCTGCAGGAGGGGGTAGGGTTGGAGGCCATATCTCTGGCTGGACACTTCCGGTTGAATAACTTGATTGTTGTTTACGACAACAATCAGGTTACCTGCGATGGGTCTGTGGACCTGACGAATACGGAAGATGTCAATGCCAAGATGACGGCATGTGGCTGGAAAGTGATGGATGTTCTCGACGGCAACTACGACGTTGAGGGGATTGTCTCTGCCCTCGTGGAGGCGCGAGCTAGTGTGGACAAGCCGGTTTTCATCAATATTCGCACGGTTATTGGTATCGGCAGCAAGGTCGCCGGAGACGCAAAGGCACACGGCGCCGCATTTGGCCCGGAAGACGTTGCCAACATCAAGAAGAACGCCGGCTTCAACTCGGAGCAGTTCTTCCACATCCCCACAGAAGTATACGACTACTTTGGGTCAGTGAGGGACCAAGGGCGCAAGTTTGAGTCGGAATGGAACGAACAAGTCGCGGCCTACGGCAAGGAGTATCCAGAGCTGGCCGAAGAGTTTGCCTATCGGGTGCGCGGCGATTTTCCAAAAGACTGGGCCAAGATCATACCCCGAAAGGAAGACTTCCCCACGACGCCAACACCGTCGAGGAAATCTGCAGGTCTTGTGTGTAACCCACTGGCTGCAAGTCTGAATAACTTCATGGTCGGGACCGCGGACCTTTCTCCTTCCGTCAACATGGCCTGGAACGGCAAATTAGACTTCCAACATGTATGTGGCAGTCCTGAGATCATCACCAGCCTCGTACTGACATTGTCCTAGCCTAATCTTCGACCGACATGCGGTATTTCGGGCGATTACACTGGACGCTATATCCATTGGGGCGTCCGCGAGCATGCCATGGCATCCATCTCCAACGGTTTAGCAGCATTTAACAAGGGAACCATTCTCCCAGTGACATCGTCCTTCTTCATGTTTTATCTTGTCAGTTCTTATCCCAGCTATCAGCTTGACTGTCGTAATGCCCCTCTTGCTTCTAGACTGGCCTATAGATCTCTTACTAAGAAGGGAGTTTACAACGCCATGGCCAAGTACTCTTAGGTTGTGACAAGGGTGGGCATTACGGATGTTAAGCTGATTTCCCTTCTATGTGTCAGCCTCTAACCTCTTCATATAGTATGCCGCACCAGGTGTGCGTATGGGCGCTCTGCAGCGTTTGCAAACAATTCACATCGCCACCCATGACAGTATCGGAACCGGGGAGGATGGTCCCACTCACCAACCCATCGAGCTAGCTGCGCTTTACCGGGCTATGCCAAACCTCAACTACATCCGACCTTGCGACAGCGAGGAGACCGCAGGAGCCTTCACAGCTGCGCTATCTGCCAGGGACACGCCTAGCATAATCTCTTTATCCAGGCAGAACTTGGAACAGTATCCCCAATATTCATCTCGGGAAGGTGTACTGAAGGGGGCCTATGTCTTTATCGAGGAACAGGATGCTGATGTAACCCTGATCGGTGTCGGCTCTGAGATGGTGTTTGCTGTTGAGGCGCGAAACATACTGAAGCAGAAAGGACTGAAAGTACGGGTTGTCAGCTTCCCATCTCAGCGTTTGTTCGCCAAGCAGGACCTTGAATACAAGGCCAAGGTACTGCAATACCGAGCAGGCATCCCGCGCGTGATAGTAGAGGCGTACGCAGCGTTGGGCTGGGAGCGATATGCTGATGCTGGATACACGATGAGTACCGATCGATTCGGTCACTCACTGCCTGGTGCCACCGCTTATGAATACTTTGGTTTCAGCGTAACAGCGATCGCCACTGAGGTTCAAAGTTTCGTCGCCGAATGGAAACAGCGCGGTTCTGACTTCTTTAGAGGCGAGTTTAGGGACTTGAACAAAACCCATCCTTCGCATTGAGCGGCTCTCGTCAGATTTATCTAAACAAAATCCATGAATAGAATAAATGGACAAAACGCCTGGCCCAACTAGAGACAATCTTGGTCTGATATACCATGTTATAGTCGAGACAGTGGCTGTTCAGGCAAAACACACTTACTCGTGAATGCATGGTGCATAGATTCTAGATTTGATGTGGCTCGTATTTAAAAGGTAATTGGTGGACTCGTACGGAGCAGAGTCATCTTCAAATATTGTAAATGAAGACTGACGAAATATTGTATGTACTTCAGATATGATTGAGAATACAAAATGAAAGAAAAAGACTGATCAAAAACTGAAAAACGGCAAAAATAAACGTACAACACTTGGGATTCGCCAGTCGTCACCGACCTGACTACTAATCAAGCACTATCTGGCTTATCCTTTGGGAGAGCGGACGGGATCCCGAGTTTTCCAGATGTTATGGTCGTACGTGACAGGAACTGGGCTGGGACGGTATATATAATGGCTACGGTGTTGACGGTGAAGTGTCAGTGGGGAGTCACGTGACTGAATGCAACCCCCACTTCGGGAAGCTTGGCGAACATTGAAGATCTGGAAGATTATTGATCCACTTTGAACTTTTTCTCGAGATTGATCAATCAACATCTTAAGCTCGACTTCGGCGGACCAGGAGCCTCTAGCCTCCCAGGATATTATACGACTGTAACCACTTGCTCTCGCTCCCTCGAGATTCAATTGTTCATAAGCGAAGCGTTGGCTCATCCAACCCTCTAACGGTCCTCTCTTATAGCACACCCAATTCACTGGTCTTGGATCAATATTACGAAAAGCTTAGGAGAGCCGGAGAGTGTGACCTCGAGGATTTCTATTACGAAGGGAACTACGAGGAGACATCGGAGAAAACGTGTAGAGGGCGATTACATATTGTTGTTAATAGACGGAGAGAGTTTCAACTCCACAGAACCGAGGACCTAATCTCACCATGTTTACGCCCACATTGCGCAGCCTCGTGGCGAGGTTGCCATCGACAACATCTTTCACCGGAAACTTCCTATATCCTTCCTTAATATCCTCGACACAAACCGCCACCTCGATTTCTCGTTCCATACATACCACAGCCCCTCAAAATGCCAGGGCGCAAGGAGGGTCAAAAGACGGCGGGCGGAAAAAGAGCAAGAAGAGAAAGGGCGAGGCGCCGGACCCTCGAATCATGAACCTGAAATCCTCGATGCCCCGCGCCGTCCCAGCCCCGTTGCGGTTCGCGCGCAATCGAGCGCTGCGCCACTGGACCATCCACCGCGCGTGGCTGTTGCACCAGCGCAAGGAGCGGGAGAGGGAGGGGCATGAGTTGGAACGGTATGTCTACCTATTCGTTAGTGAAAAAGGTATATATAAATGTCTTACTAACAAAACACGCAGAATGTACCAGTCCATGCACAACGCCTGCGAGGAGCTGCGCAAGACGAGCGGCCCCGGCACGCGCGATGAGGGATACTTGTACCGTGTGGCGATGGAGAAGAAGGGTGCATACGGATACAACAGCGTCCCAATCGAGTACGCAAGACCGCAGACCGAAACGCCGGCTCGAGAGCCCTGGAATCACGGTTGGACGCGATGAAGGAGAGCTCAATTTATCGGTTTAGGGCTTCTTGTACCATATGTAGAAATTACGACTCCGATTTTGAAGCATGTGGACCAATGACACCGAACTTTTCGCTCTGCACATACCTTGATGCTTGGAATTCCGTTTTTCTTCTATTTAGAGATATGTCAGGATTTACTCGTATGAATCGTTCCAAATTTTGCCGTCTAGATGCAGGCGCTGATGCTGAACTGTCAGACCTAATTAGGTAGGTGAATCCTTGATTGGCGTTTACCGGATCCCCCTTATGTATACGTCCATGTGAAGAGAAATATGGATTACTGCGAATTGTTGGGAATCTTTTATCATGCTCTAGAACTGCCCTTCATAGTATCAATCCTATGCTGGAATCAAACTGTTATTATATACCTAATTATAGGCTGAGTTCGTGGCTGAGTTCTCCATTATGTCTCACTGCTCTAGAACACGTTCACAACTCTTTGCGCATTCGGTCTGTTCCAACCTCGAAGGACTGGTGGATATCGTCGTAAAATTTCGATTAACTATAGGTGAGCGAGGGTCCAATATATCGTATTAGATAGCTTCGACATTTTCGATACGTGATGATGTTGGCTATGTCTGTAGTGCTGATTCTTGGCAAGAGCTTCGACTCCGTCGTGGTAGATTGCCGCTGTAGATCTCTCTCTCTCTCTCCACTCCCATTGCTTTCCAATATTCTGACACGCATCTCTCTCTCTCTCCTTATAAGCAAAGCGTCTGCTCTTCTTCCATTCTCTTTCATCGTGCGCTCGTCTCATTCTCCTCTTTGTCGTCCTCCTCCTTCCCTCCTCTCTCATTCAAAAAGGACAAATGAAAGGGAAAAGTAATATTCAAGATATCATTTCCGCCAAACTCCCCAATGTTTACACCCTTTTTTAAGTTGTCCCTGGGGAAATCCGTTTTATATGTGCGCTGGCGTACCACCTTATAATATGACACAGCAGCCACCTCCTTCACCCTTCTCGAACGTGAGAAGGGCAGCGCGCGTGGCGGCCTCGAAGACATCGTCGACTCCCTCGCCGCTCAAACTCGAACACTCGAGATACTTGCGCGCGCCGATATCCTGAGCTGCTTGTTCGCCTTGTCGCTCGGTGACGAATTTGAGACTCTTTTTGCGCATCTCCTCGATCGCGACGGGGTCATCCCGCAGGTCCTTCTTCAGACCTACTAGGATGATCGGGACCCCCGGACATCGCTCTGTTGCTTCTTCTACCCACTATTTCTGCTGTTAGCCTATTGTTCTTGTTTTCTTCTCCCCTGCTCTCTCGTCTGACTCGGGCCAACGGAGTAGTCGGCGAATGAGACGTAGAGGGAAAGGATTATCAGGGGTCGTCCGACCTTATGTTTCACATTATCGAGAGAATCTGGCGATTCTATCGAGAAGCCTATTAGTAGAACATGCGCCTTCGAGTACGCGAGCGGTCGCAATCGTTCGTAATCTTCCTGTCCCGCCGTATCCCACAATGCTAATTGTACCGACTTGCCATCCACTCGGCAATCTGTGACGTAGTTTTCAAATACGGTTGGGATCTGAGACGCGGGGACGCAGTCGTTAGTCGGGTGGCCTCGTGGCGGGAGTCTGATGAACTTTGCTTACATAGTGCTGCGTGCAACCCGTTAGTATATGATGTGAGACAGGATTAGGGGCGGGAAACGTGGGAATTGACATACAGTCGGGAAGTATCCCAAGGTGAAGACACTCAGTAAAGAGGTCTTTCCGCAAGCTCCATCACCAATAATGACTAGTTTCCTAAAGTATAAATTAGTAATGCTGACAACCAAACGTGGTCGCGGTCAACGACGTGCAGAATTCGCAACATGTTGTTTATGTCTCCGTAAGCCCGGCTGAAATGATCACGAGCTCCGACAGGGTGACGTCGTGGGGTGGTGTGTTGATAATTCGAGGAGTAGCCGAGAAGAAAGGGATCGACGGGGTCGGAATTGGCACACACATACCTACGAATGACATTCTGCGGATTCGAACTCGCCATTGCTCGACGCGAAGTAATGCTAATAATAATTCCCTATGTCTTTACTTTGACTCTTATCGAAATGCTACTACCGTCGCCCAAATTAAACTTCTCAGGGGCTCGTTTCGTGGGCAGTCAATGTACGACGCGTGGGCTAGCGAAGGAACCGAGAGTTTGTTGTCGCTGTTCCCCAGTTCGAGGGAGGGGGACTACACCTCGTTGGTGGCGGCGGATTGAAATAAAGTAAGCGTGGATTGTAGGTAGACAAGACGCCCGGTGATAAAAAGTTGACGTGAGTATAAGTTACTTTCGATGGAGCTTTCGAGGGGTCTCCGCGTCGGGTTCGAATTAGGAAGTAAATCGTCGTCGATGATGAGCCTGTTTAAATTCCCCAACGGCGATATTATACGTCTCCTTTATTATGTTCCCCTTTTTTTGGGCTTCTTCTTCGATGTTTTGGACGGTTAAGATATGTTCGAGGTAGAAAAATTGTCGAATACGAGCACCCTGCGCCAGACCTAGGCAGCCGGGTTTCGCGGTAGAATTTAAAGCGTCCGTTAAAGGATTCCTGAGGCCTTAGTCCGCGTTGGTACCCCCTGTAACTTGTGATTCAGCTTCAGAAATCGAGCGATGTCATTGGTCAAGACCAGATGCCAAACTTCTCAGTCCTTTAAGTGTCAAGATGTATGGAGACAAATGTAGCAGCTACTAGGTCCTGGAAGCTTGGTGGATTCAACAGCTAGGGGAAACTACATGTATGGATGTTTGATCCTCTCACGGCTCAATTTATATAGAAATCATTCATCATATTCATCATACAGACCAACGAAGCAAACTTGCTTGAGGTATTACAACTATAGTACTTTTTCACACAGCATGCTGCTAAGCTGATGGAAAATCCTGCAAGATACCGCTATTGAGCTGTAGCATGCTAATCCCCGAAGGTTGTTACGTTACAAAGTGTCGACTTAATCACCTTGAGGCTGTGCCACAGCATCAATTAGCTAACAAGGGACTCTGTAAATGCGATCCGATACTGAACACGATTGGTTTATCGAATTCGAGATGGGCTGATGGGCATCGATTAATAACTGTCAACTGAGTTGGCTGCTGCCAGACAGTTAGATCGAAACTCGTCGAAAAGAGCCAGTCGGCATTGAGAATAAGAAGGAGTAGGATCGCGAAACTTCTTCGTTTTCTGACCAGTTAACAAACACGCCAACATTTCATACATGGATGTATCCATAGCATGTATGCTGCAAAGTTCATCTGATGAAATGATGTGGACCCCCCAATATTACCCAGGATATCTCCTTGCCCACTAGACTTGGCTAACCACGCAGTTCTGGATGTATCAGATAGCCTATGCAAATAGACACCAGAACTAGAGCTATCGATTCGTCCAAGTCGAGGAATCAAATTGAGCTAGCTTCTCGAACTGACCGCTTCCATCACGACGTGACGACGCGCTTGTCTGATTAAGATCGCCCAACGGCTGCAGGTCTCATCATGTAAAATTGGATAGTGCGTGTCTCTACTGCATGTTCCCCCATCTCTATCCATCCATTCTGCCATCCTGACCCAGTTGCGAATGCTATCCAGTTCCTGTCCCACCGCACTTATGGGGAGATCATGGGGAAACACCTATATCGAGCATACAGCACCGATTTAATATGATTGGATCGTCTTCTACGGTACTAATGGAATGAGTAGATACATACTCAATCATCAGTGCTTCCCGATGCTGTGTTTCAACAAGGTGCATCGAGTATACATACTAGTTAATTTGACTCGTCGTCAGAATGCAGTGCAACAAGCCTACGTAAGTGCCCAAGTGCAAATGCAAATACTATTCAACGATGATGACAGTGGCAGCTGATGAACCCATCTCCGCTGGGCATTGATGAAGCTCACTGCCGAGAACTAGGGCGTTGCATGGTTCTGGAACACTAGTTCCAAGGTCCATTCACGACCAGAGGTGGTTTGTTGTAAGGCGTGGAGAATTGCTGAAACCGTCAAGATTGTTCTGGGGACGCTAATATGCAACTCCTTTCAAGCAAGACAGACAGACAGACAGACAGAACATGGCAGAAGAAAATGGCCAAATTCCGAGGAATGTATGGAAGAGGCCTGGATCTAATTTCAACTTGTAATAATGTTATTATTCTTGAAATAAGTCAGGAGGAGTAAGGCATACTTCTCTTCCTATCCTTAATACATAATTGACCCGGTTGACCAACCTTGCTGGATCGCCCTCTGCCCAGAGATATAGCAAGATTTCCGATAATCTGACCGGTCATGAAGAATGGCTGGCACTAAATATGCCCGCCCTACCTGCCTACCTACTGTATACAGCATACAGAAGGGTGGTGTCTAAGACGGGATGATGGAATCTAGGCGTTAGGTAGGTTCACATTTATCATTTATTTGCTAGATGCATACCTTCTAGCAATCAAATGAATCTGAATCTAAATTCCTAGATATCTGGGTTGTGCACAGGGGTAAAGACGTATTCACAATGGTTCACCGTTGAACATGTGGAAAAAGCCATGGAAAATTCATGGAATGGTTGTGAACTTAGAAAGCCGTCAAGTTACAGGTGATAGGTAGCTGTACCTAGAGCTGGCTGGCAGGCAGGCTGCTTCAGCTTCTACAGCCCTGAGGCATCCAGTAAATGGTCAACTGGCATTAGTGGGTTTAGTGGGTACCTATGGAGGGACAGGACAAGCTCCATGAGGGAAAAAGTTAAGTGCTGGAGGGGTGATAAGATCATGTGATCTATTCACAATGTTCGATTGTACCTGTCAATTTATCCCCCGGCTGGCCGACGACCGGCAAAACTGGGGCTGATATGAGGTGAGGCTGTGGAGGTTTTGAACTAAGGAGCCAACCGACCCAATAGCAGGTGCCAACAGGTGTGTACCCGCCAAAAGTAAGCAACGTACACTGGAGATTGTACCTGCCTACCTCAGATTTCGAACGTCTTGTGCTAAAGCCAAAAGCCAAAGCCAAAAGCCAAAAGCCAAAGGGACAAGGTCGAAACGCCAACATCACAAAAATCCGACCGTCCTTCACATCCCGTAGCAACACATAGCCGCGACAAACAAGCTCCCCCCGGTGAACTTCCATCAACTCTCACTGCTGTTCGGCTATCATTCTCAGCATAGTTACGTCGCCAAGGCAAAGATAAACCATATTTCTAAAATTGCGGCATCTGTCTGCATCGGGTTCGGACTATCGCCAATTTCCCACCTCAGAGAGGGGCAACAAGAACAAGACCAAGAACAAGACAAGAAGAGTCAACGCAACTTCATTCACTAAGCAACAACTTAACGCAGGCAAACCGACTGTAGCGCTGTCTCTTTCCATCTTCCTTTTTTATCGGACAACCAGTCAATCCACCGTTTGTACAATCCGATCTGTCTTGTTCAATCTTCCCTTCTACAATATCCACCGTGTTGATCGACATCGAGCTATTTGACGTGGAGTTTTCTCCCAATCGTAAATCGCACATGACTCCGACCACCTTCGCGTCATAACCTTTCATCTTGACCATCATGCCTGCGAAAAATAGTAATCGACAATCTGCCGCACAGACGGCTTCTGCATCAGGCTCCCTCTCCAAGGCTACGGCTAAGTATACAAACAAGGATGGAACCAAGTATATCTCCGTTCCTAAATCCTCAGCATCTACTCCCCCAGCTCAGCCATCGCCGACCACGACTTCATCATCTCGAGGAGGTGCCACGAATAACCCCCCGACCGTTGACGATGTGCCTGCCGCGCAGCCTGTGAATCGTAAGAAACAGAAACGTCGAGCAAAAGCTGCCGCGAAAGCTCAAGCAGAGGCCGCCGCGAATGGACTCCCTAGTCCTGCTTCCACGAGTAGTGCGCCCCTGCCTACTGCGTCTGTGTCGCAGAAGGAAACTGCCAACGCTCGTAACGCCATGCAGAATAAGATCCATGCCACTCACAATCACGACCAGAACGATGAGGATTGGGGAGAGGAAACCGAAAGCGACGATGATCATCAGCAAGACATTGACCGACCGACAAACGGATCCACGCGCAAGACGAAGAAATCCAAGAAAAAGAAGAAGAAGGGCGCGGTCGAGGAATCCGTCGACTCTAACTCCAACTCCAACTCCAATTATAATTCCAACACGGGTATATCGAAGGAGAAGATATGGAACACTTCTGGTCCCGAGGAACGAGAACGAATAAAACAATTCTGGTTAGGGCTTGGGGAGGACGAACGTAAATCCTTGGTCAAAGTGGAGAAGGATGCTGTGCTCAAGAAGATGAAGGAGCAACAGAAGCATACGTGCAGTTGCTCTGTCTGCGGGCGCAAGCGTACAGCGATAGAGGAAGAGTTGGAGGGTCTCTACGATGCTTACTATCAAGAGTTGGAATCATTCGCGAATCAGCCTCATACTCATCCTCATGCGCCTCCCATGTTTTCTCCGAAGAGATTCGGTGCTATGAGCGGACTACATCCTCCCGGAGCTCCCCCCACTCGGTACCCGAACCATCACCCGTCCCACGGTCGTATTGTAGAACATGTGGATCACGAGGAAGAAGAAGAAGAAGAGGAAGAAGAGGTCGAAGAATATAGCGAGGACGATCTCGATGAGGAGGAAGACGAGGAGGAAGAGCCCGAGGAGATTCCCCGTGATGATCCCTATCCTAATGATTTCTTTAACTTCGGCCAAAGTCTCACCGTCAAAGGTAAGCCAGTTCACAAATCAGATTCATTCGTGTGTCCCAACGTGTTTGAATAACATGTTTTAGGCGGCATTCTTACTGTAGCAGACGATCTACTCAAGAACGATGGGAAGAAGTTCATTGAGATGATGGAACAGCTGGCTGAGAGACGAATGGCACGGGAGGAAGATGCCAGAGACCACTACGCTGGAGGATACAACCACGTCAATGGTGCGCCTCTGCCCCCTCACAACCACCCGCCTCCGGAGGATGAAGAGTTCGACGAAGACGAGGAGGAAGAAGAGGATTACGATAGTCAGGATGAGGACTACGAAGAGGAAGAGGTACATGTCGAAAATCTACCGCGGATGCACCCGTTGCTGATATTCTACACAGGACACAATGACTGAGGAGCAGCGAATGGAAGAGGGTCGCAGAATGTTCCAGATCTTTGCTGCGCGTATGTTTGAGCAGAGAGTATTGACCGCATACAGAGAAAAGGTGGCCAAGGAGCGACAAACTAAGCTTCTAGAGGAGCTCCAAGAAGAGGAGACGCTAGAAAGCAAACGCAAGGCCAAGAAGGCAAAAGAGACGCAGAAACGAAAAGACAGGGCTGCGCAGAAGAAACAAGCTCAACTCGAAGAGAAGGCGAAGCGCGACGCTGCTAAAGCAGCAGAGGATGCAGCTCGCTTGGCGGAAGAGGCGAGAAAGCTTGAGGAGGCCAAACGAAAGGCCGAGGAGAAACGCAAGAAGAAGGACGCGCAGAAGAAGGCCGAAGAGGAGGAGCGAGCAAGAAAGGAGCTAGAACGCCAACGGCGTGCCCAGGAGCAGAAGGAGAAGCAATTAGAGGCAGAACGAAAGCTACGCGAAGCAAAAGAACGGGAGAAGAAGCTGAAGGAAGAGCAACGGCGAAAGGAGCAAGAGGCCCGTGAACTCAAGGAGCGCGAGACTCGTGAGAGAAGGGAGAAACACGAAAAGGACAAGAGAGAGAAGGAGTTGCGAGCTGCCCAAGCCAAAGCAGAACGAGACGCTAAGGAGAAATCGAAGCAGGAGGAGAAGGAAAAGGCGGCAGCGAAAACTGCGGTTCCTTCTGTCCCTATCCCAACTCAGCCCAAGAAACACCATGCTGTGTCAATCCCTGCCATTCCTCATCAGCCTGCAGCAAGTCACCCTTCACCTCAAATCACCGTAGCGACTCCGGCTTTACCCAAGGCTCCGACGCCCATAAAACCTCGAGCGACATCTCAAGAGGTTACTCGCTCGATGTCCCAAGCCTCTCACTCTGCTTCTGGACCTAGTCAGAATGCTTCGCCGCATACGCTCACGCCTTTGCATACTAGCCCAGGCCCTATTGGTCCTCCGAGAAAGGCTTCATCCACTCTGTCGACGAATCTAGGACCTCTTGGTGGCCAACCGGCCTCTCCTCTTCATGGGGGAATCAAGAGCCCGCCAACTTCGCATCAAGGACCGTTCAATATGGGATTGCCGACAAGAATACAACATCCTCCGGGAATAATGTTCCCGCAGATGGGACCGGGTTTTAACCAGATGCATGAGGGTATGTATGGGCCTCCCCCGAGCTACCGTCCTATGGCTGCACCGCCGCCGGGATTCCCCGCTCCCAGTCCCATGAGTGGCCGACCCTTTCCAATGCAACACGGGCCGCCCGGTTTCCACCAACCGATGGAGCAACCTTTGCCGGGTATGCATCATCAGGGGTTCTCTCCGGAGAGCGCGTCAGGACAACCATCATCACACTCGCGCCAAGCATCTGCATCTTTTGACCAAAGTCCCATACGCGGCGCCGCAACTCAGCCAATAGGTCGACCCGCACCCATTGGAAGGCCTGGAAGCGTAGTCCACGGCCAAAAGAGCTACGATTTGTCCGCTGATATTGATGATGTGAGCAACCACCTGGGTAGTAGCGCTCTACTTGATGATTCGGATGATCCTTATGGAAGTATTCCCGTGTCACGGGGAGGCACCACTGCTCCTGGGGTCCGACAGCCATTCGCAAGCGTGTCATTCACGGAACCGTTCCTCAGCTCTTCGCCGCTGAATAATACGTGGGGTGGTCAGCCCGCTTTATTCTCTCCTCCGCCCGGTTTCGCTAACCCGGTTGGCATCGCGCCCGCATGGCCGCCGAACCCCACATTTGGCATTCCAAACCCCGGCAGAGCTTCTCAGCCTCGACCCGTTGCCATTCGCCTGATGCTTGTTAACGCCTGCAAGGAATTGGTGGGGCGCGACTCGGACACAGGCGGGTATATTAGCCTGCCTGCCATCAAGGATCACGTCAACAGCATCAATATACCTGGACATGAACCCGTCTCCGAGGCAGAACTATTGGACATGTGCGATACTGAAGGCAACCCACACAATGGCGGTGGCAGCTTCGATGTCAAAAATGAAGCCAGCAAATATTCCATCCGCTTCGAACCCGATGGGGGAGCTCCTACTCTCCCGTTCCCGCGAAACGTGGGAGCCCCCGGTGAGATCGGAAGTCCGATCGTCGGAGCAGGTTCGCCTCACAACTGCGTCCCTGTGCCCTAGAAGGAATCAGATGCGTTGCACAGAACTGCGTGGACCAAGAGAATCAAGTGCATTCGTAAGGAGAAGTAGAGGGTGACATGGAAATCGAAGCTGTATAAACTGTGGATACGCTGAGAGGCTCTCTACGCGAAGCCGGAGGTGAGTTCGGACTACGTGAGAGAAGCTTCACATCGTTATCTGCCGGGCTTCTTGCCGTTGCTGGGTGAGCATGCAACGGCACCATTTCAGGTGGTTGGACCAGACTTCTGTCATCAAGGATGACGGAGGTGCGTCGGGAACATTCTCGGACCATGCCTCTTATGGGCTTTACGTTGTTGTTGTTATTTTTTCCAGAGCATATTACTTGTGAGGGAGGGAGGTGGTGTGTATCCTTCTCTCCGGCATCGCCTTGACTTTAGGACCGTTAATCAGGTCATTGCTATTCTGAATCTGGAACTTTACTAAGCATCCGTAATCAAAGTCAGTCTTCTACATTGCTGGTGCCGTGATGCACTCGGAATAGCTGTTGTGAGTGATTGTTCAATGTGTGTTCTAGGAGGGTGATAAGGGGAGAGAGGAAAAGGGTAAGGCTTATTCGTGATTTGCATTGCTTGTAGGGCTGAGAAATCATAATTACAACTAATCAAAAGTTGTTTCTACCAACGACAATAATAAGTAGGCCTTTATATTATTTATTACCTAGATCCTCATGTTCTACATTGTACGATAACTGGGGGCTTTCTGAGTCTTTCAAATTGCCTACCATACACCCATCCTACCGTACCTAGTATCTTTCAAGGGCTCTTCTACCAAAACTCCAGAGAGGTTTTGAGCACGTTGCGCTACAATTGTTCACCGTAAACCCCACAACCGTTGGAAGTCACCGACGAAGCAAGTATTTTGGCAGCACGCGTCCGCTCTAAGCATCAAATTCGAAGCAACTCATAAGTCTCATTGGCAACGAATTTAGTCAACGTTTTATATAATTCGCTTGTCAATACGGTAGTGCTGTACGGAAGGACATGTGAATCAGATCACGGATTTGAATTGTGTTAGGCAAATTATATCCGTCGTAAACTATCTTGCAGCAGAACAGCACCAAACACGACTTCCGCGGGTGTTGCAGCATCCGCATGTTGTGCTACCACTATGTAGCCCCGCAGGATAAGAAGCATGCTCCGGGCCGTCTTTCTCTCGGATCGCGAAGTTTCATGTCATGGACATTGGATGTTTATTTATCTTCTTCGGAAACGAACAGCCAGACTCGGTCAAGGTAGCATCTTAGATTAAAGGTACCCTTATTGTTATTGCATGAAGAGTGTTCTTGTGAGAATCAAGTGAAACGGTAAAATACCGAATCAAGAACGTCAACTTCTATATTGAAAATGAATGAATTAAGACGAACAGGATATCTTCTCAATCAACATCAGATCTAGACTTTTACTCGTCCAGAAAAAATACCTTGAATCACGCGGTTAGCTCCCTCTAAGCCCCTGCAGGTATCAGGCTCAGCCACGACGTACATAAGCAATGGAGGGGTGTACAGCCCGAGGAGCCAAAGTATTAACCCCAGTACAACGAGCACTAACAAATGCCAAGCTCTTTAACCGCAATTATCTGATAGTCTTCAGGGTTATTGTTCTGCAGCCTTAAATCGCGCCAAGCACCGAACTGGCGGAACCGGGGGGACCATAAATAGGGGTCTTTCTGGTTATCTGCATTGGCTGAACGTTGGGCTGGGTTATGCGATAGATGATGGGACAAAAGGTAGGATTCCTGTAAACTGACATCTGTAGGTACGGGAAGTATTATTAGCTCAACGTTGCATCTACGTGGAGATTGACATCTCTGAAAGCCTACTACCTGATGTGGTCGGGCTCTGGAAACCCGACCGAAGGCTTAACACATATTGGTGAGCTTTCAATTGTCTGTTTGTATTATACCTATGCAACAAATTTCAACAGCAAGCAGGTTTATATAAAAGACTTCTATAATTGAGCTACTTACTATACATTGGCATATTTATCTCAAGCACTCTTCACACTATCATGAACATTTCAATTGCGCTAAATCAGATGACGAATAAATAGCATGTCCCACGAAGAAAAAAAACCATGCTGAACAGATCATCATAACGTGGACCTTGTCTTAAAACCCCAGAATACGCACGCCAGCCCCAATTGGATCGTAATGTATCTCCACTTCAGGATCGCCCAATTGGCAGCAAGGAGCTAAACAGCTGTGCCGTGCTGCGGCCGCAGAATATGCAACATCGGACTGAGATGTCGGCGTTGATTCGCCCACCCAAGCTGCATGGCTGAATGCCATCAAATCTCACATCGTCTTTTTTTTTTCTCTTCTACACAGTCCTATGGACATTATTATGCACTTAACAGCTAGACCTGATGCTAGCCAGCTAGCTGTCGTTAGTCGACGAGACGACCCTCAGACCCTGACTAGCCCACCTGCATCTGGACCGCTTCTAAGGAGGATGCGTTTTTCTTACATATTCAGCTGTACCTCCATGCATTCACATCCTTTCTAATTTTTTTCTCTTCAAGCGCGCTTGAGAGTTCTTTTTTTTTTCTTAGCTTCCTACCATCAGCCTTGCTACGTGGGACCTTTGGGTGGCTTGACAACGGTAGACGCAAGCTTGAGACTTCAAGAGGAGAGAGAGTGCCTAAGCTAGGAGATAAACTAAAGCAGGTTTATTCTTAGCTCATAGAAAACTTCTAGGCTCCAAATCACGGAATTCGACTGGAGATTTCTACTTATCTGCCTTAGGTATTAGATTACTTCCTTGCGGGTTGGGAATTGTGTTTGCACTTTGTGACACTTCGAATCATTCTTCCCGTTTGGGTCACTCGCATCTTCCAACTCAACGATATTGCCGTTACCATCATTCTGGGTCAACATCTTCACGCCTGTTAACCTATTCAAGATGCATCGACCGATCTCATCTACGGCGGCTCTGCCGTCAACCCTCTTACCGCTTCTCTTACTTCTCCCTGCATCATGTCTTGGTGCTACTGCCTCGGGAGCAGACCGATCCATATGCGTCCGCGACGGAGCCCTCGGGCTTTCGGAAGCCGCGGCCTGCGGTGACAAGGGCTCACTGCAGTACTGCTTTCAGCACGTACCTTCATACATCGAAGCCAACGATCTGGAGTCTTGTTTCCGAAATGCCGGGTGCACATATGCTGAAGCCGGTATCGAGGCGGCTTACATCCTACACAGCTGCGATGGCCGCAAGTCTGTCGCTGAGCTGCGGCGGCGAGGGCCCGAGCCCATACCAGGTGAGACATTGCCTTCGCAGTGGGATGGACGATGAAGAATTTGTAAACTAACCAAGTCATGAATCATAGTCCCAACCCCGGCGCTGATCCTCGCAAGGGCCGACTCCACAGCTACCGACACAGCTACCGATGCTGCTACGGACGCTGCTACAGATACTGCTACGGATACAGCAACGAACACAGCGGCAGACACGGCTACAGACACAGCAACAGATACAGCTACAGATACAGCTACCGCTACGGATACAGCTACAGACACAGCTACAGACACAGCTACCGGCACCTCCACAGGTACATCCACAGGTACATCCACAGGTACATCCACAGACACATCAACAGGTACAAGTACCGGCTCGCTAAAGACCGAGGCCGGGTACACCGAGACGATACCATGCAGCACGACGAAGATGCTCCAAACCTCGACCTGTCCGGTGCAATCGACGGGCACGGCATCGGGGTCGACGCTGTCGTGCTACGCGACCGAGGTGCCCACGATGGTGTGCTCGTCGGAGAACGTGTGCATGCAGGACAAGGGGGGCAACGACATCTGCATGCGGCGGCAGGACAGCCTGGACACGGGCGGGCTCGTCGTCACCATCTTCCTCGCCGCCTGCTTCGCCCTCGGCTTCGGCACCTTGTTGTTCTTCTGCTGCCGCGAGAAGTCGGCCCTGCGCAAGCGCCGCAACCACGAGAAGGCCGTGCAGATCGCCAAGACCAGCGCCGTCGGCGCTCCCGTGTCCATCAGCGAGGAGTACACCCCGCCCCCGCCCAAGACCGATCGCGATCATAGTCCCGCCGCTGGCGCCGGCGGCGCGCCGGGTGCTACGGGGCATAATCCGTTTAGTGATGGCTCGGCTTAGGGGAAGAAGCACGTGTGAGAGGGGGAAAAAATTTAGCGGGAGCGGGATTTTGCTGGGGAGGTGTGATATGATATCCTTTGCAGTTACTACATACAGCTAGGCTGAGAAGAAGAAGAAAAAAAGTGAATTGGAATTTCGGCGACGGGGTTGTCGGTCATGGAATTCTATCCGGATCCTTTTGGTCCTCTATCCCGGGAAAGCCAGTCACAACTACCTATTACGAAAACTTTATTTAGATACCTCTAGTGGTTTTTGGGCCTGCGTTTACGGTAATCTTTTTTATGGGAATCATTTTACTCCTTACATTATGTTATTTCTTCTCTTCTTAGAGATGCATGTGCGATATGGCGAATATTCATGAAGCACCGATGCCTTACATGACCAGGGTGCAATCAGCGAGCTTTCATCCACAGTATAAACCATTGGTTTCCTGCTTCTTTGTTCGGTATTAACTGATTGATTAATTGATTTGTCTACGTAGGCGTATACGTTATGAGGACGTAAACCCGCCTCTTTGACGCGCGTCCCCGAAGCTCTAGCTCAGCCTAGTACAGTACAAACCCCGGCTCCAAGATGAAAAGGGGGAATTGTCCTCGGCACTTGCCAGTTGAGCCGCATTGAGCTTAAATGATCTTCAATAAGGTGCCTAGGCATCTTAGGTACTAACATAATCTTGGATACTTGAAGCATTGCATACCTATGTAGGTAGGTAGGTAGGTATCTATCCATGCATGTCTGGTTCCTTGGAGTAATATTGGGTTACGTGCCCCCAAGTTGGCTCTTGGGTCACCGGTGCGGTATATCTCAACGGAAGTTCGAATAACTAATATCCTACGCTTCGACTACCTAGAGATTTGCCGCTATAGCTTGCTGCTCCTAGCTTCAAAAACTCGCGTTTTGGACTCCTGAGAATAAGCTGGGGTTTTCGACACCTGTCGCGATCGATACCGGCCCACGTTTCTGCCTATCATCGTCGCCATCAACCATTGACACACGCATGAATTTGTGAGCCATCCCTCGCTCCTCTATAATCTTCTGCATTTCTGCATCTGAGGACATGGTGCCATCTTGAATCAGACCTCTGGTTTCTTTGCTGTAGACTTGGGCAATAGCCGACCATATATTCCCCATCCTCGTCACTTTGGTCTTTGTGATGAAGAGGGCGAGAATGATGCCATAGATTAAGAAATGTGCTGCGAGAAGGGCAATCACGGTGCCTAGCCCTCGCCATACTTGTGGATATGACGCTGTCGTGAATATCGCAACTTCGGCCACTCCAGCTTTCGTAAGGAATGGCAGTTAGTCATAGTAAGTGTTTGTCGAGAGTAACGTTAGAAACGCCGAAAGACTTGCTGCTGGAGAGTGATTAGATCTCCGCACTGCTTTTATGAAGAAGTTCGTAATCCGATGATCTGGTATAACATTATAGCCCCTCGACGTATCGGTTGTTGTCGCCGATGGAAAGAAGGCAGAGTATACTCGGGTAGGAAAATCATCCAATCATACGTGTTAGAGTCGTTCCAAAAGCTGCCTTCCTTGGAATTCTTAAACGATACAAGTCCATCCTGACGACCAATCCATTCCATCGTCCCAAGCATGGACGTAATCGAAGGTTGCTGTGGTGGATAGCCAAGTGAGATACCCAGCACAGGCTTTTCCATAGACATAACTGCTCTGGATGTAGACTAGTTACCAATTCCGTAGTATGCTATAATGGAGGTTATAGAATCGATTTCCCTCCCAGTTACAAACTTCACCCCAGTTTCGCCTATATCATAGACTGATGAAGGCTCTTGTAGTTTGTTTGGCGTGTTCAGTTCAACATATGTATTTGACGATTCCTTAGGAGGTATAGCACAAAGATATACGAGTCTCTATGCTAGAAGGGAAGTAAGATGATGGGTACTTATTCCCTTCGATATCGTCTGGGAAGGATAATGGAAGGGTGACGCTGTGGAAGGCCTCATACCCAGGGTTGGGCATAGTCCAGTCCGATGTTAGAATTGAGAAAGAGGTAATCGAGCCTGCTAGTGGATAAACCCCCTTGATATGTAAAGCGATCGGTTAAGGTAGCCTTGCCCCTCACCATTGGAGACCTCCTGTAAGTGATATGCATCACCCGTATAATGTGTGAGATTCGTGTCGCATCGACGTAGGGCGGACGGATGATGTAATATTAAGACCGTCTTGTTGACTTTTCTAGCCGACTTCGACTATCAAGTCCATCTGGAGAGTCGGCTATTCTATACGATCAGCAGTGCCATAGTCTAATGATGCCAAGATACGATCTCCGTATCATCTGTATGCTTTAAATTATGATGTCTGATCATCATGTTGCACTAAGGATAGCGCCAGCACAGATAGGACGAAGTAAAAGAAAAAAACGATGTATGGTACAGGTATCAACTTCTCCTGGTTCATAGGAGATAGATGTAAACTTTCGCGACAGCTCCTCCATGGTTAGGATCTAGCCCATGTCGACCGGATTGCCGGAGACTGGAAATATTCGGGGTTGGGGTGTATATCTCATGCCAGCGGCCAGCCTCGAGGGTAATGAGGTAGGGATATCCCATGGAAAGGAATTTGAGTGAACATTAGTATGACAAGCGCTGTGTGGCTTGGGCATCATTGATAATAGCAGTTGATTCACAGTAGTAGGTTGTTCATCGCATAATATCTTAAATATTAATAATCCATTGCTCATTTCTCATAATTAAAGGATAGGAAGTCTGCTACCTAACACATGCGGCTGCTAACTGCGAGATCCTCCGTCGACCTAATCAATTTAACGACAATACGCCTGTCCCCCATTTCCGGTCGCCTATCTGGTTCAACCGTGCTGGACGTGGCTCACGGTACCGTCGTCCGTGACGTGAACGTTCAGTCGGTCAGGTCTGAAGTCTCTAGTCACCATCATGCCGGGCTGAATGACACGACATTGTTCCGGGAGATCTTTTTTGCAGAAGTTCTGAGGAAGTGAGGGGTTAGTGTTGTTTTATCCTCATATACGTCATAGGATGTAGCGACGAATTGTAGGGAGTGCAAACACATACCGTCTCGCTGTGAGCTTCGTCGGAAACGGTCTTGCCCACTAGCTTACCGGACCACTCGTTGGTCTTGTCCTCAGAGTTCTCGGTGATACTTGGAATGACGAGAGGCATTTTGATGGATTTTGTGTTGTGATGTTTGATGTTTTTTTACTTAGGTGTATGATTGGATGGATTGACTATGCGTGGTTGGAAAGTTGTAAGTGATTAAAGAGATGGATCTCAACTTATATGCAAGTAATAAAGGTTAGGAATGTCTCGCAGTTTAAACTCGTACGCAATGACGTACACGTCATCGCAAACAGGGCAATCGACGCCACGAAACTTATCACGCGGAACGAAGCTTGGCTGATTAGGTAACCACTTAGTTTGTTTTGTATCTTGCTGCCTTCATGACTCCCGTTTGAATATGTATGATATCGATTTATCACGAAGGCAAGAATTTCAATGTAACGTTTCGTAATACTACCTACCTCACATAGCTAGAATTCCATACGATATTGCTTGGTCCTGCAAACTAGAACATACGAGATACAACCAACCGGATGAATCATAGAATTTTGATCAAGTACCTTTGTACCTACTTTATCAATCAGTCAGGTGCCCCACTGCAATCAGGGGGAAGTGCCCCGCGCTGAACTGCGACTGCGGGGCAATTCGATCGAACTGCCCCTCCAAACTTTCACAAGCTTCCCATTCCAAACAGAACAGACCTCTCAGAGAAACCCCGGCGTCAACAATACTCAGATAATACCTTATACACACGCCAAAGGCCTAGCCAATTGGTTCGTAAATCCGACGCAATGTTTAAGAAAGAGTAAGCAAGCATCCACCTTTTCCAAACCTTAACTCCTCTACCTATAGAAACAAACATACCAGAGAGGGGTAAGCTCCAAGAAACAAGCAACAGACACAGCACAGCTAACATGCGCGCGCGCCACCCAACCTCGTAGACTATCCGCGGCGCCTAAGTCGAAGCTAAAGTCGTCGGTGCAGCGGTCGCTGCGGCAGTCGCTGCTGACGACGTACCCGCTGCTGGCGCCGTACCTGGACGAGATCCTGCCGAAGAAGGGGTCGCTGGAGGCGATGAAGCTGCCGGACCGCGTGACGCTGTACGTGCTGGACGCGCAGCCGCTCTTCTTCCAGCACAGCACCGACACCCTGCTCCCGCACCTGCGCCTCGTCCACCGCTTTCCCGACGCCTTCCCCAGCATACGCATCGACCGCGGCGCCATCCGCTTCGTGCTCTCGGGCGCCACCCTCATGGCCCCCGGCCTGACGAGCGCCGGCGGCAGGCTGCCGAGCGGCGTCGTGCCGCCCGGCGAGGGGGGCGTGGGCAAGGAGGGGCTGGACGACGAGGAGCGGTGGACGAGGGAGCTGGAGAAGGGCGAGCCGGTTGTTGTCAGGGCCGAGGGCAAGACGGAGGCGTGCGCTGTTGGGTTTCTCCTTATGGGAACCAAGGAGGTCAAAGAGAAGGGCAAGGGTCCCGTTATCGAGGACGCGCATTTCCTGGGCGATGGGTTGTGGAAACTCACTACGGATTAAGAGGGAGGGCTGGAAGGGGAGGATTATACATTATTGGCGGCTCGGTGTTATGACGTGTGGATCATATATACGCGAAGAGCGGCTTCTCTGTCCTGCTAGGGTCGGACCCGGATACAAGTCGGGTTTCGATGGGGAGACTTGACGGAATGTCTGTCTCTATGGACGTCGTGGGAGCAATAATGGGCATTTGCGATGGCAGGGCCGGCAGATTAAGACACGAAAATGCATATTCAGTAGCCTTGCGCGATTACCGAATGATAACTCTTACTGCAAGTTTATAGCCTTTGGGTTCTAATTGGAATCGTGCGAGTGTCTAGATTTATCAGGGGGGAGTAGAGCGGCAACATTAAAGTTATCTTGAAATTGCTTCGGAATTATTAGTATGGATGTCATCCTACCCTTTACTTCCTTCACTTCGCCATTATCTTCCTCTCCGGGCTTACCTAATTCGGAGGCATCCGTAACAGTGGGGCCAGCAGACCGCGATGCACCGGAGCCTGAGATTACCAAGCTTCTGATGGTCAGTAGTGACGAAGTAACCGTTTTTATTGCAGCCAAGGCCATTTTTAGGTATAGATTCTAAGTTCGGCTTTCGCATAGGAGTGGTACTTATATTGAAGCAAAATCTTAGTCGTAACTACTGTCGTCGAAATATCACACGCAATAAAATCCCCTTAAAAAGCAATTTTTCAAACAGCGCCACGAGCCATTTCCCTTCCACATTCAGGGCAAAAATACCCGTCTTTCCACTGCCAGCATAGATTGCTCCTTCATGCAACATGTTGACTTAGCTGTTAAAACATAACATCAGCGTTTTTATTATTGAAGAGTACTTGGTCTAACATTCCAAGCTCCCGTTCGAGTAGAATATCCTTAAAATTCTCTCTTTCTGTTCGCTAAAATGTTTGGATTAGTGTAGGGATTAGCACTACAGGCGTATCTGCTGTCATCGAGAAACAAATTAATAGACTCCTCGGGATGGTGTCTGGGACGCGTGGAACGTGGAATGTAGGATATAGACGATGAGATTAGGAATAGCTTCACTTTTGAGCCCGCCACAATGTTACATAGATGCATTATCGATAACGGATAGAACTCGGGTTATTGTGCAACACGAACGGGTGGCTTCGCTTAACAGTAACAGTAGGTAGCTTAAAAAATATGTCCAAGCCCAGTCACGAAAATCAAACCAAGTCAATAAGGTACAGATAACCCAACATCTTACTTCCATCCTACGCAACAATGAGCCAGTTATCGTATGAAGATGCCTTTGTCAAGGAGGTAAACCGCTTGAGAGCCGATTACCAGATACGAAGAGACTAGACTAATCTCGCTTCTCCAACTGGTCGACCAGTATTCGAGCACTGGGTAGAGGCTAATCCAGAGTACTGGAAAGACCGCCATCGTATTATTGGCTACTTGAATTATCATTACGCCGATCAAAACGGAACTCAGGTCATTAAGCTAGCTGACATACCCGGCACTCTTTCTGGTGACATACTCCGATTGCGACGAAACCTACCGGTGTTGCAATGCGACAATGATATTCTCGGGGACGAAATACGCCCTCTCGTGAATTATCAAATACCTCACACAAACGAACACAAAGAAGACGACCATGAGAACCTCGGCACCATCATCACCACCCTTCCTCTCGTGAATGTTGACCCGAGCAAGCACTTCGTCAAGAAGGGAAAATATAAGAGCGAGATCAAGAATTTGCTCAAATGCCAAGGGGGGTCTTGCCCGGGAAGCCCCAAATCCAGCCACATCGTACAACTGCTTGGAAGATCATCCAACGGGGAGCTGGTATTCGAGAAATTCCAGCCGCATGGCTACTTGGCATTCATCCAGCCCTTCACGACTTACAAAACTTGGATCCTACAGCTGATCACGGGCGTGAAATGCCTACACTCGCTCGGCATCGTTCATCGCGACCTACGAATCGAGAACCTGCTGTTCTCCTTTGGCCAGTCTCGCCTGATCATCTGCGGTCTGGATGGCCGGTGGGGAGTCCAGCGGGCCCCTGAGGTTTCCCGCGAGCCGATACTGGATGCTGGATGGACTGAGAAGTCGGACATCTACGACCTGGGCATGGTCATAGAGAGCATGATATACGGGACTGTCCCAATCACAAGCTTGGTGGAGTGGCCTGCCCCCCCTCCGTTCAACACTATCGTGGAGGCTTGCAGGCGCGAAGATCCTAAGGACCGCCCTAGTCTAGATGAGCTATATGCTATGGTCGAGAAACTGGAATTGGGAGGAGACGCTGGCGATTGATCACACACCCACCCGCTCGTAGACACAGAAGAGCGTGGACCATCATCAAAAGATACCGCCTTCACAAACATGGAACACCAATTCAAGTAGGTTTGAATCCTACTACGGCTAGCTAGGACTAGTCATCCTTCAGACTATTATCTAGGCACGCCAGGTGTTTCCAACAGGGATTTTGGATTATTGTAAAGTGTGCTTATGGTTTTGTTTTCCTTGATAAGAATGGCTAGCAAGAGCCGGCATCAATTCGCCGGAGTAATACTAGGGATAGGGGTGATAGATCTCTTATGTGCGGGTAGGGCGATGGCCGGAGAGGAGGATTTCCTACGTCACATAGTGTTCTGACTCTGCCTCTTGGCTAGGAGGTACCCCAGACGTCTTATCGCACCTCCGCTGTAATTATACTGTTAGAAAGTAGCCGAGTATATGCCAATGTTATTATAATTATCATCACAATCACGATTAACATCACCAACACCATGTCAGAATCGCAATTATTGTAGCAGCTATCATATTATCTGCGACTAGTAGACTCGCATCTTTCAATACAGATGCCTCATGACTATTCTCTTCTCCTTTTCTCGATAACTAAGCATTATGTAGGGGCCTTACTGTACTATATAAGCACGATAAAGCGGTACGTGTACAAGCAGGAGAGGCGGAGCCAATGCCAGAAAAGAAAAGCCGAGGAGGCAGCTATTCGAATGTAAAGTTTCTATCGACTCAGCTCTTTCGTCGATGCAAACGTTTCCTTCCCTCAAGAAACGAAAAGATTGTTGTGGGCCAAATGGAGGCAACCTAGGTAGAATAATGCAGAATCGCCAAGTGCGTCATCGGCATTGCGCATTTGTCATAAACCTCAGATTGCAAGAAGAAGTGCAGGAAGTTCATCCTTAGTCGTAAAGAGGATCGTCACGATCGACCACATGCTGTGGAATCGCAAGAGCCATCGCCTGGATGGTGGCCTGCAGCCGGGCCATGTGGATCTCGCTACGGAAGTCGTATGTCAGAGAATAGAGTCGCCTCTCCAGGCAAGTGGCCTCGACGACGTCGACAGCCCAGGCGGCCAAGATGGAGGGGGGCTCGTGCTGGTAGCCCAGCGTGAGATCGCGGTAGCGATAGTACAGCTCCTGGATCTTGTAGAGCAGGGCGAACTGCTCGTTGTCGCCGTGCCGGTTCAGGATCCAGATCGCGGTGCTGGTGAGTCGGAAGATCTTGAAGAGCAAGCCGATCTCTCGGATGACGTGGCCGTTGGCGTCCCACTTCTCTGCGAGGTACAGGGCTTCGACGTAGTCCTCGGCAGTGCACTTGCCGTGGTCGAAGTGGACGCGATCCGAAAGGCCGTAGATAGCCCACAAGAGAACCTTCACGGCACCGGTGCGCTCGGTGATTTTGATCTCGTACTCGGTTCCGTCGGTGTACGGATCAGCGAACTTCAGGTAAAGACCCTTGGCGCAACGGAGAGCCTCGATGAAAACGACGATAGGGATGCCATTCACGGTGATAAGGCCAAGAGATCTGACCGGGATTTCATTAGTTCAGTCGCCCCTCCCAAGCGAGTTAGATGAAGGGGATGTACATACCTAGCACCTTGGAAGTCGTCCATCGTTTCGTCAATTTGGGCGATGTGAGACTCTCGCAGCTCGGCCCTATGATAGAGGAAATTAGCATCGCGGGCTATATAGTGGGTGAAAGAGCCAGACAAGAGAACGCATCACATACCAGAAGGCCCTGCCGTACGACACACGTCTAGAAAAGACATGGGGATTCATAGAAGATAGATGGACAGAGTCCACGTTGGTAATGAACTCTATCTCGTCCGGAGCTAGGATCTCGGGGCCGGTGATCTGGGCGTACTGCAGCTGAAGATGGTTGCAGACGTGATTGGGCTCAGAGTCGTCGTCGGACTCCGAGTACAGATCCCGCTCGCGTCTAAAGCCTGGATCGGCTGCGGGGGCTTCCACTTCCGGGTTGTCGTGGACTTCAGGGCTTCCGGAAGATGACGAGTACAGATCGGAGCCAGCATCAGAGCCCTCATCGACGGCAGGGGCCTCGGAGCTGCCATGGTCGTTGGTCTCGGGGGGATCGCAGCCCACAACACCCTCGGGGGTAGCAGGTTCGGAATCCTGAGACATGATTGACCGACGTAGCAGATAAAGTCGGAAGGAATGGCCAAAGGACTAAGCGGAAGAATGAATAGACCAGTGAGTAGCCGGGGTAGGATCGAAATGGAATCCTAAAGTAGGTTATGATTTTAAGAGAGACAGGACTGAGAAGGTAATGAAGCTTTACTATTTCGTTGCTAAACGAAGGCGTAAAGGATGAGGGGAAGAATTGTAGTGGGTGAAAGGAAGTAAAGAGAATTTGCTTGGGCTAGAAAGGAAAAAGATTTAAGTAGCTTATGGCCTGTATCTGGTTGAAGCCCTAAATAATTGTCAGTTATTGCTACCTGAGACCCAGTATGGAGTAGGCCTCCATAGTGATGACAGAAAAACAGGTAGGTACTTACAATATCCTAATGGAGGATGGGGAGAGGAAGGCAAGGCCCCAAGGCTTTTGATATGGGCTCAATGCTTCAGTAGGGTGGAAACTAGGGAAATCTTCGAGGTTAGGAGAGTGATGTTGCCTTTGGAAGCAAGATTGACTCACAACTAGGTGGTGATATCGATGCCGTTGCTCGTTGCTCGTTAGATGAAGAGGCGGCAACCAACTACACGATTCTTGATGGTAGTGAAAAAGCAGACTGAAAAGAAGGTCCAGAAGAAAATGAATTTTATTGAGAGTTGTGATGGACTAAATGAAGAAGGGGGATATGTTCTGTGAGTGGTGTAAGGATCAAGTTAGGTAGGGAAACAGCTATTAAATTTCAAAAGGCATTTAAGAAGACAAAATACTGTTGCCTTAGAAATGCAAGGACCATCAACAGCGCTTAAAAGAAAAGAATTAACGATAGAGATGATGAAAACGACGGGAGGTAGAGTCTATAGACGTTACTTGTGTAATCCCTGGCTACGTGATCCTCGTATAACCAACCCATAGCTTAAGGTAAGTGTTTAAATGCGAGGCGTTTTTACTAGGTCATCTGCGAGACATGGCAAGGCAAAGCTATCAACAGGATAAGTATAACTACAAAAAGATGCGAGGCCATATGAAACGATTCGTTATAGAGAATTAACCAAGACACAAGGCGCCTCCTAAAAATTCACGATAAAGTCGGCAGTTTCGCCAACACAGGACCAGGCAATACACAGGTAGGTTGTGCGAAGACAAAAAGGGTTAAGGGCGTTGTCCTATTGTTTTTCCTGCTCATAGAGAAGAAATATTAACTATCTGTCTCGCATAGTGCTATAAAGTACGTTCTATTCCGCTATTGGGTATATTAACTCAAGCGGTATTCTTCTTGGACGTGCTACAGTGTAATAAGAATAGGGGTTTCATTGACACTGTATTCACATGTGCGCTATAACTTGGATGCCAGCACTATTTTGTAGGGCATATTGTTCGATTTGAGACCTAGTAACACAGTATCAAAACTTGCTGTGTTAACTGTAGCTTCGACTATGTCAACCTACCTTACGTATAATAGTGCTATAAGATGGTATGAAAGGCACTTATCATTTCATGAACTGCAATCAAGGTGTCATATGGTCATCAAATAATTGATATTTCGTATGATTCATCAATCAATTCGCTTCCCAGATCCAAGACTTTTCTCCTTTCCCTTCTGTCTATCTATATCATACCCGCTTCCCAGTTCATGCTTCATTCATTCAAACCAACCAACCAACCAACCCGCATTGCTATGTTATCAATCCATCAAACATAAACAGACCAATTACTCAGGCTTAATAACAGCACGGAAGTAGACCTGGCCTTGGTCCAACTTGTCCATAGCCTCTTTGATACCAGCTTCAGTCATGGGGAATAGCTGGACGACGGGCTTGATCTTGTGAAGAGCGGCAAACTCAAGCATTTGCTTGTGGATGTAGCGAGGGGCGATGACACATCCCTGGATGTTGATAGCATTGGCCAACATGGGGAAGTAGGGGATCTCAAAGTTACCCTCGGTAACGGGGAGGGGGTGAATGGTTGAGCCAGGGGCCATGATGGGAAGAATCTGAGCCCAGTCGGGCAGGACCGAGGTGGTCACCAATAGACGGTCGAGGGGCTTAGAGATCTTCAACTCGGTCTTTCCCTTGGTGGCGATGAACTCGTGGGCACCTAGGCGAAATGCCTCCTCCTTCTTGGATTCCGTGCTGGATAGCACAACAACTCGGCAACCCATCTTGGCGGCGAACTGGATGGCCAAGTGGCCGAGACCACCAACACCCATTATACCGACAGTCTCCGTCTCTCGGGTGTTGTAGGCGTGCAGAGCGTTGAACACGGTGGCACCACCGCACTGGAGAGGAGCGGCCTCCTCATCCGTAAGCTCGTCTGGGATCTTGAAGAGGAAAGCTTCTCTCCAGATGGCATGTGTGGCGAAGCTACCCTGGTCTAGGTTTGCGTAACCGTACATGACACGCTCAAGGCAGTACGATTCGGCACCGCTCAGACACTGATGGCAGTGGCCACAGCAGTCGTGCTCATAACCCCAACCTACTCTGTCACCCTTCTTTAGGATCTTGCATTCGGGTCCAACGGATTCAACGACACCGACACCCTCGTGTCCTAGGACCATATCCACGTTTTTCTAGTTGTCTGTTAGCAGGATGTCTCAGGTCTCCCATGGATAGGGCATAAGTTATTACGTAGTGAAGATCTAAGAGTCCTTATTAGTTGCTTGTTCTTTAAGTTTTATATATCTCACTACAACTTACCAGTTCCGCATAGACCGGATGCGGTAACTCTGAGAAGAACATTGTCTCCTGTGAGCTTCTCGGGCTTGGTGGTGGTGGACTTCTTAGGGTTTCCGGACTTGTCGCCCTTGAAGACTGTGAATGTGAATTCAGACATTTTTTTTCTAATATGACTGGGGGGGGGGGGGGTATCAAAGTAAAGGTAATGAGAAGTATGTCTAAAGAAGCAAAACTGAAGAAACTTTTTGATATCCCAAAAGATAGCAACTCATCAACTTTTTATATCTTTTCATGAAACGCGATAAAAACTTTTCCGAACTATGGCCACCGATATTCCCGACCTTACAAATCTTACTCGCTGGTGACGTTTAAGCAGCCAGCTCAGAATGGCCCGCAGTAGGTCCTTTTAGTCTGGCGAACTAGATCCCGTTATCATTCCCATTATGGAAACACTAGATCTCTACGATGGTGCGAAGCTGCGGATTTCAGGGGGCGAGGGCTCCACAGTCTGTGATTTAGACTCAGTCCAACGCACGTAATTACCGGGTTCATCTAGATCTAGATTATTATTGCCATGATGATGTACGCGTGCGCTTAAATTTGCTCACTTCATGCGATGGCTCGCGTGAGCGCGAATTCGTTCATGCCTCGTGAGTTGAACCTTACTAACAGACAGATAGGTTGGACTCCGAAGTTTCATCGACCGTTTCTTCATGCCGAACATCCTCGAACTACCGAGGCAGGATATCCAGAAACCCCATTTTAAGGGTATCCAACAGCTTCGGGAGCGTTTCCAGTTTCGAGTGCACTACCGACCATCTGGCCCATATCAAGCCTCGGAATGACTCCACTTAGCCGCGGCTACTAACGACGACGGATACAACACCAGTCCACAATTCCTTGAACTGTTGAGAAGCTTTAAGAGTCGGTCAGCTTACCGTTTAATGCAGATAGTACGATATCAATGATGATACCGGATTGGCATGATCGTTCCCCTGCAAATTTAGTGGGTATGTTTCTTGAAACCTCGTGGCAGTCAAGGGTTTCCATGCAGATACCCTGTTTATTGACTTGAGCTTCGTCGCTGCGGACCCCCCTGATCTACTATGTAGTCGCAACACTTGGTTGAGTATCCGTTTCCAGCCAAACTCTTGGAAAGTTTACTATACTTCAACGGTGTTAGACTGTATCTAACACCCTGATAATTCGTATGGGAATTTGTATGGGCCTCTCGGTGGCGGAAAATACGAAGAATCTTTCGGCGATAGGATATCGCGGCTAGCTGATTTTTGGATTGTAAAAAGTTATTGGGTACCATCTATGCATAACGATTACTAAGACTTAAGGGTTTATTTCCCATAATCTGAAAAATTCCGTTTCCGATTATGTCCAGACCTAAGATGCTATCGATGTTTTCATTACCTAATTATTCTGAGGGTTTGGTGTTAATAAGGTGACCGCAAGCCAAATAATACATCTGTGTATGGCCTTCATATCTCTCTAGTGTAAACCAAAAAAAATCATACAATAAACCACGGCTAGGAAGTGTACCATAAAAGGAGCAATTACGGTAATAACAATAGTCTAGAGATAGTACTACGAATAGGTGTCGAATGATACTTTAAAGAATAGATATTACATAAGTTTACCTACCTACCTACCAGGTAGGTAGGTAGGTATACCAATCTCTCTGATTCGAAAGAACAGGTACACTATGCCTTATCACACCTTATAACCCATCCAATGACTGCTTCGGGCTCATAGGCTTCTAAATCTTGCTTTTCATGATGAGCAGTGCCAAATCTGTCTCTGGTGCACCGGTTGAACTACACCCTGATGTTCCGGATCTTATACAGTATCATGAACATGTCTATTTCCTAAGCGCCAAGACCTGTTGGATACCAAATATCCTAATGCTACTCTGCGGTTAGCTGGGTTGATATGATTAGGGGCTTAGAGTACGTACCTAGGTAGTCATCCTAAATATCATTGTTAACCCGCGTGTCCATAATTGTTGACCTTCACAGCCATCGCCAGCCAGGTCTTGTTAAGGTATTGTCCTAACATCATCCACGATGGCTTCAAAACATCGAACCACGCGAGCAATCAGTCAACTTGGTTCTTACACTCAAACAGAATCCATAATTCTTTCACCTTTGTCTCCATAGTCCTTGAGATTGCATCGCCCTTAGCAGCGGCGATCACGCTCGTCAATTAGATATTACCATCACCTAAACAGCCCAAATGACCATGATATTCTTTTGGACGAATACGCTCATCGGAACCATTGGGGCTTATCCCGTATCTATCATTTGAGGACGATTCTCATAGAGTTTTAGCCGAGGGCTGTTTCGGATGGCCACGTCAAAATTCGCCATCCGCGGAGAGCCGAGTCGCGAAGCAACCGCTCAGGCGCAATAGGTTACAGGTCTATGGAAATTCTCCAAGCTTGTATTGCCAACTTGACATTTTCGGGTGGCCAATGCAAGTTACGGGCGAGCTACCACTGCCATCAGTTTCGCCCATGGGATTTCCGAGATAGAATGATAAGCCGATGGCAGTTTCTGTGCCCCCTTTACTATCATGTGATGTGCTGGTCGCCTTCAAATGACGGTCCTTGGTCTTGGAATCATGTCCTTAGTAAGGTATTTTGGTTTCCAACTCTCTTTTGTTCAACTACGGATTTGACAGAGGTTCTCGGGTTAGAGCTCCAGACAAGTCTCTTTATCTCCTTACCGATCATCAAAAGAAAATGTTAATCAGGGATGGGAGCGGATCAATTCACTTACATCATGAGTCTGGTTTATATTCTGATATGTTGACTCGTTCGCAATATCGGACCGTCGACAGATGATAAGTTGTTCGTGAGTAATGGTTCGACGTTAAGAGGTACCTTCGTCTTATCGCCGATCTTCGCCATGAACGAACCATCCTTAACGATCAACATCAAGAACATTTAAAAAAAGAACCGTCCATTACCTCTTATAGAAATGAAGATTCAGGATAGGCGGGAATCTGGAAGGAATTGAGATTAACCTAACGCATCTCGAGATACGTCGTCACAGATTACATCATCCGCCCAGCCATACATGAAGTGGTGCAATACCCTTACCCCTCGACCACCGTCCCATCCTCATCGACTCGGACGTATTACTGATATTTGTTGATTGGGATATACCGGGATTTCGTTTTGAAATATATATATCATAGCTTCCGAGGGATATTTTCTGTATTTTATTGGTCCATGATGACACTTGAGGGGATGTTGCCGGCTGAGGCTGTTACGCACGTGCTCACGATCGCGAAGTAGCAAGGGGCTAGATGAAAGTCAAGAACACATGCGCAAGGAGTTGACCCGGGACAAATCAGGTTCAAATAAAGGCAGCGGCACCGGCTTTGCCAGATACAAGAAGGGACCGCGCGCCCGTTGAACTGGATGTACAGGGCCAGACCCAGACGCTGCAATGTGGGATAAGCTGCACAGGCCAATCCATCTCAGCACGTTGTCGAATCCTCGCCGTTGATTGGCTCGTCATCAACTCCAGCCAATGTCAGAACTCGAATTGATCGCGTGCCTCTTCTCGACACCTAAGACATTCAACGCTTCGTCGTTACTCTAAACTTTTCATCATGTTTGACATACTTCTAGTTGCTAAACCCTCTCATACTCATATTTCCTCATCGGAAGTAAAATCTCCTACTTTGAAGAGACATCGCGGCTTTAATTTCTAACCATGGCGACATAATTGTGAGGACTCATCATCACGATATACATCTCTTCCGTGCTTTGCATCGATTGGACATTATTCGCGCCGGCAGTTAGGTCCCGATTTTGAATTCGGGTTCAATCCGAATTTGAAAGTCGAGATACGTTTGAATTGCATGCGCATTTCCTTCGGTCAACTTATTAACCCTGCATCTGGAAAGCGATTCACCTATCTACCTTTGATCCCAGACGAAATCACTAAATAGATACTGAGTCAAGATGACACGGCCAAGATTGCCGCCCACCCCGGCCTCGTCTACCGAGATCAAAGGCCAAGACCACTCACATCAACTATCCAGTCTTCAGATGTCCTTTGAACTACCGCCATCAGCCATGGGACCCAATGCGAAGCGCCAGCCTGCTTTAAAGGCTTCGCCCGTATCACCACCTAACAAGATCAGCTACCCAGTCCAGCCGAGCGAGACTGTGAAATCAAGAAGACGGTCATCCGCCACGCAGAAGGAGGCCTTTGCTCTACCTCCCCCGCCCACAAGATCCCGCAGGATCATTCAGATGAAGCCCCGCCCGCAGGATGAGCCGGCCGAGCAATCCACTCCGGACAAGGCCGGGTCCACGAGCGCCGGTAAGAATGCGGGCGGGGCCGGGTCCAAGAAGAAGCAGCCGTCGGCAACCAGCGCCGCGGGCAGGAAGATCGCGAGGAAGACGGCGCACAGCTTGATTGAGCGACGCCGGAGGTCCAAGATGAACGAGGAGTTCGCGGTGCTCAAGGGTCTGATACCCGCATGCACGGGTGAGATGCACAAGCTAGCAATCCTACAAGTACGTCTCCACCAAGGGACCACTCCGACGGGTTTGGTTTCCCATTCTGACCTTACCCCATGCCTGCAGGCTTCGATTGAGTACGTGCGATACCTCGAGGATTGCGTTGCGAAGCTGAAAGAGCAGCACGCGGATGACTCCACGCCAGGTCCGGCGCAATTCAAACTTCCTCCCACCACCGACAATGACGAGTATGATCTCGAAGACAGGGAGGACGAGGAGGAAGAAGGAGGACCAGAGGACGTGGAGATGGCAGGTTCTGAGGCGCCCTCGCCAGTCTACGCGCAGACGCCGTCTCGTTCCAATCAATCATCCATATCGCCGGCACTAGTGGCGCAAGACGCACGGGGGAGGCAGCATTCGTACTCCTCGGCGTCGACGGAGTACCGCCACTATAGCTACGGTGGACAGTCTCACGCCTCCCCGGCTTTTGGCGCTCAGGGGTACCCGCAGCAGAATATGGGGACGGCATCCGCGTCGCACTCGACGCTTACGAGTCCGGCCCTACGACCGCAGCAGGAGGTAGATCAGGAGGCTTCGGCGGCGCTTCTGATGCTTAATGTGGACCGACGAGGGACGGGTAATGGCGGATCGGCGAGGGGCATGAGTGTGAAGGACTTGCTCAGCTCATGAGTTTTCGGATTGACTAATTTGTACTGTCGATGTCTATGCGTGGCACACCTCGACTTGTTTCATTGACATACACGTCAAGTCATGGGTTAGTGTGGGACTTTGATTTGATTAGAAGCGATGGTGCAGTTGGCTGGTTGTCCCCATTCACAAGCGCGTCGACGGAATTGCGGGACTGTATACACGATGGATCTTTATTTCGGGGGAGGTAGGGAATTCAAAGTGTAAACCGGGAGGGTAGTCGTGTCAAAGTTTCCGTCGGAGTTATCGTGGATAGATTGAGCTGTCGACACTATGCGTCGCGGTAGGCATTACTTACCCGTCACGAAGTAGCAGCGCCTGCATCAATGAGCAAAAAGGGGGCACTGTATTCGCGTAGTGTAACAGATACATCATTAAGATTGAGCTCCCACATTGGAGTTTGGTTTCTGGCTTAGTGTAATAATTGATACCCCATTCCTATGAAGGCTGGAACAGATTGTGTGTTCCATGGTGCCGCGATGATGAGTCATAAAAGACCGTCCGTATATCATCTGGTCCAGATTCTCGGGACTCAGATTCAATACCCTATTTGTAGTAACTCTTTCTCAAGGTGTGGTATGTATAATATTATCATCTTAACAGCCTGGTGTTTTTTTTTCTTTTTCATGAGTGGTAGTTGAGTCTAATGGGTGACTATTCAGCTTGACGTAAGATCGATCAGGTTGGTATCGCTTGTTTTGATAGATACTACAGCGGTATTATAGAAAAAGGACTTACACTCAAAAGCATTACAGGAATTCAAACTTGTAGAGAATGTTCAGACATCCAGGAGAGCTATTTCCTCTGATTCGCCACAAACTCCGTCACCTAGATACTAAAAGCTTTGAATACCATATAACCCCTATAACCACCTTACTATCACTTCCCACTAATCGATACAATGAAGCAGTTTCATCAGCTTAAGAGGTAACAGTACATGCTGCAAGGATTAGGTGGCCAACCAGGTATCCAGCACTTTGGGAAATTGATAGGTCTTGTTCAAAGGGGGGCAATCATTATGACAAGTAATTTTGGCCAGGAGCAATGGTTTAGATTCAGTTAGCAAGTCTTTAGTCTCGGGATTTTTGATAGGTAACTATGAGACCTATTTGTCTACCTAAACAGGTACCTTATCTCGATCATACAAGCTGAAATTGAACTTCAGCTATTTACAAATAGGGCTTTGATCCTGACTCCCTAATTGTCTCGGGTAAAAGTGCGATAATCTTACCTAGTTACGATATATCATTGTGGCTCAGTGGCAACTCACACTATCCATCATTTCTATTTACACTAGCCGTCCCTACTAAATAGTAAGAAGTGCTTCAAGGATCTCTCATATTCAAAACAGAGCTCACAACTCTATTGCCAAGTACTATTATCTAACAGTTGAGTTAATACAAGTCATACAGCTTCCATGATGCTACGGAGATCAAGTGAATTTCGGATATTAATAGCTACCTACGTAAGAAAGAGGTAGTTAAGACGACAAATATGAGTAGACTCTGGATCAGATCCCTCTTGATTTAATTTTTCATGAGCAGTACTAACCCATTTTCTCTCTTCCTTTTCCCAAAGACAAAAGAGAGAAAGTTCTGCTGTGTTATTTCAACTACATTGAACTGAGTTCTCCTATAGACGATGGCTTTTCCATCCCAAATACCCACATCATTCCAAGATCAGCCACATTCCATCTATGAACCTCTTAGTCGTACTCCTTTCCAGGTCAGGTTCATTAAGATTCTGCCTGGCCCTGAAGACCAGCCGATCCATTGCGAACTACGCACTAGCGAATTATCGCTTGATGCCCGGTATGCAGCGCTATCTTATGTCTGGGGTAATATTAACGCCACCGAAGATATCGTGGTCAACAATCAAATACTACCGGTAACCAACAATCTCGCTTCTGCGCTACGGCACTTCAGGAAATACGGATTTCCTCGGAATGAGCAGACGGGCGTGATACATTGGCTTTGGGCGGATGCCATCTGCATCAATCAAAGTGACGATGTGGAGAAGGGATATCAGGTCTCTATGATGAGTACCATATACAGCAAGGCTTCTGCAGTCCTCTCGTGGCTTGGTCTGCCAGAGCCAAGTAGCACGGTCAACCCGTTGAGGATGGTGTGCGAAGTCAGCGATATCTTGGGTGCTGCGGATATGGTCGGAATCAAAAAACTCGCGGACATGGAGATAGACAAGCTGCGGGACCTAAACTATGAAGGTGACATCGTCGAGGGACTTTGGAGCTCTCTGCCCATCGCACTACTGGTAGAAACGGTTTTCGAGAAGATGGTTCGTAAATTGGTTCCGTTACCTCCAAACGCTGGCTCGCACGCAGGTGGCAACGAAGTTTGGGGATCTGCTCGTGCACTCAAAGAAAACACCTATTGGACAAGAGTTTGGGTTTTCCAAGAAATGGCCCTGGCGAAGTCACGCGATATACATTGGCTTATCTGTGGAGATGTGTCCGTTACGGGGACTGAGGTTGAAATGCTCGGCAACATCCTGGGGCATATTTCAACAGAATCCTGCCCGAGTTTCCTCCATGATTGGAGCGAGCCGGAAATAAGAACCTGGTATTATATCCGGAACATAGCCTTTGGCCACAGATTTCCCTACGTGGTGACGGAGCACATGTCGATGCATTTCTGCATGAGAAACTTGACTGAGATTGTCTGTCTAATGGCAACTACTGCAAGGGCCAGTGACCCACGGGATATGGTATATGGAGTTCTTGGTCTTGCGCCTTGCGATCATGATATTGAACCAGATTACAAGAAATCTGTGCGGGACGTTTATCTGGAAGCTGTCGGGCGTGACGAAATACGGGATATTAATATGCCTTCGTTATTGTCACTTTCAGGGCGCGGCTTACAGGTCGAGAACGAGCATCATCTACCATCCTGGCTACCAGATTTCACCAAGGTCTGTAGGAACCGGACAGCGTCCTTCTTTGATGAGCGCCGCACAATAGGCCTCCCAATATCATATTCGCAGCCTTATATAGTTCGAGATATTCTTTGCATCCAAGGCGTATTATTCGACCATGTGGAACAAATTAGGCAGCTTAGGTTCGAGCCAGAGAGTAATATTGTTCGCAACACTTGGCTACTTGTCGCGCATTGCGTCGACTATATCTTTAACTTCGGTGACATAACCGCTGCCTTGGACTGGGACGATAAGAGCCATTATCCCCTACAAAGATTGGTGGATGTCCTCGATTGGCGACTTAAAGACGAAAGACCCAGGGATTATGTACAGATATCTGACTTCAAGCTGCCGTTAGTTTCATACTACGTCCTATGGGCTATGATTCGCTTAATAGATAAGAAGTATTCGGACGAGCAGGAAAAAGACATGATGGACCGATATGGACTACCAGTTAACTTTCGAGAAAAACTGCGACTCGTCTTGGATGACCATCTTGCTGAAGATTTGAGAGGGTCGGTCGAATACGCACCCCCTACTGAAATATTGGAACAGGCGAAAGCGATGATGCAGATGAACGTACGAAGGACTCTGTTCAAGACCAGAACAGGACGATTAGGCATAGGGCCGGCTGGCATGCGACAAGGAGATCTTGTCAGTGCTATGGACGGTGTCACACTTCCCGTGCTTTTAAGAGAGTCGAGCTTCTTAAACGAAGATGAGCCATGGTTGGAGCATGTTGGATGCTGCTATGTTTTGGGTTTATCTGATGGGGAAACCTATGAAATCATTCGTAGAGGAGGATCAGCGTTACAGGTCTTTGAAATGCATTAATGTGTTGTTCCCACAGATACTTTACATACCTGACTTAAGTACTTCTACCAGATTATACCTTTCAAGGATCAATTTCGAGAACCATAACCCACTGGCAGCATACTTGCCCGCATTCCTCGTAGTCTCTTACATACTTGAATTCTTGAATAAGCTAACTCTGCCCGTCTCAATACGAGCCATGCAGCAAGGATTTCTAAAAGACAGGCAGAACTAGATAATAAGAGATCAGATGTAGTGATTCATTGCATCGAAAATGCCAGAAGCCCAATACTAGGAAGGATACACAAGACACCAAGAGAAGCCGGAACGGAAACCCGAACCCCCTGGGGGCGTGGGTCGCATGGAATATACTCGCCGTTACATTGTATATCGGGGATTCAACGCATTAACAATCCTCGTCAACTATAATTAGCGTCATGCCATTGCATTTTAGGAATCTCGATGGGAATTTCCATATCGAAAATCGAGATGTCGACATGCAGATAGTTTCAGTAACACGTTCTCCGCATGTCTCACTCGGGTATCCGGATCGACTACGAGTCGGGCCAGTGTAGTGGCGGTGTGAATTTTCTATAGGATGAGCTATATTGCTTCTCGTTTCTCCCAACAAACTTGCCATTTGCAGCATTGCGCATAGGACATGTTCTACCGGTGACGGCAGATACGCGTTATTGCCTCAACTCCGTGCCCAAAGATATACATCCCTTGCCTGGACCAGCGAACTAGAAGATATATCGGGACAGGCTCGGAACGCGTAAAAAGGCTGAATGGTGTCAAGTCTCACGGTGTTTTCGTCGTTTATCAAGTCTGAAAAGGAGGGTGGTATTCTTCGGCAGGTGATAAGATTCCCATGCGTGGCCTGAGTGGTCGGCTCTCATCCGGCTGCCACTCCAAGGGCATCTGATTCTAAATAATTTTTTCCCCGAAGGATTCCCATGTCGTAAATTCGACAGAATCGCTTGCGTACAGAAAAGGCCAAGAATGCGATGTCAAATAGTAGTATAACCTACGGTCTATGTTGACCCGGTGAGAGATATATTGGTGTTGTGAGCTTGTCTTGGTGCCCAGCGTTGCTATCAAGGTGCTGATCGAAGGTTTCGGTCTCGAATGCGCCAAGTCGTTGAGTTATGCACTGAAAATACCTCAGTAACTAATACGTGTATGGTTAGCTTGTCTTTAAATCAATGGATTTCCTTCGTTCTCCTTTTGTCAATTGACATAATTGATTTGGGGGTATGTTCAGTCGCTTAGTCATTTAATCGATCTGTCCCTGAATATCTTTTGGTCACCCCTGATCGTTCCTGAAGCCATCTGAGCCTCTTCAACCAGCCTCCCGTAGTTCGTCTAACCTTCGCTCGCGCTACTGCTGCGCTTGAGCAGGGACGTACTGCGAACTCTGACTTGTAATTGGTTTATGGCGATTGGAGATCAGCAACCAGGTGATGCTGGTTCTCCAACTCGCGGCTAGTTATGCCGCCGTCTGCAATTACTAGCAGCGCCGAAAGAGCAACCAACAGCATCAAAAAGATCTTTATGCAGCAAATTCCACGTGCTATGAATGGATTTGATTCCTGATTTGTGACGAGTTAGTATGCGAAACTATCCAAATAAGGTTTGAGCAATGTCGATGAGTCGAAGTCTTGCGCGGGTCATCCGACAGGAAATGTACGTCATTGGCGGTATTTTCATTGTATGTACGATCAGGGGTAACCGACCCCGCAGTAGAGCACAGCCAAGTTCTTTCACAACATGAAAATGGCATTAAATTTCCTTAACCTTTTTTTTCATTGAACCATTTCAGCCTCTTGGTGTAACCCCCAAACTAAGCCCCCCATTTTCCCCGAGGTGGACCCTCCAATTGTAACCGTCGATGCGCAGTGACGTAACACGAGTCCCCACAGCTCGGACGAAACAATAGCTTCGAGGCTTTACCGCCGTTGGGTAGAAATGCAGGATTCATGGATGATTATTTTCTTTGTTTTCTTTTTTTCATCAATTCTGTCACTATGCTTACTATGTAGCACATTACGAGGGTTTTATCGGCGCAAGGTTTGTCTTTCTCCGATTGTTTCCGGCTGTTGTGTCGCATTCCCAAATCGTATATACTACTCTGTTACCAACAATATGCGGATTGTGGGGAGATCTCGGGGTATTGGAATGCATGCGCAACCGAACAATTCCATACCTACCCACGGGGCTATCAGGGCCCAGATTTAATTGTTTGCATACATAGTATGAATAACACTACAGTACATATTCATCGCTAGACCAGGGGGGATTTAATTAATTAAGTAGGCGGGTATCATTCTCGGTAAACTGGATTAACTTTCTTGTGCTTGTAGCCAAGTTTTAGCCAAGTACTTGGAATCTTATTGTTACGGTCGTTCCTATGACATGATGCGGGCTTACAAGGCGCTTTGCTATGGGCAAAGTGTAAGTTTCGTGTCGTGATTGGTCAGGAGACGACTGTGGCAATAGTGGAACTAAGCTCGCTAACTAGCGTCAGGCAGCCTAGGTAGATGAAATGCGGCAATGTCAAGTCACCTGATGCCACTAGAGCGGGTTTTTGAGGGACAATTTGCGTGGGATGACGCTGGATTCAATCCCCAGACAATCCACTAAACCCCAGATAGCCCCAGACTCGGTTCCCCCCACCGTCGGTATTCCAACAACTTCTGATTGGACCATGCATAGTATTAAGTTCCAAACACGGTCTAAGACAATGGATACAGTTACATATGTCCATGCCATGTATACTATGTAGTCCCGGCGCGATAGCACCGAAACCACTTCCATCTTACCGACTAACAGGGTCGCTTAAAACAAACATCGACTAATTCCAGCTAAGAAGATATTGATACTTTAATACGCTCATGTACCTGAGTAGACACATGATGTACATATCTAGACTGGCCTTATTATTTAAAGGGCCCTTGCCCAACTCTATCACCCGGTTTATCTTTTGGTATTCTTCTTTGGCAGTCCCAGCTCTTTGACCTTTCCTCTACATTACTAAATCTCCTCTACCTGAAACGAAGACAATCTGCGGATACACCCTATTCACATACAGACACGAACAACAACAACATGATGTCACGAATGAAGCAGCCCTACTTTGGGTTCAAGGGAAAATGGCTAACCTTCTGGATCACAGTATGCTGCCTTCTCACCTCTACATAATGCTGATCTTGAACTAACATGTGTACTTACTAGCTTGCTTGTGCCACGGATATGACCCTTTTCGGTTACGACCAAGGCGTCTTCAGTATGTTGCTATGCTGCGTACACATGGATATCAATACTAACATACGACTTCAGGCGGAGTTGTCATCTCTAAGGACTATCTTGATGTCCACAACCTAAATGGATCCGAAAACACGAGCATGTTGTCTATCATCACATCCATCTATACCATCGGCTGCTTTTTGGGTGCCATCACAGCATTCTACATTGGTGAGACGATTGGTCGCAAAAAGACCGTCCTCGTTGGCACGGCCATCATGACAATAGGCGCTATTCTCCAAACGAGTTCTTTCAGCGTCCCGCACATGATCGTTGCTCGTATCGTCACGGGGTAAGTAATACGGATTTACCATTAAATATGAACCCGTCTGACTGATGGAATAGTATCGGCAATGGAATCAACACAGCTACCGCTCCTGTCTGGCAAACCGAAACCTCCAAAGTCCACAACAGAGGAAAGCTTGTCATGCTCGAGATGGGACTTAACATCTTCGGTTTCTCCCTAAGCAACTGGATCAACTACGGAATGTCTTTCGTCGGAGGCTCTGTCGGATGGCGGTTCCCCTTGGCTCTTCAGCTCGTCTTCTGCTTCGTTCTCTTTTCCACCATCCCATGGCTACCGGAGTCGCCCAGATGGCTGCTTGCCCACGCTCGCGAAGAGGAAGCTACCAGGATTCTTGCGGACCTCGAGGACAAGCCGGTTGATGACCCCTTCATCGTCGCCGAGAAGGACGAAATCGTCTACGGTATCGAGTATGAACGTCAGAACGCTATCAACTGGGGTGATCTCCTCCGTGGTCGCACTACGAGTGGTACTAAGACCATCCGACGATTGTTACTTGGAGCGGGTACCCAGGCTATGCAACAATTTGGTGGCATCAATGGTACGTACAATCAACACAGATTTATATCTTCACTTTATACTTGATACATAAGCTAACTCTCATATAGTGAGTTTTCAACCTTGCGACTCAAGTCCTTACTATAGGATGCATAGAGTCAACTACACTCAACGGATTGCCAAATACTAACAGAATCTAGATCATGTCTTACTACCTCCCTACCGTTTTGATCGAGTCGGTGAAGTTAGATGACAGCATGGCTCGTCTCATCGCGGCTTGCGCTTCCGTCGCCTATCTCTTCTCGGCTCTATCCGCAGCACCCCTCGTAGAAAAGCTCGGTCGCAGAAAGATGATGATGGCTTCCACTGCCATCCAACTAGTATGCTTTTTGATGGTAACTGTTCTGCTTAACTTCGCGGAGAAACCCGGTTATCCTCACCAAGTCGAAGCTGCCAAGGCTTCTGTTGTGTGGTTCTTCATCTACTATATGGGATTCGGTCTAGGAATGTTGGGAGTAAGTCCTGCTTTCTATCCCTATTGCTTTAACTTTCGTGCTAATAACGCAAACCATTAGATCCCATGGCTATACCCCACCGAAATCAACAGTCTTCCCATGCGAACCAAGGGAGCCGCCGTGGCCACCATGACCAACTGGATCACCAACTTCATCGTCGTCGAAGTGACACCCATCGGGATCCAAAAGCTCGGCTGGCAGTTCTACATCATCTGGACCATCACCAACGCATTCTTCCTCCCCATCATCTGGCTCTTCTACCCGGAGACCGCCAACCGCACCCTCGAAGACCTGGACGCGTTCTATCGCGACAACCCGCCCTTGGTTCTCCACCGCGATGCCGATTCCGTCATCGTGCGCCGGCCTCAGAGGTTCATCGAGGCCCAAGGCCGCGACATCGAGGAGGCGGCCAACCACCTCTCCAGACGGCCGCGCTCCATCCTCGAGCACGACGCCGAAGCCAAGAAGTCCGACAGCGACTAAGTTCGCTTACCTCTTGGGAGGACACGGCGGGATGTATGCGATCATTTACGCTTTTACGAGGACATTCATCATCCTTGATATAGTATCATCTGTCTGAGCATATAATATGATCAGACATATGACGAGGTATACGCTACGCATGACGGACGGGCATAAGCGTCCTATGGTTTATTTGGAGGCTTTTGGGATATTTTCTATCATTTTCGGCGTTAGTGATACCACCCAGCGGTTTAAGGTCAATGCATGAAATTTATTTGAATTTTACATATTATCTACCTATCTTCAAGGAATTGTGATGTTTATCTCCGAGTGCATACGTAATGTCATTTTGATCTCATGCCAGGAAGTAATATATGTGTATAATTTTATGCACATATGCGCCTCCATGATAATTCGTATATCGACTATTACTAGGATATCATTATCAGCCAATAGGAGACACGCATTAATAATTAAAGTGAGGATCAACCAACAGCTGAGCTCAGCTTGAGCTTTAACAAACAACACTGATTGGCGCATAGCTATCTCTACCATTCCATTCTTCACGCGATGGAATCGACCTTGAGCTGGGTTTGCGGTTGAGCTCTCCGGATCCGGCTAGATCTGCAGGATGCTGACGATGCGACAGTGCGAGCGAGATACGGTAATTTGGCGAAGCCAGGGTCGTGGCGGGAATAGTTAAGAGTCATAATAAGAAAGTACATGCTGCGAGCATGGGTCCGAACGCCCTATCCCCGTTGTCGCTCGGGGGATTTTTGTCATTCATAAACGAGGCGGCTGCTACCTAATCCAGAGGTTTACGTACACTTTTGCCCTCGTCAGCAAAGCACCTGGGTTAGGGTTTTTAGGAAGAGAGAGAGAGAGAGAGAACCATGCGATCAGCTTCCCTTCTCAGCGTCAGCTCGCTGCTGCTATGCGGAACCACCGTCGCATCAGCAGCAGCAACAGAGTACCCGCACGATCCGCTTGTCGTCGACGCGAAGAACAACGTCACGTACCAAGGACTGGACCGCAACGGCATCGAGGTCTTCCTAAACATCCCGTACGCCCAGGACACCAGCGGCGCGAACCGATTCAAGCCGCCGCGACCCTTCGCGCCCGAGCCGGGGAGCACGATCACGGCGCAGGCGTACGGCCCAGCGTGTCCGCAGTCGCTGGGCGAGGGATTCCCGCCGCTGACCTTGTCCAACACGACGGAGATATCCGAAGACTGCTTGAATCTGAACGTGGCGCGGCCGACCGGTCTTACTGCCGAGGACAAACTGCTGCCTGTGCTGGTTTACATCCATGGCGGAAGCTTCTGGGGCGGGTTTAACCAGGAAATCACGACGTTGCCGGATGGCTTGATCCTGGAGTCTGTCGCGAATGGACTGCCGGTGCTTCACGTGGCTATGAATTATCGACTTGGGTGTAGGTTATACCGAAAAATTCCGCGTGAAACAAATGGATAATGTTAACGCAACTCTAAATAGTCTTCGGGTTCGCACAGTCCGACGCCCTGGAGTCAGAAGGCTCCGAGAATGCCGGCCTGAGAGACCAGCGCCTCGCCATCGAGTGGGTTCGTGACAACATCGAGCACTTCGGCGGCGACCCGGAGAAAATCACCATTTTCGGACAGTCATCTGGCGGTAAGCTGCTGCTAACTACAACACCATCCACTTCAAACACCCCTCATAATCTAACATGAAATTTAATCCAGGCCTTGCCGTCGGCATGCAAATCCTAGCCTACGGCGGCAGCAAGCCAGTGCCCTTCCAGCAGGGGATATGCGAGAGCCAAGCACTAGAACCCGGGATAACGGGGACCTTCACCATCGACGCTTTCGAACTGGTCGTCGACGCCGTGGGCTGCAACAGCAGCGCTCTGCACTCGCCCGAGACCGTAGCCTGTCTGCGCGGCCTCGACACGGCGACCCTGCAGGGCGCCGCGGAGGCCACGTACCTGAGCGACATCGGGCACAACATCGGGGACATCTGGCTGCCGGTCGTAGACGGCGACTTCCTGCCCGCGGCGCCCACGGAACTGGTCGCCGCGGGGCAGTTCGCCAACGTGACGACGATGATGGGGTGGTGCGAGGACGACGTGTCCTTCTTCACCGACACCAGCATCGAAAGCGCGTCCGACACCGCCGCCTTCGTCCAGGCGTACCTGCCCTCCGTAGACAGCAGCACGCTCTCCGCCCTCCTCTCTCTCTACCCATCCGCCGACTTCGCGCCCAACGCCAGCGCCAACAAGTCGTCCGAGTTCTACCGCGCGGCCCGCATCTTCCGGGACGTGCTGATGGTCTGCGAGCCCGTGTACCTGGGGTCCGCGCTGGCGGCCGCGGGGAACCCCGTGTTTTTCTACGACTGGAACCAGACGATCCTCGACCCGATCCTGTCGGCCGTGCTGGCCGACGACCAGGAAGGGGCCGGGCTGGGCGTCATCCACACCTCCGAGTTCGCGTACGTGTTCGGCAACCTGAGCCACTACAACACCTCGGGGTACCCGTTCGAGCCCAGCGCGGCCGACTACGCGCTCGTCTCGCGCGGCGCGCGGTCCTGGGCCACGTTTGCTAGCTTGGGGGTGCCCGGGGTGGAGGACAAGGACACGTTTCAGGGGTTCGGGACGGCGTTTCCTATTGGAGGCGAACGCGAGGAGGATGGATCGTTTTCTGTCTTTGTTGCCGGTGGTCCGGGTGAAGGTCTCTCGGCGACGGATGGGCCGGGGGCGAGGCCGGAGATCGCGGCGCAGAAGCTGAAGGAGAGATGTGCGTTTATTAATTCCGAGGCGCTTCTTGCGCAGCTTCAATATTGAAACTTGTAGCAGCGAGAAGAATATTCAAACATGTAGAAGTAGGCTTTAATGTATAAAAACAGGTACTTCAAGACGTTGCAATTCTTGCTGTACACTTCTATCTAAATGCTATGATTGAAATTCCAAGTCAGATGGTTTAAAATGATTCAAAATGATATTAAATGCATCAATGCTAACGTCCATGCTATATAAAGTATGCGATGCCTCAAAATGCTGTCATAGTTTGGACGCCCTAATGCAATCATGCCTTCGTAACTCGTCGCTATTCATGCCCAGCTAATACCCCCTCCCGGGATAGCTTTCAACAAATCAGACTAGATTTGAAGTCCTAGTCTCTAAATAAAAATCATTTAGGCGAGCTCGTCAAAATCGTCGTCCCAACCTAACCGTTCATAAATCGATGACTGCTTTTTGGGTTCTTCTCCGTCCTTGCTTGTCGGTCTTTTGAGACTATTCATAGCCGACATATCCTTTTCGAGAAGCCTCCTCTTTGATGGCGTCACTGCCACGACATCTTCCAAAGGGAGAGGAACAGCACGAGGTTTGACAGGTGTCTCGGTTAACTCGTCCTCAGGTGACTGTGGCATTCCAATCCCGCTATCGTGGAATGACATCGACGATGACTTTCGGGACATGATAGGTGACGATGCGAGAACGTCCTCGTCATCATTCATATTAGGAGCAGACAAGAAGCTATGTTTCAGGCTTGACGGTCTAGAAGGAGTAGCCTCAATGCTCCTAGACGTTGCTGACTGGGTAATACTTGGAGATTTATCCAATGTGAAAGCAGTCTCGTGGCTACGCTTTCTTGGTGCCGAAGAAGGAATCAGGGAAGAGGATGGCGTGCCGTTAGTCCTGGTACCACTGAAACTCAAGGAACGCATTGGCTGACTGTGAGCGTTCGAACCAAATACGTCTCTGAATCGGTTCCCAATAGGAGTAGCTTTGACTACATCTGAGGGCCTCGGGTGCTGCGTCGGTTTTCGGGATTCTGTTGAACCATTAATACTTGAAAACGAAGATCGTAGAGTAACTAATAAGACTTACTCTTCAGTTGAGAGAGACTGGTAATAGCTCGCCTCTCAGCTGACTCAGCCATAGCTTTTCCTACTACATCCCTATTAGGGCGTCTGATGGCAGTAATAGCATCTCGCAATTCTGCCTGGGCTAACGCTTCCTTCTGGACTTTGTCTTCTGGCCTCCGCTTAATAGCCCCCAAGACCGGCGGGCGCATCGCTTTTTGGGATGTAACCGAATCAGCCTTAGGGATATTTGACAAAGATAACGGCTCACTGGTCTCCCGTTTCAACATAGGTGTCGAAGCGGATCTCATCAAAGCAATCGCTCCGCTTGGACCGCGCGATATGCTTCGTCGATGCTTCTCGGTTTCTTTCGAAAGAACCTTCTCAAGGGTTGCGGGCTTAGACGAGGAGGTGCGCTTTGTTGATGAACTAGACTTTGACTTTGACTTAGGGGTGGGCTCCGGCTTTTCAGGTTTCTTTTGCCTAGGTCTGGGCGGTGGCATCATAACTGGTCCTCCCAGCTTCCGATTGATGGAGTCGCACTTTTCGGATAGCCTCGCGGAAAAGCTTTGATGCAGATTAGCAATTTACTCTCCCAACATGACTTAGATACTTACAATGGCACGATAATATCGACGCAGAAATCTTTCAAGGGATCGGACGTGGCCCCGGATTTCTGCGTCTCGGGACCCTGACCCGTTTGACTCTCTGGTAGCTTCACCTCATCCAACGCGGTGGATTGCCAAATACATAGCCGATCTGCATGAATGTCGACAAGAGATGGCAAATTGTGCTTGTTGCGTTTCTTAGGCATGACCACTTTCGGCTTCTCTGAGGTCTCCTCTTCACCGGACAGGCCCGGTAGCTGCGAATCTTTATCGTCCTTTGGCACTAGCAGTGGCTCTAAGGCAAGAATTTCAAGTATGATGATCATCTGTAGTTGCGTCTCCCTCGACCGTAGCCAGGCGACATGAAGCTTGGTTTCCTGGGGTTCAACTGTTGTCATACCCTCGTCCTCCTTGAATTCGGGTTTACGAGCATTCCACCACTTTCGAACACGTTCGTCCTCCATTGGATATAAGCTATCCCTACCAAGTTTCATTTTCTTGGATTTTCGCTTTTTAGCCTTGGCCTCTTGCTCTGCGTCCGAATCTTGGAATATAGATTTCATCTTTGAAATTATATCCGGGATTGTCTCTCGATATTTCCTGTCAATCTGGGCAGTTGTCAAGACAAGACTCTTCAAAAATTCTACCAGATCACCCATCTCTAGATTCGAGTCAATGTCGAGATGGAATGCACCACGTGCTCGAGATAAAGGGCCTTTTGCAAAATATGCCAATGAACCCTTACAATGTTAGATACTAATGTGTCGATTGTATACTTGGAGACCTACCATTGAATGATATAATGATTCAAGATATTGACTTCGAATTATGTCAAATATGGCTTCGGCGGTTGGCGCATCAGGTAGATCGTCTATCCCAGAAGCTTGTACTAATTGGTTTGTAGGTTGGGATTCGTGCGTCTCAGAACCAACAATGCTTCGAGAAACGTCAATTGTATCGGGTTGTGAATCTGTATTATCCAGGCCGGGGGTGGATAGGTTGAGTTGGGATGGTGTCGAAACCGAGCGAGCCCTCACAGGTTTCTTTACCAACGATTGTATGGCTTCAATCGCAAGCTTCTTTTTCTTATTATCATGATATAGCTGAGGGGTTGTTAAGGGGATTGGCGACTGCGATTCCGCGGCGGACTTGGGCCGCTTCTCGATTAAACGGGCTAAAGATACAACAGCAAGCTCCTGGAGTTCCTGAAGATTTACCCATGAACCAAAGTGGCAAAGGGTATATCGCCCATTCGCTTGACGTTCCAGGGCATATACGGTCCTGTCGGACTCTAGTCGAGCAATTAAAAGAACAGGTCGAGATCCCATGCGCCCCTCGAGATCCAAAATTTTGATACTCGACTCGAAACATCGTGAAGACTCGAAGCTACCGTAGGGAGAGGAGAGGTCCAAGAACGAAAGTTGGAAATGTTCTCGTGGGAGAAGCATTAGAGGTTGAAGACTTCGTGGCTTAAGGGAGAGGTTTGTAGGATATGGCTGTAGTTGAATTAGTTACCAGTGAAGTGAGATGCAGCAGAATACTGGCAAATTGACCGACCTTAACAACTATAGAAGGCTTGAGAAGCTCTTCCATAGCCCGGACATCTCGTTTATGGCTCTGACCAGGCGATAAATCGATGGTGGCATTTTGGCTAAGATTCATAAGGCCGTTGGACGAAGGATGCATGCCGGAATGCAGACGCGACGCGTCTGACCCAAGAGCTCCGGAAGGCATACAGATGACCTATGTCAAGTTCCATCTATCAATAAAGAGAAAATGTGATATAATAATATGCGAATGGTAAGAAAGTGTCACGAATTGATCTATAATAAATTGCCAATCCTTTTTCGGAATGGATAAGTTCCAAGTTACAGGTAGGTACCTACATAGTAATTCTGCTAGGATGCGCCAAAAGAAAACGCATGGACCACTAAATTCAATTCTTATGACTTCACGCGTCAAGCCCTAGCTGCGATTACCAGGATTACCAACACGTCTGATGCGCGATGAGGGGTATGCCTGCAGGCAATTGGCGTGGGCTGCCAGGCTGCATACGGCATCCGACATCTGTACCCCCACATGCACTGTACAACATCAGTAACTTGACAATGGAAGCCACATGCAACTCACGTAGACGTTTGTGGCACATAACTTGCTGCCTTACAATACGCTGTCGACATATTCGCAAAGAACCTATCAACCATAATTAATGAGCAGCCATGACTATCATGCCGAAATTACCTATGAAGACAATGTGAAACGGCTCGCCCAATTTCTTCTACCGAACATCGGTTCGCCTCTACTGGAAACGAGTTTACATACTTCAGAGCGATGCAGCTACAATGAATGGATTACAGTAGAACACACGCATTCCGTTGCCGAAAGTTTTCGATTAAGCATGCGAATCCGATCCAAGTAACCCCTTAGGACAGGTCGGCTATATCCTGGTGGAAAATATAGAAAGAAGACCTTCAGACTAGCAGAAAGCAAGCCCATCACAGAAAAAGGCATGCAGCAACTAGTTGACATTTTTTCTCGGGATTGGGGAGCACCCATTCCCATTCCGTACAATAATCCTGCCCAGAGATCCAATCGCATACGAGGTATAGGGTTTTGCTCATCGCACAGAGTATTGCTCAAGAATCAAGAACTATCGGGCGGCTTGGCCTTTTCCACTCCTCGCAAAAAGCAACTACATAGTATCGTTGTCAAACTGTACCTTGCGATGATAGCGAGAAAAGAGATCGGAACTACCTATACAACAGACGTATTTCTCATGAACCGCTTTCGCTTATATGTTTCAAACGACGTCGGGGAATATCTTCCATCAGAAGTCTTTTTCCTCAAGCACCTAAACAATAAGGGTGATCATATCTTTGTGAGTAAAACTTTCAGTAGCGTTGGCATTGTAGATTGGTATTGGGCTCGAACGGTCTCAAAGCGAGATGTCTTCTCTTCGCCATGTATGATGTGGCTTGTTACAAAGTTTTTATGATGGTTTCAACGAACTTTACGACGAAGAACTGCGATTTGTTATAATCCTCAGTCGTGATGTAGCTAAAATTGGTATAGAAGGTAGAAGAGTGCAAAGGCTCTTCTTTGCTCTTGGCGCTGGTAGTCTCAAACGAGCCTTCGATGCTAGAGAGGAAGGAGAGGAAGAATAGAGGACCAAAGCGTTAGGTAAATGGAAGAATGACGAGTCGTCGCAAGTTTCGCCGCGGAACGACATTCAACATATGCCTGTCCATGGCCTCTGTTTCATAGCTACAAGCTAAATTCATTATTACGATCATTAGTGTACCTCAGGAAAAGAAATTCTGGAAAATAGGTTTATGCAAAGAGATACTAATTATCTTCTCGAACAGCGCTTAAGTTACTTGGCGGAAAGGCCACGGGGATGCTCGAGCGATAAATATCTTCGGATCTATTTTTGCTAATATAAAATCAGTGTTTCTCCCGATCGGCGTTGCAATCGCAGATCTGGTTCTTGGCTACCCCAATTTGAACAAAATTGCGATGATGCACCTCGATTAAATCCTTCAAATTTGAGAATCGATTATTAGACTTGATCTGATGATCTAATATTATTGCATCCTACCGTACTTTTGTGGTGTTGTTTACATCTACATAGCATCACATCGTACACCATCCAGCGGCCAATAATTTAAATCCATAGGGATGTTGTATTTTCGTATTTCATATTTTACAAATTCAAGTTGCACGAATTAATAATAATAAAAAAGCATAACTGTAGTCAGTCCCAAGTTTTGCGATTGCGATGAGTGTACGGGGTACGTACCTTTAATACAGCAGTGACGGAGCCGGAGCTCTAGCTCCAACCATCATCTGCACCTAAACAAAAAAACGGCCTTGGAAGGTTTAGCTGCCTGACAAGTTCGCACGCCTACCACCCCCTCCCGCCTAGCCAATCATGGGAATCGCATCTTGGTTAGCCTAGAGCTAGACCGTGGAAGAATCGCTTATGCAAGTTTCTGAATCGACCGACTTATTATATCTTTTATTACCACCTATTATCTTGATTCTTCAGATCTACATACAAATGCACCTATTTTCATAAGAGACTATCGTCACCATCTAACTAAACCTAAGACGAGCTAAATCTCCATCTTCAATTCCAAAAACCAGCTCATTCATCCCCAATGTACTAGTTTTGTCTGTTTAATAAAATATAGTTCCTCACTCCATCTCGTCAGATCGATCCATTCGGTTCAATCAAAACTGAAAAAGAAAGAGAAAAAAAAGTGCCCGACAGAGTGGGAACCTGCAGCATCCGAGTCAATAAGTTTTGTCCATTTTCGTCCACTTTGCGAAGTTCAAGGGTTTTTCCTCATGGATTACCCCGGCCCAGTCCATCGTGAATAGCTGACTTGCTTGGCAACTTTTGCTTTGACGGCGACCAACAAGGCCCGATCCTATCGTCGTTCTTTAATATAGCCTAGGCCCTCTAGCTCGGCCAATTTTAATTCGCAACTTTGAACTTCGTTGGCCTCAAGTTGCCAATCCTCCTCCCCGGATGACCAACTAGACAACATTTGTTTGTGCCTCTTTCCGGCGAGTTGCAATCGTGAATTTCCGACATGTCCGCCGAAACGTCGCCACGCGCCGTTCGATTCTCTCAGAGCGAAGTTGAGCTGGCCCAAGATAAGATCAAAAGCCCGCGACCCATTGCCATCTCCACCGATTCCGATGGGTCAGGCTCGTCAGAAGAGTACAACACCCCCGATCCGCACGAACTCGAGCGACAAGATGAGTTGGGATCGCTTCCCCCCTACGGGGATGGTAGTCTTTCGAGTTCTATTTCGTCGATAGCTCCAAATTCTGCCGCCAATACCGCAAGACAACGAGGGTCTACATCAGAGGGAACTAGTGGTAACGTCACGAATGGCGTCGCGAGTCGCCAGCAACAAAGGCCTCATGTTACGAGAACCCCCTCTAGTACCTATGCTCCACAAAGAGGTCCTACTCCTCAGACTCCCTCCTTCATCACTACCTCGACACGGTCTGGATCTCGTCGACGAGACCCTGCCGATAAGTTCCGCGACCAAGAGCCTGCCTACCTGCGCATGATGCGCCAGGATCGACCGCCAAATGGATACTTTGACCCTTACACACCTAGCATAGACTATTCCGATGAAGAATCTGAAGGCGAAACCCCCTCCTCCGAAGGCGTTTTTGACGACAGGTTTCCCAACGACGAAACAATCATGTTCCAAAATCTGATCGATGACACGCAACCGACCGAGGTGGATATACAAGACCCAATCAACCGCGAGCGATTAGAGTGGCACGGTATGCTAGCCGCGGTCTTGACTGGCGATGTCGTGAAACAGGAAAAGAAGCGACTTATCGGCACATCAGAGTTGTCGGTCGGGAAGAGTACTTACAAGTCCGAGTTATGGCTTGGAATAAGGTCAAAATTGACCGGCCGATCCCTCGCTGTGCAGAGGAGGGTAGTTGAGGAAGCACGGGGGAACCTCGACAGAAATATTGACGAGATCACTCGATTTGAAGTGCAAGGTGAGACTGCAGCAGGCAAACCCGCCCTCGAACAGGTCGGGGATATCGTCAAGAAGATCGAAAAGTTGGAGAGCCTATATCCTTCGTGGCAAGCGTTAGGGGCTGCACACTCGCAAGTCACATCACAGCAGTTCCAAGAAGCTAACGATGCTGTCATGTCCTGGTACAATACTAATGAAATGATCAACACTGAGTTGTCCATCCTCAAGAAATGGGTTGGCAATGATGATTTAGATTTCCAGAGGACGAAGCAGAGATCGCCGAGCACCAATGGGTTAAGCGACGAAACCTCGTTCTTGGACCGCCTTTTGAAAGAAGACGGCCTCAGGTCGTTACACGAAGATGACGAGGCGGCGACGCTGGAGCATGCACTAAAAACGAAATCCCTTATCCGAAGGAGCATGTTGACGCCGATCTCAACCACCATTGCCAAAGCCAAGGAGACTCTTATCATGAACTCCGCAGCTTTCCACAAGCGACATCTTCCCCCATATATCGAAGAACTACTTACTCTTATCAGCTTTCCCTCGCGCTTAATCGAAGAAATTATTAAAGTTCGAGTAGCATATGCGAGGAAAATGAAGGAGACCACACAGCAAACACCCATCCTCCAGGACCAGATGATCTCACAGTTCGAGATCCTACTAAAACTCGCCATCCGAATCAAACAGGAGAACCTCATGGTTTCTCAACCCCAACCCGGATGGAATCTACCACCATGTATCGATGAATCGTTCGATCAGGTTGTGCTGGACGCCTTAAAGTACTATTTCAAGATGTTGAATTGGAAACTAAGCAGGAACAAGAATACCTTCAAGGAGGCCGAAGTTTTATTCCAAGAATGGGACTTTGCGAATGAAATTGGCCGGCACCTTCTCGGGGGTGACATCGAAGTTGCCGAGCAATTCAGCAATCTTACGTATAAAGCTCTGAACCGTCTTAGCCAGACGTTCGAGCGGGAGCTTCAGAGAAAACCGAAAGAGAGCGCAGATGATATGAGCAAGAGGTATATGCAGATGTTGGACTCTGTTCGAGTCAGACAGAGGATGCTTCAGCGTTTCTCGAGAATGTTGAGTGAGCATTATGAAAATGCTTCCGACATGAGTATTGCTCTTGGCGCCGAGGGTCTCAAATCCTTGTACGAACGACTTTCAATTACTGGCCATTTTCTCGTTGATGAGGTGGACGGTATTCAAATTATAGCATCCCCGGCTCTCACCGGTCGTGATGATGAGGTGCGGTCAATACTGCGCACTTGTTTTCACGAGCAGATCTCAGAAGACCCTACCGATCCTTATTTACTAATCATTCGCCCGGAAGCTCCATTAACCTGGTTTGGCAACCGATATACTCAGAATCTCGGTATCGAGTCGACCGATCTCAAGCTTGGTCAAATGCGTCTTATTGCAGATGGATCTCAAGACCGATTGGCAAACGCAAGAAAGCTCTTCCTAGAAACGATCGATATGCATCTCGACCTCATCGTAGAGGCTCGTTCAAATCTACACAAGGTCAACACTCGACTGTTCGAAATCCGCAAGGTTACATTCAAGTTGTCCAACACATTCATGGACAGTGTCGAGATTATCCGCAAACAAACCAAGGGTTTTGACTGCCAGGACCTCATTCAAACATGTTTCGTATTCGCAACCGAGTTCGGTCAGCGATCGCTTCTCTATATGGACAGTAACAGACGACAAATGAATAATATGAAGCTCACCAAGCTCAGCCTGGACTGGGTCAGCTTCATCTGCGACGACTGCAAGGTCACAGATCGCAAGTCTTTCCGTTGGGCTGTGCCTGCACTAGAATTCGCCATGGGCATGACAAGAGGTCGACATATTCTAGGACTTGGTGATGACGAGTATGCCAAACTACGAGCCAAGGTGTCAGGGTGTATGTCACTTCTTATTTCGCATTTCGATATTCTCGGTGCGAAGTCCAACCAAGCAGCTCAATTAGAAAGGGAACGCATCGAGGCTCTTGTTGGCCAATTCAAGCGATTTGATAAGAACCGGATGCTAGATGACGATGAGGCCGTCAAGTACATACAAGAGCAGCGATTATTACGCCTCGCCGACATCGACGAGGTACAAAGACGTACCGTTGAGGAAAGACAAGGACTCGGTCGAGTATTGGAGGTTTCCAACGAAGTCGATCGATCACTTGCGTACTTATCGTCATCCGCCACAAACGTAACAATGAGATGGCAACAGGGACACTTCGTCGGTGGTGGCACATTCGGCAATGTCTACGCCGCCATGAACTTAGATACTGGACATCTCATGGCTGTCAAGGAGATCCGATTACAGGACCCCAAGTTGATACCGCAGATCGCCACGCAAATCAAAGATGAGATGGGCGTCCTAGAAGTTCTCGAACATCCAAACGTCGTCTCCTACTACGGCATAGAAGTCCATCGCGACAGGGTATACATATTTATGGAGTTTTGTTCGGGTGGTTCATTGGCTAGCTTGTTGGAACATGGTCGTATCGAGGATGAACAAGTCGTCATGGTTTATGCACTGCAGCTTCTGGAAGGTCTAGCTTACCTGCATGAGAGCGGCATTGCTCATCGTGACATCAAACCAGAGAGTAAGTGTACCTCTTATCCTCTTCATTGATATAGCACTAACAAGGACATCCAGATATCCTCCTCGACCACAATGGTGTTATCAAGTATGTTGACTTTGGTGCTGCCAAAGTCATCGCTCGCCAGGGACGTACCTTGGTGCATGGTCTTTCCGCCACAAAACCTAATAAGTCAATGACTGGCACGCCCATGTACATGTCGCCCGAAGTCATCAAGGGAGAGAATCCGGGGCGTGCTGGAGCGGTGGACGTGTGGTCACTCGGATGCGTGATCCTCGAAATGGTTACAGGCCGTCGACCCTGGTCTAACCTCGACAACGAGTGGGCAATCATGTACAACATTGCCCTCGGTAACCCACCTCAACTCCCAGGCACAGACCAGTTGAGCGCACAGGGTATTGACTTCTTACAAAGATGTTTTGTTAGAGATCCCAAGAAGAGAGCAAGCGCTGTTGAGTTATTACAACACGAGTGGATCATGTGTATCCGTAACCAAGTGGTAGAGCCGCCGACACCAAGCGATACGAGCAGCAACTCGGCTCAGAGTACGCCACATCCTTTTTCGGCGGGAAGCAGGGGAAGTGCGGGTGGGGACGGCTTTTATTAGGAATACTGGCCTCCTGAAGATTTGCCTTCTGAACTAGTGACTGAAGAGAAAGAGAATGGGAATGGGAATGGAAGCAACAGTACACCATCGAGGGAGCTACCGCCAGCGTCGCCAATCGATAACGCGATTGCATCTCCGTTGGCCGATCAAGTGCCGTCAAACGCGAGCAACCGCTCACTGCCTCGTAATATGCAAGCGGCACACGAGTCAGCGAGGAGAGCTATAATCAGGGAGACCGTCAGTCGAGCACGAGCCGAGTCCGAATCGGCGGTGCATACGACCTCCGCTTTCCTCGATCTTGTCGATATGTTCGGCCCGAGCTCGTCTAACAGCGAGCCTCCCTAGTTTGGCGTTGACGATTATACACGACGGGGATACACGACGGGGGAAGAACAGAACTAACGTGGAAGCCTATTACTGCTATTACTACGACGACGACTTACTACTATTATCGATTGTACGAGGAGTATATACGACTACGACAGACAGAGAGAGAGGCATGTTCGAAACCATGTTCGAACAAGTGTACGACTTGAGATTCATAACGTCGGGCTGCATCAGCGACGGAGTCGAGAGTGTTGTTATATTTTTGGTGTTTATTGTGCTTTTTTCTTCTCGGCCACATTTATTCACTCCCATGTTTTCTTATGCATTTCTGGGGCGTTATATTTGTTGCACATACATACATACATACATACATACATCTAAGAAGGCTCGGGATGCCATGCGAGGTGGACTACCTACGGAGTATATTCTACAAGTTGCTAGCAACCTCTTGTACAAGCTGTCTCAGGTACCTTTGCGGGGGACCAGGGGATCGATCGATACACCAAAGTCGGGGACTACGTTAGTGAAGGTAGAAAGAAGTTAGTAGTAGTAGTAGTAGTTGGGGTCGGTGTCGTACGTACATATATATACAATTAATACCCCTTATAACATTGATGTTAAATCATTCCGGTGTTTCATGTGTTTGTGTTGTACTCGGGGTGCTGGGATATGTGAGCGTCTGGGTCTAGAACCCGGACACCGAGTCGCTTGTCACGCGCCATTCTTTCCCGCACGTCCACATCCATGCTTGCGGCTTTTCGTCTAATACGACAATCAGCCCGGCCGGAGAACAGTCCGGCGTGTTACCACCGTCGCCGTCGCCACCACCGCTGCTGTGCGCGGTTTCACAGCGCCGGAGTACGGAGTAAATGGGACAATTTCGGTTGGCTCGGCACCACAGAGAGAGGTATCCGGGTAGGGAAGCAAACAGTATGTATGCATGCCGAAACAGTACATATAAAACTTGATTCTGTGTGGTACCGATCTGCTGCATGGAAGACTTGTGCTTCTCTCATGGGGTTCGTTCGCCACTGCTACGACGGGACGGCTGGTATCGGTCGTTGGGTAGGTAGGTAGGTATGAGAACTATTACCAAGGAAAGAAAGGGGTGTGATGTATAATATGTAGGTAGGTTGCCTACCATTGATTCGTTGAGATCTGTCCACCCCTTTCGAAGGAAAAGGTGACTACCTAACCTACCTACGTACCAAGGTATGTAACCAATCACCCACTTGCGAAGAATGAAACCTGTTTGTTTGTTTGTTTGTTCTATCTACCGGGTTTTCGACCAAGAAATTTCCCAGTTTCCAGCACGTAAGGAAATGTAACCGATGGGCTGTCCTGCGTTGTGTTGCGTTGCGTTGCTTTTGCTACCTACCTTAGGTACCTAGGTATGGAGGAGGGGAGGGAAAATGGGAGGGTGGTAGTACCTAGGTAGGCATGGCCGTCGCTGTAACGGTGATGCGTGACAACGAACGCTTCCTCGTCACGACCGAACACGACCGAAAAATTTGTGGATGGATGGATGCATATACCTGTCTGTTGTTTTCAGTTTCTCCTCGGATAGTTACCTAGATGGATAGATGGATGGAATCGAAATCTGGTCATATTGAGCAAGTAAGATTGTATTACTATGTGCAATTTTATTCCGTCGTTACTTCACGTACGACTCTAACTCTAGAGGGTTGGGAATAGGGGCATACGGGAACTACTTATGCGTGACTGGTAGATGCAGTAACGCATGTATGTATAATTCGCTAGATCATACGTAGAAGCAGTCGAATCCAAGGTTCTGCCTCGACGCAGAAGCAGTTCACGGCAATAGTTTGTGTGCCTTGTCGCCTTCTCTACGTGGTCTGTCCCCTTGCACAGTTTCCCCAGCATGGCCCCCATTCGTCCAACCACGATCCCCAATTGGCGCCGAGCAGCAACGTGGGAAACAAACGTCGTAATAAGAGCTCCCTGAGTCACAGCGTGTCCCCAGCTCAATCACTATCACCGTCGTCCAGAGCATCATCATGCTCATCGCGCGGCTGGCGCTCCTCGAGATGATCGTGTTCCTCGTCCTCGCCACCCTCCTCCTCGTCCTCATCCTCATCCTCCGCAGCCTCGTCGTCGTCTTCCTCGTCGTCTTCCTCGTGGTCCTGCTCGGGCTCCGTCTCAGCATCACTAGGCTCGCGGAGCTCCTCCGTCGCGTCGCCGTCGACGTCCATGGCCGAGTCGTCGGGCGCGCTGGGCTTCAGCTTCTTGATGGCCCGGGGCGCGTTGTTGCTGTTGCTGCTGTCGGGTTGCGAGGTCGCCGTCGACACCATGGAGGCGTTGGGGTCCGTGGTCGTTGCCTTCTCGGCCTTTTTTGCCGCGGCTACTTTTCTACGGTAGGTGTTGCGCTTCGTGGTCTGGACCTCGTTGAATTCTGTAGGTTGCGTGTGTGTTAGTGATCCACTGCGCATAGAAAGGACGGTTATATGTACTTTTGAATTCAGCCATGACCCTATCGCGCATGAAATCAAATTCTATGTCTTCTAGGGCGTCGAAGACATCGGCTGGCATAATAGTCTTCTTGTTGGAGTTTAGTGTTTTTTCATTCGCCCTGCATTTAGTTAGATATGTCTATCTTATGAACCAACTCCCTAGGAGACCTCATGCAGTAGGTAGAAACGTACGCATTGGCAAGATGGTTGATAAAGACAGTGGCGCTCTTGCTCATGGCGAGGATGGCATTGGCTTGGATCTGCGTATTAGGCGGTAAGACACCTTTGGCGAGGCGGGTGATGATCGATTTGGGCAGGTTAAGGTCCTTCGAAGAAAAGAGTCATTAGTCTCCTGAGATCATCAATAGTCTAGTGCACAATCGCATCGCATACCTCGATAGACACAGTCTCTCTACTACCGCTTTCCTTAGAATCCTTCCTCTCCTTGTCCTTATCCTTGTCGGAAGGAGGCGCAGGTTGTGTAGGTGGTTGAGAATCCATCTCTATCGACGCGACGACGGGTTTCGGTTTCGATGCTGCTGTGGGAGTTGCGGAAGCGGGTGTAGAAGCAGGTGGAAGTGAAGCGGAAGATGTGTCGGGGTCGGGACCGTCGTAGACAAATTGGGCCATAGATACGTTGCTCAGTCGAGCATTATCACTTTTTCGAGGCGGCATAGTTGTTAACACTAACAATACCTGGTCCGTGTGTCTGGGGAATATCGAATGTTGAATATTTGCTAAGGTGAAGATGTCACTGGCTCGAACTGGTAGTTGGCGACAAGTGAATACCGTTCAATTGGTTCGTAAAAAATAAAAATAAAAAGTAAGTCGCGATCTGTTTCATCGACAATTGGATTGATAGTCCAAGTTGGGGAAGGGGGAACAGAATAATATGGTTAGCACAGTTAGGTACAAGCTAACGTCGTCGCGTGCCCCACGTTTGACGCGCCAGAGACGCGTAAAGCACCCTGGAACTTCTTTTTATAGTGGAGGGCTGGCAACCCAAGAAAACGGGCCACGCCTGCAATTATCATCAAACTCTCAATTCTAATACCGTTCTAACCTCATAATGCCTCCATTCTGACTACAAAAGCAATACAATCATTTCTTCAGCTTGACTCAGCTTAAAATATATCTCTAATAATTATACATCGTATACCAATAATTGCATCTTGCTTGTTGAAGTCATTAGTCGTCACTTAAACAATCTTTCGTCCACGCTACAGCTTATCTATTTGGCAAACCTCAAGACTCAATGAGAAACATCTGAGCATGTTCCATTTGATTTAGTTAATTGGTATTTCTGATCACTTCGATGAGCATATTTTCCACTCTACGGGATACTCAAGTTCGTGGCAGGTTAAACAAGGCTTACAATTAATTACCTAGGTAGGTAACTAATTGGAACCTAAACTAGTGTCAAGCCGTACTGGAAACTACGATACAAGCCAATTGACCTATCGTCAGGAGACAAGACAAAAGAAAGGGGAAGCCTCACTTTATACAAATAGATCTCAGAGCAGATCTACTATTTAGCATGATGTTTCCCCACCAAGTCGATCCGCCCTGGAAAACATTGTTTGATCGCCCGCTGGGTTGGAGCTCGTCACATACGGCCTGGTCTCCGCACACCGACAGCCGAGACACACCCGCATATCTTACCAGCGCATAATTGGCGAATACCTGTGATAGACAGCGCAATAAAACGTGGTAGACACGAGTCATGCAGATCGCGATCACGAATTAGTGAAGATCCTACCTGCCTACTTCGAACCCCATGGTGTGGTTCGGACGATGCCCGTTCTCCCCCACTGCTGTCTGGACCTGAAAAAAAACAAGGCAGATGGGGATCTCGAGCGGACTTGATGGTTGCAAGATACGCCGAGCACCATCCAAACACAGCAAGATCAAATCAAATACTGTACTGTGAGAGGCTGCCGATGCGTTACAAGCTGTGAAATTAAGGGACTGCGTCAGATCTCATCTCATCTCACATCAAATCACAACACAACAGGGAACTCGAAACCAGGACGATGAAGTTTGACTTGGTTTCAATTAAACTTCTTAACTGAATTGCAGCTAGCCTAAAGCCCACCGCAAGTGTAGTTTTGACACTACATCGAATGTAATAGCGGAATAGGGGGGGAATTCATGTAAGTATCCCCTCTCCTTCGTCATCCTCCGCTCAGGCCTCTAAGCCTTCATTTCCCTCTGCGGGTAAGTAAAAGATGACGGCAGATGTCATGTCCGCTCGATCGTCTCGTCTTATTCTTGAGACCTCGTACCATGCGACGTCGCGATGTCTTCAGTCGACATAAAAAAAACATTGATGATGAGCCATAAAAAAAAAAAAATTTTATAAAAAATGCCCTATGCCATCCATGTATGCGATAAAATGCAAGAATGCCATATTTCTCAAAAATATCCCTATATCGAAGAGAAACATCATGTAATTGTTCTCCGATCATGTCATTTCAGAATCAAAACAAAATAAAAAAGATAATCCGGGGTATATCCTCCGTGTCCCGCGTAATGTGATGCGCGTCTTGACATGACCAAAAAAAAAAAAACTCCTAACTGGAAAGAGAAAAAAAAAAAGAATGCTTAAAAGATTAAAAAAAATTTCGTATTGTTGCTGATTGGCATCTCGTACCATGAGAACGTAAATGGCATATGGGTAAAATTAGAAAGAAAAAAAAATAGTCGTCGTGTAAATGCGTCGAAAAGGAGACGGATTCGATTTCTCGTGGATAGAAGCTGACAGACGGACTGACTGACAGACAGTGCTAATATTGGAGATGAGGTACGGCCGGATCGCTCATAAGCCGAAATGATTGGTTTTTTTCCAAGGCGAATAGGGTAGCCCCAGTTGACGTCCTTCGATATGAACGGTGCACGGGTCTCCCGCTCGGTCTCGCCCCACTCGCTACAGAAATACAAAAAAGTTCCTTGCAAGGGTTACTCGAGCCGAACCCCCTTTAATTCGTCCGAAGAAAAATTTAGTTTCGGCATGCTGAAACAGACGATGGCTGTTGGGTCGTGGCCCCCGGTACATATATCCAAGACTTGGAAAAACGTGGGAAGGCCAGGGATAGGTCAGGTCAGGTTAGGTTAGGTGTTTGAAACAGACGGACAGGCTGATCCGCAAATGCCAACGGATGTTCAACCGACGGCCAATCCGATCGTGGTCTCGACATCTTTCCGCCGCGACGGCGGCGGCGACAGGCCCGTCAGCTGCTCGCTGTCGCCGAAGGACAGCCTCGGCGGCGGCGGCAGGATGGACGAGTTGGAGAAGTACCGATTGTGGCTGCGTGAGTGCGCAGCAGCAGCAGCAGCATCGCTCGAGCCCCGAGGCGACGACACGGACTCGCCCGCCGCGCCGTCCCGCCACGCGGCCTCGGCGAAGCTCCGCAGGCTGCTGCTCCGCGACCCCTTGACGCGGCCGTGCACGCTCGGCGAGTTCGGCGGCAGCTTGTGCAATCTGGACGGGTGCCGCCTGGGCGAGGGCAGGAACGGGTCGTCGCCGGGGATGCAGTCGTCTGTGAGGCCCGACCGCGCGTTCGGCGCTCGTGCCAGTACCGCGCCGGGCGCTTGCGGGAGGTCGAAGCTGTACTTGCCACCACCACCACCGCCACCGCCGCCGATGAAAGATCTCGGTGAGGCGACTTCGAACGACGGCGCTCGTCCCCCGCTCGAGTACTGGATGACGCTGGGGGCCCGCCTTGTCGTCGTCGTCGACGTCGCCGTCGACGGGTTCTGCGAGTGGTGCGGCCGCGTCGTGTACCTGTCCGTGATCTTCTCCGCCGACCGGTTCGACTTCCACGTCGCTATCTCGTCGTCGCCGATCGGCGTGATGCCCCGGTTGATAAACATGGGCAGTCGTCTTCGTCGGCTCCCCGTGCACATGTAGGCTCCCGCCGCTATCAGAAGAACGGCTATCACGCTGAGGACCGTGCTGAGTGCGATTGTTAGGGTCGAGTTGCCGTCCCCGTTTCCGCTCGTGCTGCTTGGTGTTGGTGTTGGTGTCGCTGTGGACATCGTAGTGGTTTGAGATGTAGATAAAGAAATAGGTGTTGAGCTAGATATGGTTATCAAGGTAGTCCCAGGTTGCGAGCTCGGTGTTGAGCTGATAGTGCTGGAAGTAGTTCGTGAGGTAATGAGTGTGGTTGGTGAGGGTGAGGATGTAGATGTCCTCACAGGGGGTGAATTCGTTGATTCGGTAGTTGGTGAAACGATAGTCGTAGGCTTTGCTGGTGGTTTTTTAGTCGAAGCCTCAATAGCTGGTGAGATTGGTGAGATTGGTGAGACTGGTGGGGTTGATAAGCTTGATGAGCTTGAAGAGCTTGAAGAGATTGGCGAGGGGAAAGCGAGTGTCGTGGTTAGAACTTGGGTCTCAACTACAACCGCCGTAGAAATCGATGCCGGAATATCTCGAATCTCTTCCGCGGCCGATACCTCCTCCGCAGATTGAGTTACGGTTCTAAGAGCCGGCTCGGGAGTCGGACCTGGCGAGCTGGAAACATCGGTATCTTGCGAGCCACGATCCTGCTTGGGCGTGTCGGGCGGGCTCGTTATCCCCGTTGGCGTGGCTACCAGCAAAGGCGCCGCGGGCTCTATTAAAACTGTTAGTTATCCCAATTCATGAAATATATCTGGTTAGTGTTCCCAGAAAACGCCACTATCCCCCATGTTCACGAACCCGTTTGACTACTCAGACTCTGCACAGAAGACAGAGGTGCTGAGGAATTCCCACTTGGGATGAACTGTCGAGCATCCAATCGCCAAGCCTGAGCTACACCAGGTAAGCCAAATAAGAAAATGATCGTTGGAAACTTCATTGCAGGCGTCTCAAAAATCGTTCAATCTTTTCTCTTTCTCTTTTCTCTCTTGCGGCTCTCAAAGCTTTTCTCATCAACGCATAAACAATCGATTGGCAAATAATCACATTCAGCCATCGGGCCCGCCCAGTATGTTCATAAGCCGGATTCAAGAAAAAATGAGTGTAGATAGTTGGAATTCTAAAGGAAAAATGAAAAAAAAGAGCGAAAGTTCGGTAAAGCTTAGAAACAAGATTCGAAAATAGGAAACAAGTGGGCAAGGGAATTTTCTTAACTAACACTTTCAAATGGAGTTGTTTTGCAATTCAACACTCTTTTTCTTACTCACTTTTTTTCTTCCTTGGTGCCTATGGACCCTCCGGAGCACTGGAAACAGGGAAGACCAAGGTTTTTGCTTGAATATCGAAGATTCTTGCAATAAAACGTTGCCGGTAGCGGGCCCCTTCAATTCAAGAAAATTTCGAATTGAAAGCGGGATGGGGCCGGTAATTGTATGTATTTGTTAAAGCACCCCGTAGTAATAGCAGTACTAGTATTGCTTGTAATAATAATAAGTTATAAGCAGGCCAGGTAGTGTAGGAATTTTTGAAACGAGAGACTTGGTAGACGCGAAATATGTAGGTAATAATCATATAACGAAATTACGGCCAATTCGTTCCCACTCAAATTATGTATAAGTGAGGAAGGGTTTCTCTCCTAATACCGGGCAGGGTTTGCGGCAAGCTTCAAAAAGGTCGGAACGAAACGAAGCCGTGCGTCGCGTGCGTGCGTGCGTGGGCAAGGAAGAGTATGTAGAATGGAATTTCTCAACGCTTTTCAGAGAGGGGGTAGTTTAGTTAGTAAGGGTAGGGGAGGCGACAAGGTATTGTATGTATGAAATGACGGGATGGAGATGGAGATACTAAGTATGTAGATGGAGAGGGGGGGAGCGGAGACGGGGCAGGAGATCTTGATATTCCCACTTCTTTTCCTCTTCTCTGCCTTTTTCCTATCCGCGGAGGAGAAGGAGAGGAGGCGAGACAGACAGTATTAAGTGAGGTAACAAGTTCATTCATACCTTGCCCGGCTTTACATACCTGTTCATAGGTTAGATGTAAGTGCGCGCAGGTCATGTACCTACATACATACGAGGATTACCACCACACCCTGCCGTAAGGAAAATATGGATATCGCCCGTCGAAGAAGGGTGTGTGGGTTGTAATTGAGAGGGGAGTGTGGGCGGGTGTGGGTGGACTTTTTTTGGCTGTGAATTCTAGTGCGCAATTGTTTTAGTATTGGTACCGATGCCAGGTTGCTGTTCGCGCGGGTTGTTTCGAGAACGTGAATTCAGTACATAGTATGTGTATGGGTGGGTATATCTCCCTCAGACCCCAGGACAGAAAGACCCATACATCAGGACGATCGACAAGAGAAGAGCTGAAAGATTGATAGTTGAGGCTAAGTTTCATGAGGGTGTGTGTAATATTTGCGGCGAAAGGGAAGAACCTCCTCTTCAACATACATATGCACATTCAAAAGGAAATCTTCTCGTAAATGCGTAGGTAGGTATCGACTTGATTAAAGACGTTAGACGCCTTGAGTTTGGGGGCGTGCAGGCGATCGCTGCAAGTACATGTATGGGGGAAGACCTGGCTTGCCCGTTGCTGCACCTCCACGATGTGTTCCAATGTACATTTTCACGCTCTCTGACACGATACAGTGCTACATGCTGGGGACAGGACAGGGGGCAAGATTTTAGTCTTAGAGTTGGCGCAACTCGGATAATAGAGAACCTAGCTAAGGTTGCATTTTCCTGATCAGACCCACGACAATAAGGGTTAGCTTCTCAGGAGCAGATAACCCATACAGTATCTCCTTTTGCACTGGCGACAGGGAATTTCCCGATATGAGAAGTGAGTGAGAAGGCTGGAACTCTGCTTGGGCGTTTCCTTAATAATACCCTCATCACCAATTTGCTTCACGCATACGCACATACCTACACACACCGTACACCGGTTGGCCTTTGCGTGAATCATCAGACAGTAGTGAATCCGGGGGAGTAGAACCAGTCAGCGTCGAGATATCCAGGAACAAGGTCTAGCAGGTGCCAGGTGTTCGCGGCCCTTCTTCTACCTTGGTGAGACAGGGCCTTGGCTGCAGGAGTCTTCTTTCGACTGCCTTCTTGGGGGTCTATTGTTGAAATCTGTCCCTGTAGGGCGCCGACTAAAATTCAGGTACGCGAGGCATAAATCATAGCAGCGAGCGAATTAGAGCTCCGAGATGGCTTTTCCCTTAGATGCAGCACCTCGTGGGCGGCGGGGTTGGTGTGTATAACTAAACTCAGTCGAGTTTAGCACGAGAGGTTGTGAAGATTGTAACACAGAGGTGGTGGCCAAGGAAAAGGAGAATGAGGAGGGGTTCTTCAGAGGATCTGACGAATCGTAGCTTGCGAATGGCTCGTTTGAGCAACTTTGTTCTGTCGTCTAAAAACCTCGACTACCGAAAACGGGCGCTCGCATCGGCAGCTTTCTAGCCACAACTTGTAAGGAACCGGGTTGCACACTCCCACGCATTGCGTATAGCAGACAAGGACATTGAGCCAATCTGACCTCCGCTCGCTCCCGAAGCGTCAACGTGCAAGAAACGTGCTTCCCTATCGTGAACGTGGGATTCGTCGATCGCTAGTGTGGCATGTCTCGGAGTCTTTCGCTGTCTCTGCCTTCTTTGGGGCTAAGAAAGGTAGGGTGAATGAAACCGTTGTTGGCCCTCTGGCCCTTCTACCCTGAATTCTACGTGCGGCGCATGGCCATCACCGCATGGGCGACCGAAGATGCGGACTAACCAGGCTGAGGTTTTCCGTATGTAGGAACCTGGGCCCCTCATGCAACCACTTTAGCTGGCATCCCGCCCCGGGAAGGACAAGATGCGACGGCTTCCAGCACAATGTTTCTCAGTAATCTCTTATCTAGACTCGAGAGTAAGCCACCAACCGTGTATACGACGGAACAGTGCCCAGATTGAGGCACTCGCAAAAAAGCAACCAGTTGTCTTTGTAATATTGCTAATACTGTCGCCTCAAATGCAGAGATACCCACATACCGCTGTACGTCATTAATACTAATGTAGGGAGTAAGAAACTCGAAACAGAGCAGCCATGTCGTGCTTGGTGTCGTACTTGCAGCTTCGGCCCAATGGTGACCCGATCTGATCCAAGTCGTCAGTCCTTGTTGGCGGTTCGGTGATGTTCTGAATTGCCATTGGACAATTGCCTTTGCCTCAGACCCCATTCTGAATTCCTGATTTCTGCTGTAACTACGATACCCGGTCAAATCGTCTAGATCTCACTCTTATCTACCAAATCGGCAAGATGAATTTAGACCCGGCGGATCGAGGTCAAGTGAATTTTCTCACTACTGCCATGGAACGCGCAGGTGATGAAACGACATCAATACTCGTGTACGAATTCCATTGGCCTGACAATACGGTGAAGATTGTTAGTCATTCTACGCCCCAGGTCGGCTCTCGCCAACTAGGCTCCGGGATGAAGGGCAGAGGAGCAGTCGGCTCCGAGACACATTGCCATTGTCGGTTATCCGTCATGATGACTCGACACAAACGAAAGGGACCCTATCCTGATATTGGTTTGATATTCGAGGAATGAACCAACTGACCAAGTCAGAAGAGCGGTCAAGTTACAAAAATCTCCTGAGGCTCCAGCGATATATTGGGTGAATGCCACAATGCAATTTTATGGCAAAATCAGCATGAATAAGCATGGATGAAGAATGTAACTAGACAAACTAACACCAAACCATTTTACTATGTAAGGTGGAGAATTCGAAAATGGAAAGACAAGTACTTTGTACCACAATGACATCCACACAACTCCATAATTAACCGCATCGATCCCGTCAAGTTGAAAATGAGTTAAACCTAATCGAGCTGTACCTACTTCTTGCTACTTTAGCCAAGAAAAGAGCAACGCCTCGTTTATCGAGGTTTACGTTGGCCCAAGCTTCTCTACTCCATTGTTTCCATTTTATTTCACACATCGAAATTCGCCGACAACCAAACATCGTCATTGTTTCCAGACACACAGCACACACCAGTCCATAGACGTATTTCCAATGGTACCGGTGTCAGCTCAGCCACTTCAACATCCGTAACACGGTTTTCAGATTTTCAACTCTTTACAAATTCGTACCTTGACTAGGATCGGGCTAGTCCCTCCCGAAAAGACCCGTCAGCTAAATCAATTGAAGCTCTCTTAGGAAGTATCATCACTTTGCCAGCTCAAACATCATGAACTTTCACGCAGATCTCGCGTGTTCTTCAGAATCCAAAGACAAAAAGCAAGAAGATTGGGTTTGCATATTCCTCGGAGAAGCAGTCCATGGACACCATGAAGCTTTTTCGGTGGGCAGGGTTGATATGACCGGTATGTCCATATGATATACATACATAGTACTGTCAAGAGTGCATTGGCGTCCGTCCCGGTCATCTAAGCGATGTTGGTATCAGTAACACGGCATTTCCCGTCACTTGACAGTGTTAAGTTACGGTAGATCCTCCGATGATACATACAATGTTGATTCCAGCATCGCTACCCATTCATATCAACCCCCAAATTCTGGAGCGGGTAGTTTTCACAAATCTCCGAATTATCGCGATACTAGTTCACGATACTCCATCGTAAGGCTACACTCTGCCTACGGCTACGGAGCTAAATTCCCAATATCCCAAAGCCGTACGATATCCGTCTACAACATCCCGATTCTTGGGATGGCCAATTTCACTAACAGAAAATGGGTGGCCACATGACTCGAAGGAACTAGTTTAGCGAATGCAGCCACGGGGCGTCCCTGCAGGGGATCGTTAGCTCGTTGCTACCTAACCTCCAGGTCCCTGAAGGATCTATAACCCAGCCGGCGAGCTTTATCGTGTTTTACAGACAGCCGACACATCCGCAGCACATTATCTAGCTGTCTCGGAAGCGTATGAAACAAATGTCTACGAATAAAATAACTCTCGTATACGTACATCCTGATCGAGTCTATCTAGTGGAATCTTGCATATCTCTTTCGCAACGCGGTGCGGCTTACGTAGTGTATAATACGACCGCGTACCTGACAGGACGAGGGGTTGCTAGACATAACCGGATGCAACGGCCTGCCCTACGGACAACTCACGATTGCATCCCTTGCTCGAACATGATGACGATTTATTTAGGTTATCTGCCGGTCATCCAACGGACATGTGGGAAACCTAAAGTGCCTGCATACATCGTACATATAGAGTAATATTGCTGACATGTTTCAGAAGCTTGGCTAGACCTTTTTCTTTTATCCCGTCTGCCCGTGTCAGCCAATACCAATACCAAGGAAGAGTAGATAACGCTTGCTAATGCGAGATAGCTCGAGGTCTGCACGCTGAAGGATTTCATGGCGCCTATTACTAGCTACAAGGTGTGTAGTATCTTCAGGGCTGTTGGCTCATATATTGCGTTAAACTAGCCACTCGTACGCCACTAGACATGGATCTACAAGCCCTATCACTCTTTTCATTCGCCTTCTCTTTGGCTTTAGGAACATCCTTGGATTATCACTACGGCTAGCTTGCTTCCATCCATCCTTTCACCGCCAGTCTGACACCACGCTGAGTCCTACAAAATCCAGCCGTTATTGCCCAACCTAAACTAAATATATTGAAACACGCCATCTCGAAGCGGCGTCGAAGGATCCCCCGCAAAAAGAGCTATGGCCAGTTTTATGTCTCATGCAGTGAGATGCGATGCTGACCTACATCAGCTACTATCACAAACAATATTGTCTTATGCTAGGTAATAGGGCTGAGTAACGTTCTGTTACGAATCTTCCAACTCATCTGCAGCGGGCGGACACGAGGGCAAATGCCAACATCGTCAGCGGATTTAAGTTACCATTTTCGTAATTCGAACTCAACTTAACCAGGGTCCTTTAGAGCTATCCATGGTTACGTGGCTCTACCCGCTCTTCGTGCATATTTCGAATCGCGGCTACGGCATACTATCTTATTACCTACATACGTAGTAGTATCCTCTAAGTGGAGTTGGTATCCGCGAAGGTGCATAATGACTTGCATTTCCAAAGCATGTCATTGGGGACTTCCCAGCCTTCTTGTTCTCCGCCTAGTTGGCCGCCATCACAGTTTCGACCGGATCGAGAGTTATGTCGATGTTGCGTTGGTCAAGTTAGCTGTCAGGCCATAATGCCTAATTGAACAACTAGGTCATAAAGTAAACACTCTAAAAGACTTATCACAGCTGGATTCAGCGTGGTCGGAATTACTGTTCTAGGTAACTGTTATCGGCGGAGGTCTAGAACCTTAGGTACCTAAAGCTGCAGGTTTATGCTGTATCGTCAAGGCTATCATATTCCTTGGTTTTTAAACACGCTTACGGAGTCTTAGATACATTGAGCCACACCAAAACCATCAAGCCAATGAAATACGAGGAAAGGCTATATCAAAACATATAGTTGACACCCTCAATTCTCTAACGCCTGCGGTGTGATCCTGCTTCTTGGGGTGAGCAGCAGTGGCGCAAGATTGAATCCGGGTTCTTGGTCCATAAGATGTTCTCGATCACGAAGCAAGGATCTCAAATTCAAGTACTTGGCTGGACCGGAGTAATGATACACTTTCGAACGGGTGAGTGAGAATATCGCCCGCCTTGGTGTCCAAGATCAGCTTGACCTCCTACGCCTCTCCTTACTTCATTAGTAGCTATCCAAGACACCTCGAGCCGATGATCTAGAAATGAAGCCAATGAAGACGGTGAAAGTCGAGTTGCCCCTTTTCAGCTCTCAAATATTGGCCCATTTGAGAAGAAGCCGCGGATGACGCCAATAATCGATCACGTATTATGTCGCCCAATTTCAATTTCGCCCTGATCCTACCTCTCTGGGCAAGATCGCACATCTTCACATCCGGGGCCTCATCTAGATCCCACGGGGGACATAGCAAGGGAGTGTGCTAGTTCACTACGTCGATATTATATCACACCACTATACATCAAGATATCTACGCTACGCTGGTCCACGATACGAGGGTCGGCGTCAAGTGGCGAACGGCTGATCCAGACTTTTGGAAAGGCATATCACATAATGAAGGTAACCTTCATTCCGCGAATATCCCGGATGTCTCTGAGTTCATATATGAATTCCGCTGCGATTGGTTGTTGTAAACCCATTCGAGAGCTTGACTGGCCGCTGCCCCCCACGGTTTATACTCTAACAGCCGAGCATAATCACGGCTACCGAAACTTATAGGGATATGGCTCGTGGAGTGAGCTACAGTACGCTTGACCCCCAACTTTACGCAGCGATTCTAGCTGAAAGAGTGGTGGGACAGGCTGCATAGTACGGTTCGATCAATATAGCCGGCCGGGTATGGTAACCCTATTCAACCAAGTCCCAGTTGACAGCGGCCTATTATACGAGGCAGCTATAGCATCCACGCAGGTGGAACAAAGCACGTCAACCCAGGTTATCTGGACAAGCATGTAGGTTCGACCTAGCACCCACGGGACCGAACGGACAATCCAACACTAGAAGTAGGCGATATGAAAAACAACAGTTTCTCATGAAGCCTAGGTACAAATAACGATCATTGCAACTAGCTGGGTTACTGTATCCGTGCGGTAAACTGTTTATCCGTCCCAACCTCATAATAGCACGCCAGCCCAAGTGTAAGAACTGGCGATATTAACCAAGCGTCGCAGGTTCTGGTGTTTTGACAGTCCAACTTCGCTTACAGGCCTGCCAACCTTGCAGTGCCGAATGGCGCAAGAGCAACCAAAAGCAGGGATCCAACCCACGGATTCCACTCCCCTGGCTCGAAGCAACAAGGTCATTTCGAACAGAAATAGAGGATCGAGACAAGTCCCTCAAGTCCAGGTTTGGCTTGGACTCGCCTTTCCGGACCTTGTACTCTAGACAGACAAGTTAGACAGACGGATCATCAACCTTCTTTCGGAGAATTTTTTAATTTTATGTTCCATTCCCATCTCCACTGGATCGGTTAGCAGAGGGGATCTCGTTTACCGCTTTGGGGTGTAATTTTTCTCTTGGCAGTTGTTGACATGATGACCGTGCGCTCTTTGTCGTGCGAGAACGGACGGGCCTCGAGCAGCAATTTCGATTTTTTTTTTATTTTTTTTTTTTGCTGACTTCAACTGACAACAAACAACAAGATGACAGGTGCAACCGCGCGCGCACACGCCCGGTTTACGCCCTGGCACTCCGACTTCGATCAGTGGAACGTCACTCGGATCGAAGGCCGGTTGCGTATCTAATCCAAGGCTTGCGAGGCGATGCTGTTCCTGATTCTTGTCTGCAATGGCTCATGATAGTAGCAGCCACACTAAAGCTAGGCAACAAACGGGCCGTGACTCCAAAATTATCTCACTCTCTCCTTGTTCACGAACTAGGCTATCTACGGTGGCGAACCTGGATTCTGGATGGTGGCAGCGGCAGCAGCAAGAGCAGCAGTCAGCTTTGATCACTTGACCTTCGTGAGAGTACCATCGAGAATACGATATACGACATTCAAACACCAAACACTACGTAGGTAAGCAAGCATCACCACGAGCCCATCCCACCGGACGACCCTATTCCGGATTTCGGCACCGGCATATTAACATGGCCCTTTTCGAGAGCAGGTAGCAAGGCTTTCCCAAAGCAGCGCAGCTAGCATGCTTTCGATCTCGGATTGGGCTTTGCAGCCGGGAGCCAATTGCCTGTTCTAGACTGCTCGCTCGTTATTAGGTACTTACTTACCTAACCCCCTATGCATGCAGTAGGTAATCACCTCAATCTCGTTGTGCGTGTGAGGCCAAAATAATTAAGCTATCCTACCCTAGGGCTATATCAGAACGTCTTATAGCAACAACAGATCGGGATTTTCCGTTGCTCATTTCATCATCATCCCTATTTCCTCCTTAACCCCTTTTGGTATTCTCGTAGATGAAAAAAGGTCTGATTGTGGTATCTGCAGCACGGCCGTAGATACTATATGCGTACGCAGATGCAGGTGATGTCCCTCTTCAGGTCGATTGGCGGATCCGCCATTGCTACGTGCCACTTTTACTTCTGCATCTTTATTCCATTCTAGCAAATAAGGAGAATGGTAAAACATCATAACGGTCTTGCATGCAGCATGCAGGCAGGCAGATAGGTCACTTACCTACAGTAAGGTACGCCGAGTCCATCTTAATATCAAACTACCCAACACTATTATATCGGCACTTGGGCGGTAAGTTCCGTGGATGTGATGTTACCCGTGGGGGTTTTCGATGGTGAGCGTGCAATAAGACGGTACAGTAAACGGATAGGTAGGCCAGGTACGAAGTACCCAAGGTCAAGAAGTGTTGCGTCTGTCTGGCGCGGTGCCAAAATACCTCCTTATGAGACCCGCGACAAATGTCCAGTCAATGGCATAGAGGATGGCCCCGGACATAGACTGCCTCGAAGACCTCTTTGTTGGACGGCTCGCATACCTACCTAGACGCATATCCTGAATTATGTATAGTTCAGATAGGATTCTCACTTTACATCTACCTTAGGTACCTTGGCTCAGTGGATAAACTTGGTCCCAAGATTCAGATGTTCGACAGGTGCCTGAGGTGCATGGGCAGGTAGAGCTACCAAGTTCCTCTTGTTTTAAAAAAAAAATTTGTATAAACACATGTTAATTGAAGATAGAAGCGTGATCAAGGCCGTCATAGGATCGAAAGTATCGTTCTCTAATAATAGTTTGGTATCTTTCTTTTTACTTCGAAATTTATTAGGTGGGCAGATATACAATACTAAGGGGTAGCTTGACACTTCGATATTGCGGCTGTTGCTAGTGGGTGGAACAAGGTCTAGTATAATGAGTATTCAAAAGCAGGCTGTTATATAATGCTAGCTTCTAGTTTCCAGTTTGCTAGATAGGTCTTCCTAGTCAAGCCATAAAACTAGACGAAATATACAAGGAAGGGAGAAGAAAGCAACAAAACCCTTCAGAGACCTTGCACAATTCTGAAAGGACATACCATGAGCACGTATCTAGTATGTTCATATAATGGAAGCATAGATCTAGGAGGCAGATAAACACTCTGTAATCCTGAGACAATATCATATATCCCTCCTTAATCTATGAGGCTATCTGCTGGATCCATCTGCGCATATCCTCTACCCTTAACCTATCTCAACTTAACCCCCCGAAGGCCTGCAAACATCCACACCTTAAGACACCTACTTACGCAGTCTTCACTAACTCCATCTTAGCCCCCCTCTTCCCAGTAGCCTCATCCTTGACGTCCTGGATGCGCACCGTGACCTTCATGAACAGCTCGACCTTCCACTCGGCGCTGCCGCTCGTCGCGAGCGTGTACCGCTCCGCGTCGAACACGCTCTCGGGCTCGGGGTCCGCCAGATCCCTGAGCCGGATGAGCCCCTCGATGCCGAAGCGCGGCACGAGGACGACGAAGCCGTTGCTGAAGATCTTCATGACGAAGCCGTCCTCGGTCGCCACGCGCCCGCGCAGCGACTGGCCGACGTAGTACGCGATGCTGGCGCGGCCCGCGAGCTGCGCGTTGCGGTGGCGCACGTTGATGTTCTTGCACACGGCCTCGAGGCGGCCGCGCGAGCGCACCGACGCGTGCATCGGCTCGTAGTCGATAGCAGCGGCGAGTTGTCTGTGCGCCACCAGATCCGCGTATCGACGGATGGGCGACGTGAAGTGCGTGTAGATCTCCGACGCGAGACCGTAGTGGCGGAACTCGGGGTATGCCTGGGTGCCGGCGGTGAAGTACTCGGCACTCATCATGCAGCGCGTGGCCATGATGCGCACAAGCGTGTTGAAGAAGGGTTCCTTGGGATCGACGCATTCATCCAACGAGTCGGCGAGGGCTTTAGAGGAGTCGAAGCGTAGCTCGAAGCCGCGCTTGACTTTGAGCTGGTTGGCGAGCTCGTCGAAGTTGGTCTTGGGAGGCGCGCCGTGGCGACGCAGGATAGCGGTCTGCGGGAAGGCTTCGTAGATCTTGCCTGCGACGCTGATGTTGGCGAGCAACATAAATTCTTCCACGAGGGAATTGGTATCTAGGAGTGCCTTGGTCTTGACATCGATCGGATCCGAAGTTTCCGATTCCATTTCGACCTTGACTTCGGGTGACGAGAGACTTAGGGCACCGGCGTCCATTCGTTTTTGCTTTAGCTTCTTCGATAGCATCAACAGCGTTCGTATTCCCTGTGTTAAGTCGTCTTGCTGTGAAGCATCATCGATGCGTAGTTGTGCTTGTTCGTAGCTGAATGCTTCGCGAGACTTGATAACTGACTTTGTGAATCGGACGCTGACGATATTGGCCGATTGGTCGAGCTCCCAAAGCACCGAGAAAGCGTAGCGCTCCACGTATGGCTTTAAGGAGCAGAGATCGGTACCCAGCAACATCGGAAGCATGTCAATGCGCTTGTCTACTAAATAGACAGTCGTTCCTCGGATGCTTGCTTCGGCATCCATAGGGTTATTTGGCTTCACAAAGTGCGAAACATCTGCGATATGAACACCGACCTCGAAGTTTCCATTTGGTAGTGGTCTTGCATGTAATGCGTCGTCGATATCTTGACACCCAGGGGGGTCGATACTGCAGATCAGAAGACCTCGAAGATCTTCTCTGTCCTTCCAGCCAGGATCATCCGTGCTAGTTGGTACTATCCAGTCATGACCTTCCTTGGGTAGACAATCCAAGACAGTCTTAGGGAAAGGTCGGTACTGAACATCGTACTCAAGCAATAGCGCTTCGGTTTCGGCGGCCTTGCTCTCTAATTCACCTAGGGATCGGACAAAATGACCGACAGGATGTCGAGACTCGCGATCCCAGGCGTCTATTGTAACAAGGATTCGCTTGCCCACCAGCTCTCCAGCCTGTCGCGTACGTATGCGGATCTTTGGGACCTTCTTGTCCATCGGGATAAGGAATACAGTTTCTTGCTTCCTTCCTTGCTTTCCAGCTTGGCTTGCTGATGAAGGATCAACATGACCAACATATTGTCGCCAGTTCCGTTTGATAATTCCAACAACCATAGCGGTAGGCTGTGGTCGACCTTCGGTGGTCAGACCTTGGGTCTTCTTAACTTGTTCCTGCAGAGCTCGTCTCTCCTGCTCGGTGACAAGATCGCCTCCCTCTTCGTTGTCCGCGTTTTCATTCTTCGTGATGGCTTCTTCTTCGATAATCTTGGTTGATGGTTCCTTCCATTGATCCTGAGGGAGAACCTCTACAACCACTAGATCACCATCGACTGCGCGGTTGATGTTCTCTCGTCCGAGAACAAGAAGTGCTTTTGGAAACGCGGGGACCTTGATGGAGGCTTCAAGGTAGTTGTAAGGTGATACGTTGAAGATGCCTTGATGAAGTACGCCATTCTTGACTCCGGTCATCATCTTTGATAGGGTATAGTGTTCGGGATATAGGAACTCGGAAGCTTTCTTGTCTCTCGAGATTCCTCGCTCCTGAGAATCGGCAATCATATCAAGTAACCGATCTGCCTCCTCGAGCCCCGAAACATAGTCGCGTAATGTAATAGCAGGGACCTTTTCCTTTTTTGCCTTTTCAATATTTAGTCTGTCGTCTGTGAGCATGACCGTGACCGGTAATTTCTTGCTCTTATTCTGTGCAAGATGTTCGTTGTACCACTTGACGGCTTGACGAACTGCTCGATCGTTTCGATCGTTTATGGTCTCATCTTGCTCACGAGTCACATAGGTCTCTAGCCTAAACTCGTTGAAGAAGACATAGAAGCGCTTGTCTTGGCTCTTGGTCAGACCGACAAGTCTGTTGTAAAGTGGTAGAGATCTATTGCGTAGCTCCTCTAAGACTGTCTGTAAAATGACAACATCATAGAATGCAGAGCTCTGCTCAAATAGGTCCATCGCATTAAGTAGAGCATTGGTATCCGGGACTAGATAGTGTCCCTGGGGATACGATTTGGTACCCGCAGGTTTGTCCGACAGGACGAAGGGGTTGACTAGAGATGAAGTTAGTTACGATAACGCCAAGCATCTCCAGATCGTATTCTCTTAAACTCACCCTCTCCCTTTGAGGTCTTCGGTGCTGTAGCTAGACATGTTTTGCATAGCTTGGAAGAGCAGGGAATATCTTGTCGAAGATAGACCTCGCGCACGATCTTCTGGACTTTGCCGCTCTTCGTGGATCTGACGTATATCTTACTAGATAGGTTGGGGGAATTAGGGTCAACACCCTGTGGTCTCTTTAGACTCGTCATTTTTTGAGATGAATCCCCTTATCCTTCTGTTTTGTTTTGTTGATGTTAATTCTTCAAATCAATTGCTGATGGAAATTTCATGTTCTTGCGATGAATTAGGTAATCCAGAGTTTGACGCTAGAAGCTCAGATCATGCAGCGTCATTGGGTGGCCGGTGGCGGGATTTATCGATAAAGAATTATTGTTATCGATTGCCCCTCAAAGCTAATTGACAGCTGCCAAAGTTAAAAAGTTAAAATAAGGCAAAATGTAATTTTATTGATCACCAACCTTCTCGTCCATCTTCTCATCTTCTCATCTCATTGATTCGCATGCTACGGCTGTAACTTTTTCTTCCACAGTGTGTGATGATTGGTGATGGTGTTTTGAACATCTACATCCATTCTACTTCTAAACACCTCTTACCTCGTATTCGTCAAAACTACCTACTTTCTTCGTACTTAATTCATCTTTGGTTGAGCACCTGCAAGCACACAGACACAGACGTCCGACTTTTTGAACAATTCAACCATGTGAACTTAACTCTTCCTCCTCATGACAGCTACCGAGATAAGAAGAATGAATACCTTACATGAGCCGTGTGCGACGTAGACAAAAGTAAACAACTACATTTACGCGCTCCCCCACTCCAGCCCGCCCGCCGGCTTTTCATCAGTCGAAATACCACCAAACTTTGCCGCAGATACCTACATGCGATGCAGTTGCAGTTGCAGTTGCAGTTGCGGATCTATATTAAATCTGACTCATATGATCGACGAAATTCAACCGGCAGATTTTCCCGCGAACTGCAACTTGCTTCTACATACGCCTTTCCCATTGGTATCCATCCGTTCTTGGGGAGATCGACGGCCGTCTATGCATCTGAGTGGCGTTTCTCGCCATCTATCTTGTCTATCTATCTGTCTATCTATCTGTCTATCTATCTGCTTGTCTACTACCTACCCGTCCATCCATCCTTTTTCTACTACTCTTCTGCTAATCTTTTCTTTAAAAATAGCACACGAGACCCATATAGTCGCCGACGACTGATTCTCGAATATTAAAGAAGCATGTCTTTTTTGCATGAGAGGGTGACAGCGACCCGTTAAACAAGATGGGATCGTCGATGGCTTGTCTTCTTGTGAATGGCAGAATGGGGTCTTTCTGGGGTGGCTGGATTTTGTCTCTCCTCCCTCTCGGCCGGGGCGAGGACGGAAGAAGCGCCTTGATGGACCCTACGTACGTATGTATCTATACAAATCACTCTTTCGACTTCCAAGCATGGTACAGTAAAAGCATGTGAAAGGATAACCGTGTTTGTTTGCATTTATATCCTTTTTGAGTGTGGCGAATAGGTGCACACGAATACGCCCCATCCGCGCGTTACGAAGTTGAGTTCTGCCTGCCTGCCTGCCACAAACCGTGATACGTGGGTGGTGGCGATGATGGCGCAACAGAAAAACGTCGATGACCAACAAAAGTCCTAGGCATTGATATGGATATTTGTCCATGAGACAAGCAGATTTGAGGCGCATCACAACGTGGTGCTACTGCTGGGTCCCTAGTCGATCCGCGGTAGTTGGAAATGACCGACTGCATCGATATATGTCAACATCATACGAAACTGCGGCATGGCTCTGCCCATCTTGATCCTCCAAAGTATAATTCCTCACATATCGACCATTAATTATCATAATGGATGATCGAGGCTGCCTAGCGATGCCGGCCGGGCGTAGGATGGCGCCTCATGTGATGATGAATGATATGGGCCATCTCGGTAGGTCGTTCAGCCGGGGATCTGAAAGCTGTATGCTCCGTCTGTAAGCAAGCACGCACGCACGCACTCCCCACGTAGGAAGACAAGGTAAATAATAAATGTCACTTCCGAATGTCTCTCTTGATGGTTACCTCGAAATCCGGGTTTTGGGAACCATTCGGTAGGCGTGCCGATTTAAACATGAAACATTACCATCAGCCACCTGTTCCAAAACTGCAATAATCTCAGAGGAAAAAGAACAGACCAAAAAAAGTAAAAATCAAAACAACAACAACACCAACAAGGAAAAATGGAAGACATGGCTTCGTGCAGCAGCAGCAGCAGCAGCAGCCCCCGGCGGCCTGTAGGAACTTTGTCCGAATGCCGTGACACCCTCGAAGGTGTTGCCATATCGGATGGCGTTGGTTTCACCGATTGACGACCAGACTTCCCGGATTCTGCCATGCATGATTCGACAGGACGGAAAATGCTTGATGAGATTGGGTTTGAGATCTCTAGATTCAAAACTCACCTGCCGAAGGGGGGAACTACTACGTAACGGCAACCTCAACCTTGCGTGCGTTAAAGGTTAAGGGTTATATCAGGCCCGGTATAATGGAAGCATACCAGGTATGCAAGAAGAGAAATAAAATCTTGTTGCTCGTTGGTTGTTTTGAAACCTCGGGAGGATCTTTTTCTATCAAGTCGCAGACTGAAGAAAAATGCCAAGCCTCGCGGCCAGAAAAAATAGGCCTTCTGTATTGTTGTAATGCTGCTATAAATATTCCTTGTAACTTGCGTCAAACAGGATTGGCGGATCTATTTTCTGCTAATTTTGGTCAAGTAAGAGCATCAATATTCTGAAACACGGAAATGAAGTTATAGCCTTCTCATGTATAATGGGAGATGAAACTTGTTTATATGGCCTGATACGATTCTATTCCCAGCAGGAGGTTTAGAGTTATGGCGTGGTATGGTATGTATGTAGGTAATGTACCTAGATTTGCCAGGCTACAGACCTACTAGCTGTGGATGCGGTCTGCGCGCTGCAAGAGCGGGTAAACAGGGATACGGGGATCTCCCGCTCTGTCGTGCCATGCATCAAGCAAGCAAGCACGCAAGCAAGCAAAGCGGGCGAGCATCCTCTACCTATTTCATGGTAGCCTGTAGGTAAGAAGCCTGAGCGCCCCTCGGTGGGCCTCCTGGGGGACCAAGGAGCAGGCTTCCTTCCACCTTACCTTAGGTATACTCTGACAAGACCAAGATCGTGGAGTACACTCCCTCGAGAAGAATCTGCCGAGTGGGAGGGAGTGGTAGGGCAACCAACCCATGGGTGGTGGCATTGCCGCCTACGGGCTAGATACATACATACATACATACATACATACATACATACATACATACATACATACAGCAACATACCTTGCACTTATCTCGCAGAAGGGAACGGGACGGATCATGGCTGTGCTTCTAGAGGCTTACGTTTTGTGTGTCTTGAACTTTTCTACTCTATCTTGCTCGGTTGGCTCGGACGACCAGGGGGGGAGTACGCGAGTGTGGGGTTTGGCGCAAGCCACATTAACACGAGAGAGAGAGATAAGGAGTGAGTGAGTCTTTTGGGACAGACAGACAGACTGACTAACCTGCCTACTTGGAAGATTAGAAGATTATGTGAAGTGGATGCGACGCGAGAAGAGACGCGACGCATGCCGACTGTATCCTGTTGTTATCCTGGAGTAGTAGTACTATGTAGTAGAGAAGGTGTTGAGGTTGTGGCGGATGGGGGGGATCTCGAAGAATTGGGAACGATGTGGCACTAACCAAACAAGTCTTAGCAAAGAGCCAAGAAAAGTTCATCCCTCCTAAGTACCTAGGCAGATGGATCCCCCGTCCCCCCTCCATCCAAGGATGGGATCGTGGGCATGGATGGGTTTGGGGCGTGGGCGGCTTGGGCGGTTGCATTTAAGGTAGAGTGGAGATGACAGGCGTTAAAGAGGGATCATGATTTGCAGATGGTCTGTGGGTTCCTTGGTCTTTTTTTTCATGTGTCAGCTGGTTGGTTGACAAGACCTCATCTCATAGCTTCAGCCAATGATCTCGACGAGAACCAACCGCTCCAAGACGTCTTTCCCCCATCATTCCTCAGCGCGACCGAACTACCCCCATAGTCCATCATCCATAATCCATAATCCATAATCCATAATCCATAACCCTAGCCTAATGCTCCTTCCTTGTGCTCCCTCCCTCCCTTTACTTTAGTATACTCTCTCACTATCCTCGCTTCACACCATCTTCTCGCCCTTAGTATGCTGCTTTCCCCAGACCTACCGGGTTCTTCTCTGGGTCTCTATAACGGTTAGGTACTGTTTGTTTGCCCATGAAATGAATCCCAGGATCCCTCCCCACTGGTCACATGGAACGATTATAGAAACCCGACCCTTTTTTTCTTAGTTCTCCATCTCCGTCTCCGTCTCCTATAACTCTGCATCGTCTGTTATAGTCTGTTTATAGATCTGGAAGGTCTAGCTTACGGTTCCCCGTTTTTTTACCTTGGTACCTAAGGTAAGAGGTTATAGTATAGTATACATAGTATAGTAAAGTCGTAAGGCCCCGCGGAACCAAGCCCGTCGAGATGAAAGGTGAGGGGTAAAAAGAGTAGAGAAGAAAAGAAATTCCAGGTTCGAACGTTCGCGACGGAGCGTCTATCCCCGGTCGCCCTTCAACTACCGGGGATAGGGAGGTCATAAGTCCAGACTTTCCTGCTACGGCGTACGTATTGTGCAGTAAATATGTATGCTATCTGTTTTTGGGATAGAGCTGTTTTACATGGTCGAGCAGAGGGAGAAGAAGGGAAAGTGGCCTGTTCTGGATTCTTTTCCCGTGGGGATGGATGGCGCGTGAGACGGTTCGTTGACCATCAGCGTACCAGCGAACTTTTTGCGACATTCCTCGGTCAGTGACCATTTTCTTTTCCGTCTATTCCGTCAGTTCCCTACTGTCGCGAGAGGCCTCTCTCTCTGTTTCTGAAACATATCTTCGTCCAAGCCTCTTCTACTTCTTCTGTAACTGTGTATGTGGTATAATCCACACCTGATTCTACTACCGTGGCCTGGTTCCCTTCAGCTGTGGCGCACTTCCCCATCTTGTCTTTCTGTATACGAGATGCAAGGATCGTCATTCCCAGACCAATCACGGCCGGCTTGGAACATGTGTCGGCCATGGTGGAATTCGGTCAATGTCTGGAGGCCGGCTCGTCTGATAATTGGTCATGATATTCGATGACGCTCGCCGGCTCCATCTCACAACTTTTTTTTTTTTCTTTCGATGGGTCTTCCGGCATATCGTGAAACATTGACATGTTGATTCGTTTCTTCAACAAGATTCTTCGATGGTCGCTTGTTTAAGGTGTCCATGTGAGCTTGTGTGATATTGGTGAGCTCATGCTACTAGTCGGCTTAGTCGTCCGGGTCGCCGCAGCTCCCCACAAACTGCCAGGATGACCTTTCGATGTGTCGGCAATCGTATACGCATCTGTCACTATCCATGGCTAGATCCGCGATCGCTGTTCTGGTTTTCTACGTCTCCGTCGCAAACAGATGATCGCCCCCCTCTATCTATGATAGTGGCATTCTGATAGAGTGACTCGTGACGGGAACGCGAGAGGAGGCTGGCAGGCTGGTATCCGGCGCGAAGTGGAGCTCCTGCACGTCGACGAATGGGTGAAGCGACATGTAACTAGCCCTTGGCTGCAGCATCGTGCAGGAGGGAGAAATGGACGGCGTAAGGCATCGTCCTACCTAACCGTTTTAGTCGGTATGACTTGACACATGGGTCACCGATAGGTAACATATCACAAACTTTTGTGCTTGCCAAAAAATTGTCCGTATGATGCACGGAGAGACCCCTTTACACGAGATCCTAACTTCCCTGTGAAGAGGATAAAAACGGTAGATGTTCTGTGTTGTAGTAGTAGTAGATCCGCTCTTAGGAACAGAAGCTGTGTAAGTTTGGCGACGATCAACTACAGGCTATGTAGGTTGGAGAGATTTGGGAGTAGCGTACTCAAAGCTCCGGACGTTACATAGGTAGTATACTTCTTTGTTCTCGCTCACGCGGTAGCGAGGACAATGGCGCTTAGAAGATCACTAGACTAAAAACTAAGCAGCAACATATCCAAGTAAGACTAGTAAGGGGTCAGACTAGCTGACAGGCAAAGCGGGATAAAGAAGGGGCTCGTATTCTAGACTCTGCGATAGCGTGCTTGTAGATCGATCTTTCTGTGAATGGGAGGCCCAAGCTATGGAAGGGTCTGGCGCGATTCGCATCATCACATCGATGCCTATCGTAGAATTTGATACATCAACACCTATAGGTACTTAGAGAGGCCGACCTCTGACCTGCGCTTCTACACCGAGCTACGTGTATGCACCACGAGGTCGTGCTGACCGAGCTATGAGACATAACGAAACTAGCAGAAGTGACAGCAAGCTCTAATTTTATCCGATCTAATGTTTAGAGAATATTAGTTAGTGAAACCGGGCTGTCCGTCCAACATCTAAGTTGACATGGACAACTACGCCGTTATCTATCGTATGTCTTAGCAGCCGCAGCCTAGGAGGAATGTCATTGTCATTGTCAATGTCAAGCGCAAGCCTGGCCGGGATCGTTGCATTCACCGAGGTGTGGCGTTCGTCAAACCAATAAAGATGCCACTGCGAAAGCTCCGAACTGGTCGGAGCTGATGATTGGACTGACAGCTCCTAGATCCAGTTGGCGCTAGCCAGTTTTGCTGCGGCATGTCGTGATTCGTCATGAAACTCGACAGCTTCATCGCCGATGACCATCACCGTTCGGCTGTGTAGGTAATTAGTTATCGACCATGTCGCTAATTCAACTTGAGTCCAGGCAATGAAGTCATATCGTCAAGCCTATACTCGGTCATGTGAAGAGGTAAGGGTCTTTGGAGCGGGGCAACGATGCAGGCCTGCGATTCTCGGATGAGGTGGGACTTTGGATATGACTCAACTCACCCTGGAACTTTCAAACACTCAACGGATATGCGGGACTGGCATGTGCTAAGAGTAACAGGCCTCTGCCGCGCGGAAAGGGATTGATGAGCAAGTGCTGACGAAATATTACGTGGTTTGGTAGAACTACCTGACTACCAAGGGAGCTAGCCGCAATAACAGCCACCTACTGTATCTTGACGGCTCAAGGTCCAGGGGGAGAATATGAACTCGATACCTTTTTTAGGTAGCAATGATTCAGATATACCCGACGTTCTGCTGCCTTCAGGGAGTTAGTTCGTTACACGGTCCGCTATCTATCGGCGACAGCCTTGCAACCGGCGACTGAGAGATTTTGTTTATTATTAGGTCTTGTCGGTAGACAGCCTATTTGATCGAACGGCATACACTAATGTAAGATATTCAGCTCTCTAGCTCGCGTCGCCATCCAATTAGATCCGGGGATGATTTGCTGTCTTGCTCACCGGTGATAAAAGAACATGATTATTGCTCTGTCAAGCATTTCCAGTATGCAAATTGAAATGAACTGCTTTGCTGACGCTTTTCCCCAGTCCTGATGTTGAAAGATGCCGTCAGCCGAGCTTATAGAGTTACAAAATGCTGATCCCTTGTTGGTAGCTCGAATCCCTTGATGCATGAGGCCATATGCAGGTAAGAAAAGAAGGTCGGGATGTAGGAAGATCGGGGGATAATCTTTAGAGGCTAAGCAAATATAGCAGCTTGACGCGCACGCCGCTTACAAGATGATGGTTTTCGCGTTTTGGGGCGCATATGCTGGTTTGAGGATACCTATTACACTGTAAGTCTCACTTTCAAATTGACGACGACTTATTAGCTCTGCGCGTGTTTTTAACACCCAAGCCATTATCGTCTCGACCAACCAACTCGCTGCTTTTTGTTTATTCGTGGCGCATATTTTATGATGCTATGATGCTTAGAATTCTCCGGCCGCCACTCGTAATTATTCAATTCATACTTTTCTTTTTTTTGCAAGTCTCTTTATTCTCCACTGAATTGTCGCTAGCAATTGGGTCTGAGACTGGTGAGACTCTGCATAGCTCTTTTGTACACTCGAAACCTATTCAAGGGTCGATCATGATGCGCCCGTGATTGTCCGGATACAATCTCCACATCTGGATAGCTGGATGAAGAGTTCCGCAAAGGGTAATTTCGTGGGTGCGTGAGAATAGATAGATATCCACGGAGGAACCTCTGAAGAGAAATACCTACTGAGTATAGTACCTATCTTCATGAACCGTCTAATAGTACATGTACCTATTTCGTACCTTAGGTGGTTCTGCAGAAGGAACATGAGCTGAGAGGATTTGGATTCGATGTTATGGTACATGTAGACGAAAGCGAGAGGAGAAAAATCAATAAAATCGGGAATTGCGGCTCACTGTTTTCCCCTCGGGCGAAACCTTGTACCATTAGACAGCTGATTTCAAGCCCAGAAAAAAACTTAAAATTTCAAACAAAAAAAAGATATACAATTTTTAAAATTCCTTTATTCATGTGCATGGCTCGTGGCTTTTTCCATTTTCCATTTTCCATTTTCCATTTTCCATTTTCCATTTTCCATTTTCCATTCTCCATTTTCCCACCTTCCACAAATATCAATTAATTGGGAGAGGCTCCCGGCTTTGAAACATTCGGCTGGGTTAAATCTTCCCGCTTCTCCACCGATGCGCCGATGGAACTAAAAACTCGCTGTACCTAATTATATGCACGCGTGCTACTATGTAACGTAATAATAAAATGGTAGAAAGAATAATACTCTACATGCATCTTACAAGGCTCCATCTCTCAGCCGTTAATGTAGCAATAGCAATGTCCGATACGTCCAATATGATGTTCGTCCTCCAGCAATAATGCGCGATCTGTATCATGTATTCTGTATTCTGTATTATGCCGGATGTGATACCGTATTTAACCAAGAGTAACAGCAGTCCTTTAATAGCGGCACGACCTGGTAAGGCTATCTATGTGTTACAACTTACAAGTAATGCATGCACGGAACTTGCAAGGTCTAAGGTCTAAGGTACCGTACAATAATTTACAATTTCATGTTCCTGGCGACTTTATTTTAAAGTTCTATCATACCCGATGAATCGGGCAAACTGTAACATCGTGGCTTCATGGTTGAATTATTGGGGGTCCGGCTAGCTTTGATGTAAGCTCAAATGTTCGTAGGGATACCGGTCGGTTGGTACTCTCTATATTGCCTTCTATCTCATCTTCAGAAGCTGAACGGTCAACCGGCGATGCTACTCAACTGCATCAACCTTTTACGGCGATTAAACCTCAAACCCGCTAGGTTTACTGTTGATATGTATAAAGAGAGAAAGTACATGGAATACATAGAACACTGCATGTAATGCATCATGAAGTCGATAAAATCGAATAAGAAGCTAATGCGGAACTTATCCAACTTGGGTAACTTTACCCACGCGTCGTGCTCCCATATCATACATGTATGTAGTCGCAACGATGTATTTTAGACCAGGTAGACATCAGGTAATATGTAGGTAGGTAGGTAGGTAGGTAGGTAGCGAGTTATCTTGGCTAGCTACTATGAATCATTCTGCAATATCCAGTCAGATTTCTTGATTTCCCTTGTTTTAATAAGCCCAAAGTCCGAATCACATCATTATCAACCTGAAAGTCTTAAATCTGCAAGTCGCAATCCAACGACGTCGTGTCGTACTCCACAGTGTAAGTTCTGCTTGGATACAAATACTTTTTCATCAGCAAACCAACAACAATCCAATATGTTATGTATGCTAGGGATGTAAGGCTGAGGTTGAAACAACTCCGGCTGGTTGGCAATACGAACTTCTAGACCGACTGGTCGACTCTCGTGATGGGCGAAATAAGGAGAGTCGAGCCTCATCGGATTTAATGAGTTATCATTTCCCAAAAAATGCACCATGATTCTGCTTTAGCGATGAACTACTATGCATTCTGTTGTTCCCCTCCATCCACCCATCCCATCCCTAGATACATGGTAGGTAGCCCAAAAAAACCCAGCAATCTCGCGACAGAATCGCAACCTCGCCAGTCTCTGGGCAGAGATCATCTCGCATTCTGATTTGCTCGCACCCCAGCTTGCCTACTGCTGCATTAGAGTATGTACAATAGTACAATATACATTACATAGTTGCCCAGCTGCTCTCGACAGGGGAGCCCCCTTGCAAAGGACTCCCCCCGTTCATATGCATTCCCTGCCCTTGTCTGCGTCTGGGCTTGCACAACCACCCCCGGTCAAACCTTTTCTCATCCCTGCTCAATCGTAGGGGACCCTGGACCCGTTCGGCCACTCTCCTCGGCGTTGCTGATTACTATTACATGCTATTCGTCTTCATTCGCCATCCGCTTCGTCCCCATTGATTTATGGTCGCATTCTGTTACTCTCTTGCTGCTTCGCTGCGCGCTTTCCGACTATCTATCTTATCCCGTCTTTATTTCATCGAAGGGATCAGGAAGACTAAAATAATCCTGGATCGCGGTCGCGGGGCTCTTGGTCGAGATAAACCCGTATCTGGCCCTATCCAGCACTTGCATACCCGCTCTTGCGTTTGACTTTAATCCGCAATTATACACATGCCGCTATACTACTACTACTACTTCGCATCTTCTTTACCACTATTCTCTCATATTCTCATAGGACCGTTGTTCGCTCTCTACCTCATAACGTTCCTATTAGGAAACGTACCCGAAACTCGACGTCAGCAGCCGACAAAGCTTAGAGCGCGCGGGTTTAAAGGCAATTAACGTCGTCCGCTCTACTTTGATAGTCAGCCATACTATTATTTTAGTCGAGGACCGAAGAGGTAGCCCGGCAAAGGAAGGACACCACTTGTGGGCTTGGCTACCCGTCGATCCACCCATCCATCTTCTTTTTTTCTTCATCTGCGTTTTCGCACAGGTGCCCGCGGTCCATCCAGTCGTTATCAACTCCTGTTTGTACATACTGCTGCCATCCGCTGCCACACCCACACACCCCAGATTCTAACTCGCAGCCTGCCCTGTCTGTGCCTATCATTGCGGTTTGCGATCCTCTTTAGAGGAATTCAACGACATCTGAAACTGGAGAAGCAGAAAATCAACGACGACGACTGAATTGACCCATTTTGCTTCAATATCCACAGATAAACTGGATTCCATTCCAAGGTCCCCTGTTATAACTTGTTCTGGCCAGCTTTGGAGTTCTGGTCTGTCTCTGTCTCTGACTACCTAATTAACTATACCTACCGTACCCCTCCGACCATACAGGTTAGAAGGAAAGAAGGAAAGAAGTCAATTCTTCCTTTTCCCCTCCATCCCTTCCCTTTCCCTCCCTCCCACATTGGTAAACTATTACAAGAGTCTGGCGGACTTTATGAAGGGGGCAACTCTCTCGGAGCCAAAGGCGAAACAACAGCTGAACCGATCCGGTACCAAAACCCGGAACTAACTGAACTCATTAACACTCACTCACCTTTTTATAAAAATATTTACAAACAAGAAGAAGAAAAAGACCAACAAAAAAACAGAGAACACAGACAGAAAAAAGAAAAAGAACAGAAAAATAAATTATGCGAGAAGAAGAATATCTATCTAATATCTGGAATACATATCTCGAATTATTCGGTTTACATATATCATTATCATTCGCCGCTTCCGCAAAAACCAATAGGTACTGTACTGTCTGTACCTACCCTACTACACTCCCACATTTGACGCAGTGCAGTAGTACCGAGCAAGGTACCTGTGGTCCCCGGTTATAAGTACATCATACATGCGCTACATACGCTACATACTGGGCTACCATACATTCTCCATGACCTAGCAGGGTACACTACATACATAACATACATCCATGGTATCGACCCCGATACGAAGAACTTGGAACTTGGGAACTTGGGAACTTGGGTTTGCGCCAATCTACCAAATCTACCAACCACATGCGCGAGTAATCCTGCATATCGACCTGCTGCTGCCCCCCCTTCGAAAGTAGAAAGCAAAGGATAGGCACCACCTAGTGCACCACATAGGCACCACATACTTGCCATCTTTCCAAGATCTACTACCCTCGCCGAGTTGCGCGCGTCATTCACAACATTTTCTCATTTTCTAGTCCAACTATATCAAGACACGTCGCTCTGCAGGCACAGCTTTCTCCACGTTCAAAATTCCGCCGCCTGACGTGCAACATCGCATCGTCGTCCGCCCGAATGTATTCCACCCAGCCTAACGGCGCTGAGGGTGCGACCATCAATCCCGCAACTATCAACCCTGCCGCTCTCAATTCTGGTGAGTTGTTATTGTGTTTTCGCGCTTCATTTAATTCCCGTCCTTTTCTCTTTTCGAAGCGCATCGGTTTGTCTCCCTTTTATGCGCCTCTTGCTGTCGAGCGCGAGAAGGTCGTTTGCTTGTCTGCACTGCACCGAGAAGAAAAGAAGTTGGAAGCCTCGTCAAGTCATATTCCCATAACCCACCTATTTCCCCTCAGCCTGCTTCTACTTGCCTGCTGCCTGCTGCTACTGATGATCGTCATCGTCATCGCTACACTCTACTCTTCTCTACTCTTCTCCTCCTCATCTCGCCATAGTTAGGCAAACGACGCGACTGAATGGTTGAATCTACAATCCATCGTCGCCATGGCTTATACCCGGCGCATTATATCCATATCATAGCTCATCTAATTTAATCGTCGCGTTTCTTCTGCTGTTACTGTCGTTGTCGCCACCGCCGTCGCCGCTATTCTAGCTGCCAAATGCTAACCCAAGAATTTCTAATTGCGCAGAACTATTGAACCCGACTTCTCGAGGTCTCAAGCGAAGTCGTTCGCCGGAATACGACGCGCCAACATCCGAGACTCCCGGAGATGATGGTAAGCCGCCGTCTCGCCTTGTGTACCTTTCCGTTCTAGCTTGCCGTTGTGCGCATCGTGGTCATGTTACATCATGTTGTCGTGCGACAGGCTGTAGCAAGGAGACACCTGCTAATCCCACTTGTCGCATTCCAGGTGATTCAAAGCAACCTAGAAAACGCGGCCGACCGATGAAATCGCGAGCTCCTGGTGAACTTCCGGAACCCCCGAACCAGACCCCGATACCTCCCCCACTCCCTCCCACTCAAATGTCGCAGTCTATACCACCACAGACTCCTCAGTCCCAAAGTTCCTCGCTACCCGGTCATCATGGCGCCTATGCCCCGGCCCCGGCCTCGCCTCCGCCAAAAACCACGCCGACGAAGACAACATTGAAAGCGCTGCCTACCGTGCGCGACCACACCACCGACCAGTTAGGCCCTGGTGGCGACGAATACCTACCGCGCGAGATTGACGACTCCGGAGAGAAGAAGGTCATGCCCAACGGTCAGCTACTGGGCGGTCGCGAATACCGATGCCGAACATTTCTCGTCCCCAACCGTGGCGACAAGTTATTCATGCTCGCGACGGAGTGCGCAAGGGTGCTCGGGTACAGGGACTCGTACCTGCTGTTCAACAAGAACAGGTCTTTGTTCAAGATCATCGCGAATCAAGTAGAAAAGGACGACCTGGTATCTCAGGAGATCCTCCCGTTTTCGTACAGGTCGAGACAGATAGCGATTGTCACAGCGCGATCTATGTTCCGCCAATTCGGTAGCAGGGTTATAGTGAATGGACGGAGAGTGCGGGATGACTATTGGGAACAGAAGGCAAGAAAACAAGGCTTTACCGAGGCTGACCTCGCAGGGGAGAAGAGGCCGGGTGCGTCAAAGGCCAGAGAAGCAGCAGCTGAGGCAAACAATAGCATGGCGCCACTCCCAGGAGGACCCCACGGTGAGATTGTATATGCGAATACTCCCCAGTTTGGTGGTGCACCGCAACCGCTTGTTCAACCAGGTATGATGGGGCCGCCAGGATCCTCGACCAGAATGCCCATGATAACAGTAGGACCAGATATGACCGATACGAGGACTCGAGACTACAGCAATTTTATCAAGGGTGGCCCCCGACAGGAGATTACCGGTCCGGCTTACCAGGACAGGACACAAACGAGTCCCATTTCGGAGATACACCAGCAGGCGCATCATGCTGCTGAGTTCAACAGGTCCGTCAACCAACAGCGCGGGATGCGAACCGACTTCTTGGGCGACGTATGGCGGAGACCGCATGAGCAGCCAGCGACATCTCAACCCGTTACTACCGAGCCCTCCCTCCCGACGACACATCCCGGCCAGTCGCCCCATGCCACCCCGGCAAGTATGCACAACTCCGGAATTATGCCAAATCAAAGCCCGCAGATGTTGCCACCCTACTCGCAGTCGATCCACTCGCAACCTATGAGCCAAACCTCCATGCGGGCCGCCCCTCAGCCGTCTTCCCAAAAGCAGTCGAGACCGTCCAACATCCAACCCAGCGCGTCTAGCAACATACCCCAAGGCACTCAGGCGTACAACTACGGCTCGAATCAAATGTGGGGACCGCCGCAGACGCCGCAGACGCCTCAGCACTATTCCGGCTATACGACTCAGTCGCAAGCTTCCCCTCATCCTCAACAGTCGCCGGTTCCTCAGCTACGTCACTCGGGAGGTACACCGCAGATGCAGCCGAATACTATGCAATATCACGGCATGTCAAATCTGGGCCAGGGGTATCCCAATCCAGGGCAGGGAATGTATCCCCCAGAACAGACACCCAGGCAGTTCATGCCTCAAAATCCCGGCCCAGGACCTGCTGTATCCTCCGCATGGACTAACCCACAAACCTCGGCGGGTGGAAATTGGTGGGCGAACCAACCACAGTAGAGCGCTTTGGTTTAAATCCCGATATAGGGCATCTTGTAACGCACTACTATCACTCATATTGAGGTCACTTCCCGCGCTAGACATATTCAGCGCGAGAAAGTTTGATCCATCATCGGCATTCATATCACCGGGGCGGTCTCTTGATTTAGTGGGCTATGTTCCCACTCGTGCTGTTCGGCCAGGTCAGGCGATAGAGGAGTCGGAGAATCGTCTTTTACATCGTACATTGTTAGGGGTACGTCGGATTACGTTCCTTCGGGCACATACGGGAATCGGCAGGGCTGTTGCTTGCTTTGCGCTTTACACTGCATCATGAGGCTTCAGCTAGCCAATCATTTTGTTGAAGCTCAAATTCTTGGGACAGCATTTTGCATATACACTTGATACCATCTACGGCTTTTTGCTGTTTTCTACATTTCTTTCTTTCCCATTTCGAGCGCTGTCCTTCATTCGCTTCAAGACAGACAACTACAAATTTTAGTATTTTCATATTTATTTCCAAGTCTCCTTTTTTTTTCCCGCGATACCCTTTACACCATATATGCTCGCGATGCCGCTTTGAACTACTACCAATCATTGCGGAATTACATAGCATCTCTCGTGATGAATCACGACGCAAGATTCGGAGGTCTTGTATACGATACACTTGACCTCCACTACACGATATCGACCGTAAATAACAATCGATCACCCGAGCATCCGTGGCTTGATTACAACCAACTGTTACGCGTCGAACGGGCTTGATAGTTGGTATCTTCATGGTTGCCAATTTGGTAATCTGACCATGAACGCGGGTTGGGCCGTAGGGGGAAGCTAGTCAGTACAACAGACGAGCTGCATTTATTCTCCCAAGCTCCATCCACTCATGGTCATCGCATTGCATAATGGCGGGGGTACTTTTTACGGTCATGGGCTGGGAGGTTCTTTGATATTTTCCTGGTTAATCTATTCATATTTCCTACTTTTTTTTCCGTCACTACAATCCCCCGCTACAGTTTCATGTCATCCATCTTGTTTCGTGGGAAAGGTGGGAACATAGGAAGCAACGCACTTGTCAGTCAGTCAGTCAGTCAGTCAGTCAGCATTTGGAGGAGTTCGAACTCTGTTTCTGCCACTGTTCCTGAGTAATTACTTTTCGCCATCGTTCAGGCCTGGGTTACACTATTTGGATCGAAGGGGATTTTATTATTCGATCAGGGGCGGTTAGACCACTTGCTCATTGATTGAGTTTGGGTGTGGCTGTCTGTCTCATTGTTTTCCTCTTATCAAGTATTGTTATTGTTATTTTGTTTTTCTCCAATGGGAATACTCGTCTTTTTTTTCAAGGAGGGTCAAATTTGCATCATCAGGGATACCGGGATATTTTTATGTATCGAGCGCTTGGGTACTCCCTTTTTTGGTTTACCTACTCCGCCGACGAGCGCGGAGTGAAGTCCTCGCTATCTATCTATCATCTATGTTTACACTCTGAAGTTGTTAGGCGGGGTTGCGCGCGGAAGGCAAAGCATCAAAGCGCAACAGGGTAATACAAATCAATACTCTTTTGGAATCAGCTCCTCTGACCTGAGTGACCTGGGAATTGGTATCTCTAGATTGACCGAAAAGATACGTATTTACAAGCAGTCCTAGCCGAGTATCGGCACCAAGATGGATCTACTCTAGACCGGGCTGGTGTAGCCGAACATCTCCTTTTCCCTGCAGGTATCGCGCACATCCCTTGCTTGGGGAGGCGACGGTCATTATCAAACATCACATGGGATTTTATGAGCCTCACTTCGCGAACCCTGGACACGGCAAATTCCATGCATACCCAAGATATGGCTGTTGTGACCCAATATCTCACATACCTCATTACGGAATGCCAATCACATCCAAGCAGCGTGAACATGTCAATCCTACTTACCAACCAAGGATCTACCGTAGGGAATAACTGTTTCCTTTACGTACATCCCACATTGAAATATCATCTTACTCAGCTAACATACATATGGATAGATCGGTCCAGACCGAATCCCCATGCTTTGGTATACACGCACGCGCCCCTATGCACATGTACGTATGTATGTATGTGTGTACATATGTCATATGTATGTATCATGTAGGTGTATCATTTTGTGCATGTGGCACGAAGAACAAGCAGGCAGGCAGGTATGGATGTTGGGGTTATGGGAAGGGAAAAGGGATGATGTCGTATTCAGTTCACGCATGTCATATGTAGGTACATACACTGCCCCAACTTCCTGTCTCCTCCCTCCTAGGTACAACCTCGCAACGGGGCTTGCCTCACGTTCCAGAGGCTCGGGAACCCACGGGACGGGAACAGCAAAAAAAGAAAATCAACTGCAATAATACGGATCGTGTTATACATACATACATACATTCAGGTGGGAGGGAGGTAACGTAGGTAGGTAGGCAGGTGAGATAAGTCAGGTAAGCAGGCAGGCCGTCGGCCGAAAAACGAAACGACACGACACGCAATGCAACAGACTCCCACGAGACTGGGGGAACCAACCACACACACACGCGCGCGCGCGCCCTCGCTCGCAGAACTGTGCCTACACCACATACGATGCTACGCAACCTAACCACTTACATACCTACATATGCAGAACTTCATATCCCGCAGATCTGACTCAGCCCTACAGTACCAATAAGAGGGATTTTTCGTGTGGGGATTTTGTTTTTGCTTCAAATTTTTTTTTTCTTCGCTTTCTTCTTTTCCAGACGGACCACCTATATGCAGTATCTAACATACCCCATGTCGTGTAATATCAGACATCTTATTACCGCCTTAGGTAGGTGTTTTGGAAGCCGTACAGTTTAACTCGATCTAGGTAGTTGAACACACACACAGAGAGAGAGAGAGAGAGAGAGAGAGGGATAGACAAAAGTGAATAACGGGAGGCATTTCCCCTTTTGGGATTCTTGCCTTAATACCAAAACCTAGACGATGGATGTCCTTCAAACCCGAGCCTTGCAGATGGTGGTGATAATAGAGTACCCTAACCTAACGGGATTAGAGGTAATTATATATTACCTAGCTTCAGCTACGGCGATGTTCCCGAGTCCGACGTGATGGATTGGTATCCTTGTTATGTAAATCGCTCTGATATGTATGTGTGTTTACTACGATTACGTAGTGCGCGTGGGCGTGGTGTTTCGAATTTATAGGGTTTCACTGGCCGATCGACGATTAAGGATGAGAGGATACTAGATATTACCTACCTAGGGATCTATGAAGAGCAAGAGAAGCCCGGTCGATTATCATATTCTCCGTATCCGACGGCGAGCGAGGAGATGTGATATTATCAACATCCATCCTCATCTTCCAGATCCCCTCGCTAAAAACCAACCCACTTACCTAGGTCCATACCTTGTACGCAGCCCCATCAACATACATACAGTACCTAGGTAGGTAGCAACCGAATCATCTTAGCCCGATCTAATTATCTACAACTCGGTTCCGGTTCTTTTGAGCTACGGTGGAGTAACTTCGGTTCGACAACACCACGTGGGATTGCTTCGTTCTGGTTGGGTACCAAGGTACGATGGGTGCCCGAGCATGTGGTTTCACCGCCTCTTCCCTTTTCCCGTCATTTCGAAGCGACTTGGGGGCCGTAGCCGGACAGACAGTAACTAAAATAATACATAGGTATATATTATGATGTCTATTCTTGAGCCTGTTTTCGGCTTGTCCGTTACTTCGTCAAGCCTTCTTCCCTTCGCAGGTTCTGCTGCAACACAGATATGGACTAGGGAATCATCAGTTGGTTGGTTGCTTTGATTAAGATACCCCTTATGAGCCGGGCCCCCAAGCCAAAGAACAACAAATCAAATCGCGAGATGAAGATGCAGTCCATTCAGGCGGGATCTCGTGGTGGAATCCTCCGGTTGAATAGTGCCGAAGCGAGATAGGTATGTGAAATATGATGATGAAACGGTGCTTTCTGAGGCGATGGACGTGCGTCTCGGCTTTGGGTTGAGTTGGGTTGGATCGGGGCCCGATGGTTGACCGTCTCGTGGACTCGATCCGATCTAGCTCCCTGGACTCCTGTCCTGACATCTCGGTTAATCCTGATGGCATTCAGCGCGGGTGTTATAATTACCCCCTCTATGTGCGAAGCATATACTTATTCCATTCCTGCCTATGCAGACAGTGATGCATTGCATCATTTTACCTATTATGACCACCCAGGTATTATCAAGTAGTTCAATATACCTACCTAGGTGCCGAACCTATGATGTATCCATAAATTTGGTATATTCAAAAACAAACAGAGACATATGTAAGGTATCGAACTAGAGCGAAGAGCGGCGTGATGCCAATGTAATGACTTCCAGGGAACAAGCACTCCAGCGTTGACAGGTTTTGGATGTTGTCTCAGTACCAACTAGCAGCAATCATATCCCTTGAGTCGACCTGTCGTTCAGGCTGTCATGCTTGATGCAGCCGCTTGCCCTTTGCTGTTCTCATTGGCAACAACCCTCATGCATAATATGCTGCAACTAAAAGCAGCGTTGTCGTGCCTGCCGTGGTATATTACCTATCAAATATCATAATGTGCCTACCTACCGACTTATATTAAACATGTAACCTTTTGAGCTTCGTCTTTGTCGCCAACACGAGCCTATGAACTTGGTACCCGGAACGTCGTATTGTGATTTAATAGCAGAATAAGGGAAACTAGTTTGACAAATCACAGTGACAGGCAGCATAATGATAAGTAACAAATCATATAGTATTCATATTTATGATACAATGTAGGTAGGCAGTCCTTTCGTTTCAGTAGTTTTAGCAGGAGACTAACAGTTGTTTCCTTGACTTGTAGGTACTTTCACATGGGAAACAGGCTTGGCTTCTCTAAATGTTCTTTGAATAGAAGTAGTAGATATATATTGGCTATGTAGATGAAGGTATCATCGAATCCAATAGGAGAGATGGATACTTAGGAAATCAAGGACTAGGTTTCCCAGGACACAGGCTCCCAAGTCCATGCTACGACTTAACGATGTTGAAACCCTTAGTTTACATACTATCACAACACTGGTAACTCTTGGGGGTATATGCATTGTTCTTATTATCCTCGACGTATATTATGTTTGTGTACTCAAGTACCTACTTGCATACTTAGAGGGCTACATCCTTAGGTTTGATGGTATGATGCCCTCTAACGGGTTTCTTACATATTAGAAGATGCTAGAAGGTTTCAACTACGCCCGGTAGCGTCGAACACCGACTCTATATAGCTCTGTAAGCTGCCATAGCTACACTACGAGATAGTAAAATCCTCCTCGTTCTGTAAACACTTGAGCAACAAGCAATCTCAAGCATACTCCGTATCCACAGCATATAGTAACTAGTAAACGGTAACATCAATTTCAGCAATATAAAAGTCATGTATAAAAAGTTCATTGTCTAGGTGCTGTAACGAACATGACATAAACCTCTAACTTCATCCGAGCGCAACACCACACGGAAGACAAGCAACCACAAAACCTTACCTTAACAAAGATTCGCAAAAATTAAACCTCAGCGACGCAGGCCCGATTCGAACGGGCGCTCCCGAAGGAACAAGATAGCAAATTTCCCTAGAAGATGGTTTTTAGCCACCTAGTAGTAGTCTAGGTTAATTCGAGTCTTGCGCGTTAGACCACTCCGCCACTGCGCCTTGGTTCTTGTTCGCTTCGTTCTGGATTATATATTGTACGCTAATCACAAACCATATAACGAAAGCTGGCGTTGGTATGAAAACACGCCAACCTGTTTCCAAACTCTAAGCTAGTTTTGCAGTTCTCTGCAGTTATTCGGAGGTAGAAGCATCATCATCATCACCGTTGCTGCCATGGGATGCCAACATGTTTGACTGTGTCCCCATCAGTCTTTTTATCGCTTGCCATAGTCGTTCAGTAGACCTGGTATTACGAGCGATACTTGGTATATTCATCAAAAATCTCTAAAGATCTGCATGAAGCGACGTTCTCGAATGTCGTCGTTTTCCATGTCCTTAACGCCTAAATAACTACGAAAATGCAACAGGTCCTCACCCAGATTCAGGCATCATGAGTTTCCCCGATGATCAACGTGATCAGGTCCGTTATGACTCCATAGCATCACCCGTCTTCGCGTCTTCATCACCCCACAAGCCCTCCAGCTTGAACTCCTTAGCCCACTCCGTGACGATCTCCTTCTGATCCGGCATGATGACAGGCGCGCTCGCATCGCCCGACTTGACCTCACTTATCTTATTCGTGATCTCAGTAGCGACAGGCAAAACCGGCGCGTCAACCCATCCCTGGATACGTCCATCTCGCCAATCCGTGATAACCGTCATACCCGCCGCGGTCAAGTTGGGCACACCTCCGCGTCCGAGTCTGCCTCGCTTGCGAGCTACCTGGACCAGGAAGTCCGTTGTAGGGTCACCGTTCGATGTTATCAACGGCGGGAGGTCGTAGACATCCATCAGCTTCTGGAGCAGTTCAGGGGAGGCAGATAATCGCTTCAACAATAAAGTGACGGCAGGGATCGGATCATCGATTTGCTTGGGCGGGATGGCATTGAGCAGGACGAGGTGAGCATGGGCCTCAACCGCGTTCTTCTTCGACGCCGACTCGCTGTTAGGCGCCGACGGGAAGACGATACCGGGGGAATCCAGCAGAGTGAGTTTGCTGTCGATCTTGACGGCGCGGATGCTTGTCGTGACACCCGCCTCGGCGCCTGCGGGACACGCGGCTGCGCTTCGGCCACCTAGTCGTGCAAGAAGTGCGTTGATAACGGAGGACTTTCCGACGTTGGGGTATCCAATGACGCCGACTGATATCGCTCGCTTGAGCTGCTTGGTAGCGGCAAAAGACTTCAGGGACTTGAAGAGGGTGGATGACGTGCTCTGGACGGTAAGATCTCGGTGGTTGAAAGTCTGCGCATTGGGAGCGGATCCAGAGGCGCGTAGGGGAAGCGTAGGGAAGTATCTTCGTAGATACGTGAGCCAGTCTTTGAGAACGTTGGACGGAATCAAGTCAATCTTGTTAAGAACAAGCATCAACCTCTTTCCGCCGCTGGCCGCAGCCATCACCATTCGCTCGACTTCTCTCGATCTCGTTCCTTCGGGATCTCTGGCGTCTAGAACGTATAGTACGACGTCAGCCTGATCGACAACTTGCTTGAAGACCTTATCGTGGGCTTTTCGCGACGAATCCTGAATGTGCATCTCTGTTCCGTCATCCTCATCGTCTGATGACTCGTCTTCTTCCATATCGTCTCCGCTTTGCAATCCGCGATCATATTGCTCGGCGGCAGCTCTTGCGCTCGCGATTAGCGCCGCCATGGGGTTTGTGCTGTCGTCCACATCATCCTCATCCATCGCATCGTCTGAAACTCCATCGAATTCCTCTGCCTCTTCTTCGCCGTCTACAGCTTCATCGTTCTCTTCCGTTGCGCCTGTCTTTGCGGCCTTGGCCAACTCTCTCCGTCGTTGCAGCTCTTCTTGCTTTCTTCGCTTTCCCTCCTCAATCTCATGTAGAATCTTCTCTTTGTAAGGGAAAAGGTTCGGAATACCCGGGTCCTTCTTCAGCTTAGACTTCCATTGGGGATTCTTCTTGGATTCCTTTCTAGCTTTGCGCTGCTTGGCGACTGAGGCCTTCTCGATCTTGTGTCGCAGACGCACGGGAGTTCGCTTCGACTTTGCCTCTGAATTATAAGTTAGTTAATTCCATTAATTTGGTCAAGTTAGACACGAATTAATTGCACATACTCTTCGGCTTTGTGATGTGGTTGGCCATCTTCAATTGCTGTGCCTGGCAATTATTATGTTGGAATTGTACGGAAATTCAACGTTATCGATCGGAAGCGCAGCACAAGAAAGTTTAGAAATTTTGGTGGAAAAAGTCGTTTTGCCATTTATCACCGCCAAATAAGTGACCCCACTAGGAAAGCCGACTGGCTCATCCTGACGGTACCCCGCTTACTGATAAGAGCCCGCTGAAAGTGCCCTGAAGATCGGTTTCTTTTAGTGGTTTTTTAGGCCTCACGATGGCTTCAATTCCGTCCAGTGACTAAAATGCCGTGCTGACCTTAGCTAAGAGGCGGAGTTTCCTAAACGGGCCTGGCGGTGATTCCATCAACTTTAACATATAAGTCACTGGTTAAGACCCTCTCAACTTCGAATTGTCTACACATAAAAAGCAGGATATTATTATAATTTATAAAAACAGTTCATCATCCTACTGTTGCCTATATACCTAATTGCCTCATCTACTCTTCAAAACCACTCAAATATCTAACATTGTATGAGAACAAATAACCTCACGATGGACTACACAGCACCTCCGTTCGAGGTCACCTTCAAGGGACTCCTTTTCGACATGGACGGAACAATCATCGACTCCACAGCCGCAGTCGTCAAACATTGGCACACGTGAGTCTTACTCTCCCCTTGACGCCATCCGCAGCTCGTTCCTGAACCAGGGGTATAGCGTCGGCAAAGAAATCGGCGTTGACCCGGAGGTCATTCTGCAGACGTCTCACGGCCGGCGAAGCATAGACATGCTGAAGGTCCTCAGTCCGGAGAAGGCAAACTGGGAATGTAAGTCCAAACTATACAAGTCTGAAGGGAGCTGTCACCGTCGCCCTTGTTGTAACAGCCGGATTCATATTGCAGAAAGACTTCTTCCCTTTACCTCTATCCCCTGACGATCTCGATCCTGTTCCTGTTCTTCGCCCCTGGCTGCGCGGCCCTACTTTACACGCCACTCCCTCACTATGTTTCACTCCGCTACAATGCTTACATTCACACCCTCTCTCTATCTCATAACCCCTTGATATTCCTTTGTCTAAGGGCAGCTGTAGTTAACTCTCGCAACCAGATGTAAGACACATGGAGGGCCTTCTCCCTAAGCTCCACGGTGGCGACGCCGTCGAAATTCCCGGCGCTAGAGCCCTCCTTGACACACTGATCGCGAACAACGCGCGATGGACCATCGTCACATCGGGCACCGAGCCTCTCGTAGGAGGCTGGCTTGAGGTGCTGAAGCTGCCACACCCCGAGCACTTGGTCACAGCCGAATCCGTCGCCAACGGGAAGCCCGACCCGGCCTGCTATAACCTCGGACGAGAGAAACTCGGCCTGAACTCGTCCGACAGCCCAGAGATTCTCGTTTTAGAGGATAGTCCCGCGGGCATCCAGGCAGGCAAGGCGGCCGGATGCAAAGTCCTAGGTCTCGTCACGAGCCATACGGCAGAGCAGGTGCTGGCCGCCGAGCCCGACTGGATCGTGCGGGATCTGCGCTCCGTGAAGCTGGTCCGGAGCAGCGAGGACGGTTCCGCGACGCTGCAGATCTCGGACGCCCTTGTTCCTCCTCCTCCTCCCCCTCCCTCTTCCAATGGAGCTACTGAGGCATGAAGAATCGATAAAAGTCCAACCAAGTCTTAGACCGCAAAAAGAAGAGAGGCTGGATGAACTAAGCCAAGAGAAAAAAAAACTTGTGCCTTCCTTAGGATCCATCCTCAACAAGAGGTAACCCAGGTGACCGACCGACCAGAACGTACCATCAAAGTCACAGCCAGCACAGAGCGCGCGCGCGCCAAGACATGTCATTCAACTAGCCTACCTAACCTAACCTACCAAGGTACCCTTACAGTGTTTTTGACGAGGAAGTGTCAAATTGGGGGATGGTCTACATGGTCTACCCTAATCTCTGGTACGATCTCGGCATATTCCATTATTCACATATAGCCCTGTCGTTCGGCATATAGACTGGGATCTCGGGCTTCACCCAAGGGGAAAAAAAATAAAAAAATAAAAATAAAAATAAAAATACATACCCTTATTTTAGAGCGGGTCGGAACGGGACGAACTTCGTAATTTGATAGATGGGGGGAAATGTACATAGACCAGGTACACACATACACATTCATATATACATCACATACATACATCATCATAGACAAGCTATATTACCGGAGATTCAACTTTCCATCGCAAGAGATTTCGACGGGGATCTGATTATACGAACCGCCTCTCAATTCTAGCTTCCTAACTGGCCGGTGGCTTAAGATTTGTGACTCGGCGGTAGAATTGGCAATTTGCGAGGAGTCATATCAGATCATGCACGAAGGAAAAAGCCACAGACAAGCAACGGCGGGAAGAAAAGAAAAAAAAAGCCTGATAGGTACGTTACCTGCCGCTGCAAGGCTGGTACTAGATAGATGCCGAGGAGTAGTGTAGGAAGTCTAGTATAGTGGTAGGAGGTAGGTAGTGGTGGCGCGTCTGCAATACCTAAGGAATAAACCAGGCGCCCCCAATGCCCCCCCCCCCCCCTTGTCTTGGCGCGGTGGATTTGCGTTAATGACGATCACCAGAACTATCGGAACTTCGCAGCTCTGCTCTGTCCAGTAGGTCCCCGCTCAACCCTTCAAACTCCACAACTTGCTTCAGCAGGTACCTGCTTTGTACATACATACCTATTAACACATCCATCTTAATCTGCATATGTCATTAGACATCTTCTTCGGTTCAAAAAGTTGCAAAGGCACACTGATACTTACGTAGGAGGAGGAGGACGGGGCAGAAGAAGGAAGAAGGAGGCTGCACTGCACGACACACACACAAAAAACAACACGAACGGGCCAGCCAACAAACAAACGAACCAACGAACGGTCGATCCATCCGGAAGGACCCAAGCCAGACGGGACGGAGAAATAAAATCCTCTCTCTCTTCCTTGGGGGGATCTGTCTGTCTTGTCGGGCTGGCTACCTAGCTAGCAAAAGTTGGCTTGTGCTCTCAGACATTACCTACCTATTATCATCTTCCATCCCTCTCTCTTTCTCTCTCCTCCCCCACGGGTAACGGCAAAGGGTAGAAAAATGACGAACATACTGCCCGTCCGTCCGTCACAAAAAAAAGAAGCGATGCGAGACACACCCCGTAAAACCAAAGCCAGCTAAGGTGTACACACATAGTAGTGGTTAATCGATCTCCGGCTGTTCTGTTTTTTTTCTCTCTCGGGGGTTATCATCTCCATCTCATCTCATCGAACTGTTTATACCCAGCTTAGTAGTAGTGGTGGTAGTGGTAGTATGTACTATCGTCACTAGTAATAGCTAATGAGCTATGTAGGTACGGTATGTAAGTAAGCCCAGTTTTGGGCTACACTAGACACTTCCCGATCTCGCATAAGATGTCTTGATCACGGTACTTGGATGTATGTATGTACCGTATGTATGACTGTGTATGTGGAGAAGAAGTTAGGGGGGGACGTCAACGATGACGGAATCCGGTTCTACATATGTATCTGTTTATTCATCGTGGAGATTTTCTTGTCTGTCACACGGACACTTCTTTTCTTTCCAAGATAGGTATCGCACTCTTCTAATCTCACCTAGGTCTGATCTGCTAAACCGCTTGCAGAAAGAAAACGAGCCCAAGCTTTCGTGGGCTGCATCCGCGCGATACCTTTATTGGTTTATTGACTCTCCCCCAAGTGCCGACTCGGGCCGTCTGGGCGTCGTCGATCATCCTGATAGAGGGGAAAAGAAGAAAGGCATGAGGAGAGTAAAAAAACAAGCTCAGCCCGACCGACAAGCCTCACCGCGATTGTAATGGATGTATGTTACGTAGGTAGGTAAGTTACCTAAGGTACCTACGCAAGGTGATGGACGCGAGTCGCCCGCTGGGTTCGATGGGGGATCGTCCATCCACTGGCGTCCGCCGTTGGAGGAGGCGGGCACAAGCCCAGCGGCAGCGAAAGGGGCCGACCCAGTGGACCGGCCACGTAGTTGTAGATGGTGCTCGGAGCTTCACTCACTGGAGTTCAATGGACTGGAGATAATCAACTCCAGTCCTTAGCCTGTGCAAAGAATGGGGATGTGGATGTGGATTTGGAGGGGGAAGAGGGAGAGAAGTCAAAAACTGAGAGGGCGGAAAACTACACCATCCCAATCCACCCCCTAAATCCCTTGCGTCCGTTCCGCCGAGATTTTGTCCTTCTCAAACCTTGCCTGCCTGCTACTATAGGAACCCGAGACCAAGCTCGCGTACCTGCTTGAAGCGCCTCCCGAACGAGTGAAAAGGCGTAGGCCATCGATCTCACGAGAGCTGAATACGGCAATAGTGGCTTACCGTGGGTCTCGGCTACGAATCGGGTTGGTAATTTGCCTACTCTTACACACACATACGCGCATCGTTTTTTTGGAGAAACAACCCTTTTTCTTCTTCTTCTCTTGTACTCCCTGGGATCACGAACTTTTGTGTAAAGTTCCCCATCTATCCCGGGTCCATGGATACGGGCTAAACTTTGCGCGCCGTTGAACATGGAGTGCGTACGCCCGCCAGCCAGCCCCGGCTATCTGATGTAGGCTAATAGGCGGTATATATGTAAGTATGTGGGTAACGAAGGCGAAAGCTCTGCTACGGGATGGGGCGGCAGCATATCAAGCCTGTTGTTGATATGTCCGCAGTGGCTTCGATAGGAGGAAAAGGCTGCAAGGACCCGATCGATGACATACGGCATGTCACCATACGAGACTTTTTAAGATCGCCTCGGGTTCTTCGTAGTACCCTGGTCGGATGAACGATCTCCAAGACATGCAGTACCTATTAAGGCTTTTCTCCTTGGGGATAAGGACGTGTGTGCCTCTCTGTATGTGTGTGTGGGCGTATGCGGGCGTGTGTGTCGTATGTGTGAACACAGCATCACCCATCTGCAGGCTGCCAAGAGATGAGGTCGCCAAGAAATGGATCTTCGCAGTTGTCAATTTGCTAGGTCGCCGACCTGAGTAACCACGACAGTTGGCAAAAGCCCGATGTGGTAGCTGGCGAATGCGCCTCCTGCGACCTATGCATGACCTAGAACCTCCAGGTAAAGATCGGCTCTTCTGGGCTAAGTCAAGGCGCGGGGGAGGAAAGAATCCACGAAAAAAAAGGGTGTGAGTGAGCAAGTAATGTAGAAGAGAGAAGAAGAAAAAAACTTGTCATCGAATGATTATTGGTTCATTTCGCAGTCACTTACCTCCAAGCAACAGGAGATTGGTGAGCGTGTAATCCGTAAGAAAGATGTAGTACGGAATAGGTGAATAGCGGCTCAATTCCGATCGTATTCTCAAATCAGTAATCATTAAAGCCAAGCAAAGGCAACTTCCGCAACCCGCCCTGACACAAAATAGGCCAAGCTTTCTGCGGAAGAGGGATGGGGAAATGGTTGGTACACGGTCAGACGGTGTCGATGGAGAAGAAAATATCAACAATTCAGGATACCCTTTCCACGACGCGCAGGGGGAAAAAAGTAATGGATGGATGACTTAATTAAGAAGGTTAGGTAAATAATAGGTATTCAGGTATCTAAGCTATTTTACTGGTCTCCCCCTGTAAAGGCTTAAGCCGCTCTGCTCTGCGGTGATACAGAGCCACCACTGGTCTACTGCAGGAACGAGATGCTAATAAAAGAAAAGAAAAAGGTTAATAAGAGACAAAGGAAAATAGAGTTAATTAAAAAAAAATAAAGAAAACAGCAAATGTAAATGAAGCGGCAAGTTTCTGTAATAGGTAGCTTAGAACAAGGAAAAGGGGCGGTTGAAAAGGAGAATGCAGAATACCTAGGTGTAACAGTATCTTTCTAAGTGGATCGAAACGAAATGCAGAGTGGGAATGGTAAAAAAAAAAAATGACATCTCACCAAACTTACGAGTTGTTGGTGCATGTGTTTATCGCGAGGCTTTCAACGCCGCATCTTGTTAAACCCACAGACCACGTCGCAAGCGTCGCGCTTCCCGAGAAACGGGCAAGGCGCGGACCTTGGAACATTAGCGGCAAATGATAAAACGGTGAGAGACAAAGAAAAAAAAAAAAAAAAAGCTTGGTCCATTGCTTTGGAAAGCCCTGAAACATTTCCAGCAACTTTCTTTAGTTCCCGCTTCGAGACTGAACTGGCTTCGACGATCTATTCGTCATTCCTAATTCCTAATTCCTAGTAGCAAAGTCAACGGATTACCAAAAGAGACGTTGTGTGTGCACACCGCCAGACCGTTTTGGTTACATAGTTGCATGGGCGCGGTTGCGATATGAGAGAGATCAGCGCGTACCATAATTCAACGATTCTTGGAGTTGATCGCAACGGGAGTCCACAATAGCATGTGGCCTCGTGCTCGGCCCCCCGTCAAGAACGAAAACCCATGTCCTTTTTTGACGTTGACCAGGCGGCTAAAGCGGAGCTGAGCTATGATATTCGAACGGCAGTAAGCTGCCGGGCTAGTTCGATAGGTAAGGGTTTCTTGACACCCTCGACCTCAGCTTGGATACGATCCTTGATGAAGTGCTACGGAATGGAACGCTGTCGTTTGTCGAGATAACGTGTAAGAGTACATACCTACCCAAGGAGAGATCGGGTATCACAAGGAGTCCAAAAAACTCCAACCCCCACGGGAGCGGCATAGCAAAGGTTGAAGATAGCGGGAAGACCGTAGTCGCATCGCACAGCCTTTCATGATGGATACGGGCCCCATAAAGAGAGAGGTATCTGCAAGACTGAAAGTCTTGGCTTACGGCCGTGATAGTGGGATGGGATGAGATGAAATGAACCCCAAGAGAGAAGGGAAAAAAAATCCCAACTAGACGCCCCGGTCGGGTACTTGGAGGTACATCGCATTGACGCAAGCCATTCCGCCCAAGTCCCAGGGGATCTCTTGTCATTAAAGTCAGATCCACGTGGCCGCTGGGGCCAGGATATGATCTCAATACCGCTGTGACCCCATAACCCCTGTAGCTAATCATACAGTACATCCATAGTACGTATTGCCTTGCTTGCAGCACCGCCAATGATCCTCCACGTACCCAGATCGCTGCTGGGTATGGCGTTTCCGGGCCGCTAGGGGGGGTCAACTGGGCAAGCCCAAAAACAAAAAGAAAAAAACTGATCAGTCACCGGCGGTGCCGCTGCACCGGAACATACATCGTCAACCTAAGCCACGGCCAGCAGCTATGTCTTGAGGAATAGGTCCAGCGTTTCTCGTGCCAAGGAAGATGCAGCCAGCAAAGCCACATGAGATTCGCGCGGGTTGTTAAGCTTCATCACAACTCAAATCTTGAATTACATCATGGATGCACCACCCACCATCCTAAAGCGTTTATGAAACCCGATGCCAATCACGGTATGTTCTCTTCCCGGATACGTTTGCATCTGTGCTGAACGTAAGGATAAGTAAGAGTAAACGTGGCGGAGAAGATTAGACTGGGTTGCACGGCCGACCCGGTAAGCTTCGCCGAGCTGGAAAAAAATCTAGGCAAAGCATCCAGTCGCGTTGTATGCATTGACTACGTGCTTTGTCAGAGGGTATCGCAAGGAGACGCGATGCATCGGGGTCCTGTGCATCTTAGGCATCTGAGACGTTCGAGAACCAAGATGGCGCCTGCAGTAACACCTGAGAGAAACAGGGTTGAGAAGCAGCCGAGATGCACTGCTCGCCTATCGTCTATTGTCTCGGAGAGTGGTTATCTGTCCTTGATTATGGAAAAGGAAGGCCGTTATACGGAATCATGTCCGTTTCTTCCAAACATCCTGCGGCCAAGGGAAATTGTTGACAAAACGCTACCTAGTGGTTGAAAGTTGAGAGGGACTGCCTCCGTGACGCCACAAACTCTAGAGCTGGCCAGACCCTTTCTTGCTGAAGTGATGATGAGAAATCCGCTAGATAATCCAAGTGCCCCAAGTGCGCCGGGGGGAGAGTTCCTGGCGCCATCTTGCTGAACACGCGAGACGTAAGTAGCGTACCATCCAATGATCATCGTGGGTAGCCTTACGAAACTTGGTCTTTAGCCTATCCATTACCGTTTGTCACCTACCTAGCTACGTAGGAGATAAACAAAAAAAAAAGTTGGAGCCAGATCCTAAGAGTTGACTATCTCCTCCAGGTATCGTCAGGAATGTGAGCATCTCAAGATGGCTGCTGCACGGCGCAGGGGCAAGACGAGAATTGAAATCATAAAAAAAAATTAGCCGAAGGCGCCGTCCCGCCGCTAAGGCATAGAGGGCTTGGGGAGTTTCCTATCGCTGGAAAGTTCCCCGTAATAGGGCCGTACATTATCCAATTGTCTTTCATTAATTCGCCAAGTCCTTTTTAGCTCCACCAATCACGGTTTAAGCAGCAACAGCTTGCGTGCAAATGCGTACGGGTAGAGCTACTCCGGGATTGACCAGTTGGAGTAAGGGATTCTAGGTAACGGTGACAAATCTTTTTAAACTTCAATGTTTTTTTAACGCAGTTTTACATTATCGTAGGAGGTAGGTACATGTACATACATACGTATCTAGTGTGTGGACTTTGCACTTAGAATGAAACGAGAGCAGTAGTGGAAGAAGCCTCAACGTTGCAAGTTGTAACGTGAGGCATCTCCATAAGGCCTGATAATGCGTGAGCGCCATGGACACCATGGACACCACGGAATTAAGATACCACGAACCGTTACAGTCATGGGATCCAATCTGATGAGGGGGGAGAAAAGCATGTATGTCGAAAAATGACAAAATCCAACGTGATTGGATCGGCCAACAGGGTGCTTCTACTAATGCACTGCGCTTAGGGCAACCAACAACCTTGAAGAGGCTCGCTGCTGAAGAGGTTAAGTCGGCGATGTCATGTCGGGGGTTGAACGCCTACGCCGAAGTCCTTAGTCCTGCAAAGTACAGGGGTGCAATCCCGCGTCATGCATATCTAAGCCTGCTAAGGTCGGTTTGCATGTAAGTTGCATGTAAGTTGCATGTAAGGCTACCTCCCATTTAACTATGGCTCGCGGCATATGTAAATTGGGGTTCATCTTGTTGAAAATTACTCCCGTCCGCCCCCTTTGCCCCGAAGGATCAAAAGCACCGATATTCCCGACCTATTGTCCGATATATTCTCCCTTTACCTTGCTATCGTAGGTCAGCTAGGTAAATACTAAATAGTAACCAGGTATTATACCTGGCAAAAGAACAAATTGATTTCTGATTAACAAGGAATCAAGGGACCTGTTCCACCTGAAGGAAAAAGGTTAACCGGACATCTGGGCTAATTGAAGATCATTCCTTAAATAGGTGGCATACCATCCATCGTGCCACATATGAAATGCCGTAAGAAGTAGTAGGGGTATGTAATCCTTCCTCGAAGGCGACGAATGACAGCCTCGGTTCGGGTTCGATATGACAAGTCTTCCCGAGTCGCATCTCTTTCTCGCGACACGAAAGAGGGAAATGCAGAAAAAAAAAGGAACGGGAAAGGTATGCCGCAGACATCGTAGACAGATTTCTCTCTTGTCTGGTTGACGATGATGACGATGCAGCGCTACAGCACAAATACGATTACGGTCACACTGTGGGTACAGCAACATTGATATACATGTACCGTACAATGTAGGAGCGAGCAAAAAAAAAAGCTCTAGCTGACTGATCAACTGGGACTGGGGCCTTTTGACAAGTATATCCTGGCTTGGTGCAAGCCAGGACTGGAGTCCCAGCTCTTTGGCTCAGCTTGGCGATTTTCGCTTACAAGGGAACTAATGCGACCCCGGTAAAAGTTAAACCCCAAATTTTCATCATATTATCCCCACTTGAACACTCTCTCCCCCTGTTGCCCTGGTGGTACCAACCAGCCGGCCTACATAGTGTGCACCTATATTGCACATCTTAAGAAAATCAGCTTTCTTGTGTGCGACCCTAAGCTCAATGTTATTGCGACATCACATTTGGATTTGGATAGCCGCCGCCGTAATCAATTCATGTGACGTTAATAACCTCAGCACTCCATTCCAGCGAAAGCAATAACTCGACTTTCTTTACCACGTAGGACGACACAATCTGATTATTCTTACACCTAAAGACGGATAAATATAGGATGTGCTCTTCGCTCGGTTAGTGTGATATCGCTTAGTCGAACATGTCATGGTGGTGAGTGAAGCCCGTCGAGAGAAAAAAGGTGAAGGCGAAAGATCATGATGAGGAGAGAAGAGTAGTAAAATCGTATAATCACTTAACCACTTAACCATTCTTGGTTAAGTTGCAGGTGTTTTTTCCCGCTTATCACGCCATAAACTGCCATCTGAACTGCCATCTCCCATCGGTACCGAACTGTTGGGCCTCGACTCGTAGAGGGCAGAGGATATGTGCGCCCATACTGTGTAGATGGCGTGCATGGCGTTTAGCGGAAGCATGAGGGACATGTTGCTGGCCAGGAGCCAATCATCATACCCTGCCTAGCTTCGGCTTTTGCTCGTACATCACCACCAAAGAACGGGCGGACGGGCACAGCATTCGCAAGGACGTCAGAAATAAGAGCACTCCAAACGATGCAACTCTGGGCTGCGAGAACGTAGGAGTCGACCATTCATCCATCACAATAAAACTTCTTGGGTTGTGGTTGGTAAGACCCAAGGTGAGATGGGTAAAAGTGATGTCCTCATTCTCATCAGCGAAACGCTCTCGTGGCCAAGTTGGATCGGTTGGATCGTGGTGGGATTGCACACCCTACCTATCATCGGCCCTCTGCGATATTTAGTCAGGCACTTGTCAAACACTGGCCTCTTTTTCTTTTTCGTCCTCCGAAAACGCGGGTATCGACACGATGCCATTTGCGCCGATGCTAAACGTGCATGATAAGGATGCAGTGTAGAGACCAGACTAGTAAATTTTTGAAATTAGGAGGCCGAATGCGGCCGGGAAGGCTTGACGACTGGAGCGAAGAGGAGGAGGAGGAGGTTCGTCGAGGTGGAGATTTTTTTCTCTCTCTTATCAAAATTGAGACCTGTCACTAAAAAGCTGGAAATTCGACGGATGCTGAATGTTGACCCAACTTTAGACTAGCTAGAATGATTATACTACGAAAGTCTAACGATGATTATCGTAGTTAAAATGAGAAACAATTATGAATCACGCTTCAGACAGCTCGTGGGCTCTCTCCTCTGAATTTCCCTTACGAGGTCGGAATGGAGTGAGGCGGAGAAGCTTAACTTGGTGGTGCATAGCCTGATCAGACGAAGCGCTGGCATCATCTTGGTACCTTGCAACATCAGACGATCCAAGGGCTATCCGCGTCAAGCTCGGCATGTCAAAGTTAACTTGTCCTGCCTGTCCCGAGGTTTACCAGGGCTGATGGCAGCCTGACGGATGGGTCCGTGAGATGCAAAGGCAGAAGGGTGCATCGCAAATCAAATCAATTAAAAAGAGAAGGTGGACGAATGAGAGGAATCCAGGTACGTACCCAGATCCGGGGATACCATGCTGCCCATCAACTCGTGCTGATCATGGGTGTCCATCCTTTAGGTACCTCGCCATTACAACTCATGGTTGGAGTGGGGCGTGCATGTCCAAAAGAGGAAAGGCGATTTCGTGACTGGAGCCAAGAGATTTCCTTTTTAGACAACAAGTCTGTCAAAGTCTCAGGGGAGTCTAGCGAATCCAGACAAGCCTCCACAGTAAGATGGATCTGTTACTTACGGTACACCAACAGGTCGAACACACGGTCCAAGTACATTGGGTACGAAACATTTGAATTATCCACCAAGCTGCCTCATGGTATATCCAGTACCTAAACAATTACGTCCATGCAGCTATAACGAAATCTAGTATAGACATGAGTCTATTCAGCTTTCATAGATCTTCATTTACAGTTCTCAACATTTTGAATATGCCCCTTTAATTCGCCTAAAACCCTACTTAGACGAACTATCCCATTCTAGTTGTGGATGGATATGTGATTTCGGCATTAAGGCTGTCGTAAGACGATAGGTAGTAAAAGATGACTAGAGATTTTCCAAGGAGGCAGTCACTGACAATACTATCACCGAATAATCCAAGTCTTAGACAAGCAACAGGTTTACTTGAGACCACTTCTACATAGCGCTCAAGACAGGGGGAAGGTGATCAAACGTATTGTTTCTTCAACAGTGTGTGTGCCATAGCCATGTTGAGGATCGTCAATGACAGGCACATACCTCTTCATCACGACCAAACCCTATGTATGTCATAGCAGAATGAATGCGCGGAATTAAGACGGACTGCTTATTTTCTTACTGCTTAGCGTTGTTGGTTTCGAGCTGAGGAAATCTCGCCGTCCTAATTGGCTACTTGTCTACGGAAACGTTATAATAAAATCTGACAGGATGATAACTGACTGACAGACAGCTGATAATTTGCGACCATAATCCGCATACCCCGGAATAATCCTACATACATCTTAGATAATAAACATACTATATACTGGAAACACAAGGCTTATGACATGAGTCTGTGCCGATCATTCTTTACGACGACGAACGTGACGAAAGTCAAATCCTCCCCATATTCAAACAGCGGAGTCTACGGGATTGAAAAGGTATCCGTCGACAAAAACCAAACCGCAAGTCATATGACAGTTTATACTTGGTCTAGGCGGGTTGCCAAGTCTCCGAGCAGCATCATTACTGTAATGAGTTTCGCACTGTGCGTCCCGCTCTAAGCTCGAAAAAGAAAAAAACGCAATTGCCTTACTTGGCTTGGCCGACAACCACTTCTGCCCCTTTTAGCATCGCACCCAAGATTCCATCCTCCTCCCTTCCTTTATCTTTCCCTTCTCACACACATCCACATCCACTTGTACTTGCACTTGCACTTGCACTTGCACTTGCACTTACACTTCCACATCTATACCCCCTCGCACGTACTTAATCTAAAGGGAGCATAGAAAGGGTTTTCTTTCTTAGTTAGAGTTTGGTACCTTGCTTTAGTTTCTGGCTCCCCGCATTTTTGTCAGGGCCCAGAAAAAGCTTGATCCTTTTTCAGTTCAGGCGACCTCGTACGTCTACGGCTTTAGCTATTTACAGACCCCTAATTTCCAGGTAAGAGGTACTATAGAGCTAGGGCATCTTAAGACAGGGGCCAGCCTGGTCGGGCTCTCTTTTTGAGCGTGGCGGACTCCAGAGACTCGCTCCAATACGTATTCGTACATGACATACATGCCCAAGCTGTGCGCGATGCGTTGTACTGTGGACATCTGCTTGCTGCTGCTGCCAGTGCTGCTAAGGGCTAAGGGTAAACGCGTGGTGATCTCGTCCGCGAAACACTGCGAGCCCTCTCAACTCTCGAACCAAGTGCAAGTGGTAGGGATCAAGCAGCTGAGGGGTCCCGGATCGGTGAGGGAACGGAACCAGAACACGGTACCTAACTCGTCCACCCATCGTGTTGAGCGCAGTTCGTACCGATAGCTGTCTCCAATGGCCCCAGTGACGCGCATCGAGCAACTGAGCCAGCTAACTACGGTAGCCACTTTCTCATCCCCCCTGGCACCTATTACAGACGCCCTGCCGTCAAGTCAAGTCAAGTCAAGTCAGGGTCCAAGCTATTAGGTGGGATCTTGCAAAACAAAATCATACCGCGCCTTGCTCTCCAACACCAAAAATCAAATGGCGATGAGATAAGATTTACAGTACCTATCAAAAGTGTCAAGGCTGCCTCTACGTTTGGTCCAACCGGTAAGCCAATGAGTCAGCATTTGAGTAGTAGCGCTACTCTGATGATTATATCTAGTATTAAGGTACCTATATACTTGGGTATGTATGTGGTCATGTAGGTACGATACGGGTCGACGCTTCAAAACTTTAGATCTGATGAATAAACCGACCAGAAAAAAAACAAAATAGTGGTGGGATAGATACATACGTACAGGGGGGAATGCACGATGTACCTAGAGGTACTCTTGGTATCCTCCGTATCCTTGTCGGCGACCAAGTGTGACCAGCCTTTTGCTCAAATCCTCGCTCGCATCCACCCAATTTCGTGGTAGTACCGCGGAAGTACATGCACACCTCCCGGTTCGCTCATCATCTAAGGTCCATAGCGAGACCCACAGCCTGCTTCAACTACTTGACTACAACAAGCCCACCCCCCTCTCCTCCCTTCCCGCTGCTCTAGCACCTCCTGTATTGTTTTTTGTTCCATCTTAACCTTACTTGACTTTTGTCTCAAGAGACTTCGGGGCTTCTTTCGAGTGAGCTCGTGTCTCACCCCGACTTGGTTACGGTTTATCTCGTTTTTCTGGCGTCGTCTGTTTTTTTTCTTGCTCTTATACGGCTCCGGCCCCAAAGACCAAACTAGTAATTCCGGAGGATTCACTTCAGTCCAACATCACGTTCGTTCGTTCGTTCTCTCTCTCTTTTGAAGACCCTGTTCGGGCATCTAACTCCTAGTCATTCCTTATAGCAGATTTCTCAAGTCCCCAAGAAGGGCACTAATAATTTATATCCCAAGCTTTCTGAGCAAAGCAAGCGTCTTGTCATTCCTTTACGGCGACCCACACAACCGGGAGACTTCGATATCAGAAGTCGTTGAGAGCCGCGAAACCATCTACTATCCTGTAATTATCAAAACCCGCCTGGGTATCATCTGGACGAGATGGAGCACCAATTTTGCATGCCGCAAAATCAAATTCCCATATTCCACATGCCGCAACACACGAACGGCGTGCAATATGTTGAGAACTTGAATCCGAATCCGAACTCGCATTCATACCACCCATATTCCTACCCAACTCTCACTAATCGTCATTTTCCCATACATCTTCCTCAACCCCCTCCGCCTCAGGACATCCCGCACATGTTTGATTTCCACATGTCGCCTCATGTCCTTCCTCAGCGTGATCCCATGGTCGATTCTAGGTCAGAGTCCAAGCCGCGGTTATCTAAGGAGGAAGTCGAGAAGCTCGAATCTGTATTCCAGGAAAACCCAAAGCCTTCAAGCGCGGTAAAAGCGCAACTAGCAGACTCTCTTCAGCTGGACCGACCCCGTGTAAATGTACGTTATGCACGAAGCCCTAACTTCAGTTCTTATACTCATATTTAGCACAGAACTGGTTCCAGAACCGGCGGGCCAAGGCCAAGCAGGAAAAGAAGCAGGAAGAATACGAGGCTACGAGAGCGGCGGAGAAGGCTAACTCTGAACCGGTCTCGCCGGCTGAACTATCATCAAGCGCAGCATCGGAGAATGGTGGCGAAAGCATCCGTAGGCGCGTGCAGCCTTCATCAGCTCGTTTCCCTGGCCTCAACTCAACTTCGCATGCGACCGATCTCTCACCTGATGAAGAGAAACTAAACGACAACTCGGATGATTCTGACTCTTCTAGCTCGCCTATTACGCAGGTTTCCGTGATTTCCCCCAAGGGTGTAGACAGCGACGACTTCTTCACGTTCCAACCCTCGGATGCGACTGAATTCTCGCATACCCCTCAGCAAGGCTACTCCCACGATAGCTTCAACTCTTTCCTGCCTTCCCAACAGGGTGACGATCGATTTAACGCATCTTCTCAGCAAATCGATCTGTCCAACCGCTCGACTATGATGGACACGGACTTCACGAAATCGATGCTAACACCCATACTCCAATCAGGCCAGGCTTTCGAAACGCGGGACTTCAAGGACCCCATGGCGGCGATGCAGGACCAAGTTGCAAACATCAACACGCCGATGAGCGAAGGGCAATCCATGTCACCGATGCGACAAGGAATGAACAGCCCGGCTGATTCTTTCCGATCGCCTCCGCCCCCTGCCAACATTGCTTCTCGACGAAATATCCAGCGACCAGCAACTCTCCAGACTAAGTCCTTGAGGAGCCAGTCATACAATCTTGGCTGTGGCCCCAAGACTGCGTTGGATAGCGCCAAGCGGATGGATAGCTCGAGTCCTGTTGCTCCAATCCGGCGAATCGCCTCAACTACTGGCAACTTTCATGGAAGAATCCAGAAGAACAGTGCTATGCCAAGATCGCCTAGGATCTTCAGCCGTCCTGAGGCTCTTTTACATTACCAAAATCGATCTCCTGGTGGATTCGCCACCGGATCGTTCTTGGGAGCAGCTCCTCCTACCCCGATGACACCTGCCGTCGGTGACCAGAGCATTCGGGAGCCTGTGGTTAGCTCTTCCAACTTCGGTAGAGTGTACACCATGGTGGTCGACGACTGCCCGGATCACAAGCACGACTGCAACCTCAAGACGCCACCTACCACGCCTGACGTCGTTAATCCTTTTGCTCCGCACTACCAGTCTACCGCCACCGAAACGTTTAGTGGCACCGCAATCGACTACGACGTCGACTCAGCCATGTCGGCACCCTTCTTCCAGACAGAGTTCAACAACTTTGGCATGTCCAACTTGTCTGGCTACTCGGAGTTGAATGATGGAAGCCACCCAACCACGCCATTATACCCGAACATGATGAATCTTATGCAAGAGCAAAACACGTTTGGCCACGGTGCGTCGGGAAACACTCAATATGACTGGGATGCCAACGAGGCTGTCAACTCCAAGTCTTCTCCCAACCTTTCAAGGTCAAAGCAAATTCAATTCACCCAGAACATGACCCCTCAAGACTACACCAGTCACCAGGAGAAATAAGCCGCTTCAGCAACGGCATCAGCAAGGTTCGAAAAAAAGACGGAAACAGCCTCGGCGGTTTTGCTCGCCGAGGGTGAAGGCCATCAGCAAATAGGCCCATGTACTAATACCCTTTATCCTTTACTCCGGAGTTGTCAGACTTCTAGCATTTGCGTTTACCACCCGAACGACGAATGCTTTTTTATTGGGAGGCGGTCCAATCTTGTGGAAATCGGTCCAGTTCTTTCTGTTAATGTAATGACAACAAACGGCTGATGCATTAGGTTTGGATTGGAAAAGAAAATTTTAATTGATACCCCGGGACCGAGAAGGGGGAGAGAAGACCGGAAAGGAAGAGCAGGGCCCCCAGAAGAGCGTCCAGAATTTTTTACTTTTCGTCTTTCGTTTTATTTTGGTTGATTCCCATCGTCAGTCAAAACAAAAAAAAAACGCAGGTTTCCCAGGATTCCCTTTTACATACAAAACTCAATCTTTTTAATATCCCCCGGGCGTCTATGGAAGGAAGAAAGAGGCCATGAATTCATCTGGAGCGGAACGGCACATGTGGGAATTTTTCTGACGGGGCGCATGTCGAAGCATTGACTCATCGTTAGCTTTTTATTTTATTTGTCTTATGTTACATATACTGGGGGACGAGGCTAAAAAGCCAGTCAATTTTTGTTATCTGGTGTTTGAAAAGCCAGTTGAACAAAGGGGGAAGAGATGCTGGACACCGTGTATCGAACAGCGATTATATAATTGAACTTGTAAAAATATCCAGTTAAAACATTTCGGAAGCTTCCCGATATTAGATTTGGAGTTATTGTGGCCTGCGTGATGTGATAAGACAGTGGAAGAGTTTCGCAAACTTGCGGTGGCTGGGACTCCCCTACATAAAACGGATAAACACAACAAAGCCATCCATTAGTAACCCTTCAAGGTTGCTTTTTGGACCTGTCTGTAACATACATGCTGAACCTAACCAATTAGGAGTGAGACACTGATAATAGAGTGGTACTTAGGTAAGTTACGTTCTTAATGGGGAATTGCCGCGATTCCTTTGCCGGGTTCCCATGGATAGAAAAGTTAAAACACAACCCTGCAGGTGGTGAACTCAAGCAAGCGAACGGGGCATCCCTTCTTTCCCTTTTTTTTTTTCTTCTTTTCTTCTTGAAAATTCCCCCACAGGTCTCCAAACAACAACATTTGGCTCTGGTTCTTGACATTCAATACCATCTTCGTATTTCTATCGCGACGGCGACCACAATGAGCGAGCCACGCAAGAAAAGTGGCGGCTGCACCGCTGGCTGCTGCTCCGCCCCAACTCCAGCTCCGGCTCCGGACCCGGTTCTCCACCCCGCACAGGAAAAGGTCGATTCGTGCACCTCGGGCTGCTGTGGTGGCGGTAATAGCGCCAACGATATCGTAACGCCTGTCGCCGAGGAGGATGACTGCTGCAAGCCGTCGACTTCGAGAAATGAAGAGAATTTAAACTCCGTCGCGAATGAAGCGGCCGCTGTTGCTGAAGATGTTGGCTGTCAATCGGACGACGATTGCTGCAAGCCCGCTGCTAAGTCGGTCGAGAGCTTGGGCTGTCAGGATGCTTGCTGCAAGGCGGATGACGAGCTGAGCGTTAAGGATTCCTGCTGCGAATCCGAGAACCTTAAGGTGGCGCCTGGGTGCTCCGACGGATGCTGTGGTCAAGAGGACGCAGTGGAAGTCGTCGAGGATACTTGCTGCAAGCCTGCGACGCCAAGCTCTGTCCCCGCTTGTTCGGACGGCTGCTGTGCTCCTAAGGGACAGCCTGCTATTGAGGACAGTTGCTGCAAGGAGGAAGATGCCGTCGTTGATACCGGCTGCCAGGATAGTTGCTGTGGTGGCGATGATGATGAAGATATCAAGGATGATTGCTGTGACCAGCCTGTTGATCTTCCACAGGAGGATACCTGTAATGATGGCTGCTGCTCTGGCACCAAGGCTAGCGAAATTGAGCCGGCGTGCTGTGAGGGTAAAAAGAGTCCCTGCTGTGATGGTAAGTTCTTCATAACTTTACGTACCTTACTTTTGATGGTTGAGTGGTAATTAACCAATACGATTAAGTGACTTGCATCGACCGTCTGGTCTTTAGAGAGACCTCCAATGAGAAACAAGGTTAGTCCAGCCACTGCAAGTAACTCATAAGTGCAGGAATTCTAATATCTTATTAGGTGATGATACGACGTCAAGCATTGACAAGGGCACCAAGTCTTCCAAAGCGAAGTCCATCCGTGAGAGATACGAGACTCGTCTCTCGGCCCTGGGTTGTCTCTGCAGAGCTCTCATCGCTCTAGGCCAAGAATCCTGCTGTGCAACTTCGGAGCTTTCTTCTGAGGAAAGGAAGCGAGGCCCGAAGAAGAACACCCGCTCCAGGTCTCAGAAGAAGAAGCCTACCTCGCCGTGTGAGAAGGAAATATCGGATGGTTGCTGCTCGAAGCCCCTCGAGCGCAAGCCCTCGATCTCAAGCACCCGAAGCAAATCCTGCAAGAAAGGGTGTTGTGGCGGGCCAAAGGCAAAAGAGAAACGCAGCGTTGTTACATCCAAGGAAATTGATTGCTGCTCGCAAGACCCGGGTTCCAAGGGAGACTGTTGTCAGAAGGACGAAACCGTCTCCATCAGAGACCTACCTAAGAAAGATGGAGGCATGGGCATCGAGATCACGAACCTCGAGAAAGGTCTCTCAGGTTCGGAGCGTGTCGTCCTCGGCATCACGGGGATGACCTGTACAGGCTGCGAGACCAAACTCCAGCGAACACTAGGCGATGTCCGGGCAATCAACAACCTCAAGACGAGCCTCGTCATGGCCCGCGTGCAGTTCCAGCTCGATCTCAGCCTGGCCACGCCCGAGGATGTCATGAAGCATATCGAGCGAACGACCGAGTTCAAGTGCGACCGCATCGCGACGCACGGTTTGACCATTGACATCGTGCCTGCGGAGGGGGCTAAGCAGTTCCTCCAGCAGTCCCTGCCTCTAGGTGTAGATATCATGGATCAGATCGACGAGCACACCGTCCGTGTTAACTTCGATCCCGAGGTCGTCGGGGCCAGAGACTTGATCAATAGAGGCTTCGAGATCCCCCCTACTCTGGCTCCTCCGCAGGCCGATCCGTCGCTTGCGGCGGGGAGTAAGCATGTTCGGCATATGGGCTGGATGACTTTACTTTCGGCTATTCTAACCATCCCCGTTCTCGTTCTGGCCTGGGCGCCGCTGGAAGAACGCCCAGTCACGTACGGCGCCGTGTCTCTGGCCCTCGCAACTATCGTTCAGGTGCTCATCGCGGGGCCATTCTACCCTAAGGCGCTGAAGAGCTTGGTGTTCTCTCGAGTGGTGGAGATGGATCTGTTGATTGTGCTGAGTACCACTGCGGCTTATGTATTTTCGGTTATTTCGTTCGGCTATCTGGCCAATGGAAACGCGCTTTCGACGGGGAATTTCTTCGAGACGAGTACATTGTTGGTCACCTTGATCATGGTTGGTCGATGGGTCAGCGCGCTTGCTCGGCAGAAGGCTGTGGAGTCTATTTCCATCCGGACGCTGCAGGCTTCGACAGCGATTCTAATTGCCAAAGATGGCTCCGAAACTGAGATCGACACGAGGTTACTCCAGTATGGAGATAGCTTCAAGGTCGTTCCTCATAGCCAAGTCCCAACTGATGGTGTGGTTCTCTCTGGTGTTACGGAAGTAGATGAATCTATGCTCACGGGAGAATCGCGCCCTGTTGAGAAGAAGCCGGGTTCAACTATCATTGCCGGATCTCTCAATGGCCCTAGCACCGTCACGGCACGACTTACCAAGTTACCCGGCGAGAACACCATTAGTACTATTGCAGGAATGGTCGACGATGCCAAGCTCTCCAAGCCCAAGATCCAAGACCTTGCCGACCGAGTTGCGTCCTTCTTCGTGCCCGCCGTCATCTCTCTGACCATCATCGTGTTCGTCGTCTGGGTCGGCGTTGGAATCCGCAGCCAGGGAAAATCCGGAAGCGAAGCTGTGACGCAAGCGATCACGTACGCTATCACTGTACTCATCGTCTCGTGCCCATGTGCGATTGGATTGGCCGTTCCCATGGTCATCGTCATCGCATGCGGCGTTGCGGCCGAGAAAGGGGTTATCTTTAAGGCTAGCGAAGCCGTAGAAGTAGCGCACAATACAACCCACGTCGTTTTCGACAAGACCGGCACTCTTACCAACGGGAAGCTCTGCGTCGCGACGGAGGAGTATGTCAACACTCACGAGTCCCAGGACTTCCTTGCTTCTAAGATTCTCGGTCTCCTAGCCGACGTCAATCATCCCGTGTCCTCGGCCGTCGCATCTCACTTGAAAGCCCAGAACGTGCAACCCACCCACGTCCAAACCATCCAATCTCTGCCCGGAAAAGGCGTCCAAGGCACAATCGACGGCGCCCTAATCCAAGCCGGCAACCCGCGATGGCTGGGCTTCGAAGCACACGCCCTCGTATCATCCGTAACTTCAAACGGCAGCAGCGCGTTCTGCGTCGCCATCGGCTCTGAGCTCCAAGCCGTCTTCACACTCACGGATACCACGCGCCCGGAAACCCAGCGCACCATTGCGGCGCTGCAGAAGCGAAGCATCGGAATATCGATCCTGAGCGGTGACGACGCAGCCGCCGTTCAGAGTCTCGCCGCGGAGTTGGGAATCCCTGCCGAGAATGCCGTGGCCCGGTGCTCGCCGGCCGATAAGGCGGCGTATATCCGAAACCTGCTTAACACTCCTCTATCTACGAACGGAAATGTGAATGGTAAGGGTAAAGACAAGAATGAACCTGTCGTAATCTTCATCGGCGACGGCACCAACGACGCCGTAGCCCTGGCCCAAGCCACCATCGGCGTGCACGTCAACAGCGGCACCTCCGACGTCGCCCAAGCGGCCGCCGACGTCGTGCTCATGCGTCCGGATCTCGACGGCCTGCTGACCATGATCGACGTCTCGCGCGCGGCGGTGCGACGCGTCGCGTTCAACTTCGGCTGGAGCGCCGTATACAACCTGTTCGCCGTGCTGCTCGCGGCCGGCGCGTTCACGGCGGCCGGACGGAATGGCGAGGGCGTGGTTCGCATTCCGCCCGAGTATGCCGGGTTGGGCGAGGTGGTCAGCGTGCTGCCGGTTATTGTGGTGGCTGTTACTTTGCGATGGGCTCGGATTTGAGGGGTGAATCGGGTGAGTGGTGGTGATGGATGATGAAGACTGCGAACACGAACGAGCAAGCTTGGTCTTTTCAAGTCCATGTCACTTTCCTTTTCGATTGATCCTCGGGTTATCTCGGATCGAATATTTATCATGGACGATGTTACGAAATCATTTCGTTTACCGTCTCGTATGGGACAAGGATTTTCACAAGACAAGATTGCCCCCTATTTTACTCAGCCTACGATGGACAGGCGAGAACTTTACTTTCTGATGTACGGTCGTTACCGATATGTTTTACAGATTTATTTAGTAGCTACATTAGCTGCGAACAATTGATATCTAGGTTGATAGCCTACTACTCGTCATGTCATTATGGTGAACTTGATCTTGATAGGTCCTTGTGTGTGGTATGGAAGACTGCCCGACTTTATGCGCGGTAAGCTTCCTTCATTAAAATAATCCGCACTTTTAGCTCACTGCTTCAAACTTAGGAGGAACAATCATTATCATAATAAGGAGAGTAAACGTCAAATCGTGAATTCATTTCTTGCACTACTACTACTAATAATAGCAAATTTCATTCAATCCTCCACCAACACAACACCTACACTCCCAATGAAATCCTTCCTCCGGCATTCAATGCACACACACACACACCCCCTTCCTAAGCAGAAACACCAACGCAGTAATTGTACCCGATCTGCAGGTTCGTGCACCCGGCGTCGACGCTAGGGTTCCAGGCCAGGAAGTCGGCCAGCGAGATGCCGTGCGCGGCGTCGACCGCGTAGCAGCTGTCGCCCTCGACCACCTTGTAGCACGCGTCGCAGTCGGCGGCCAGGCCCGAGAGCACGGGGGCCGGACACCCGCTTGTTGGTGGGGGTGGGGGTGTTGTGGTGGACTTGACGCCTACGCAGACTTGCTCGCCTGGGTACAGGTTGTAGCAGCCGCTGGCTATTTCGGGGTTCCAGGAGTAGCTGGTTTTTTTTGTTAGTTGACCTTGTTTTGGAGGGTATGTTGCGTAGGTAGGCAGGTTGGTTGGTGGGTAGGTTAGAG
>KZ111542.1:0-216294 GCA_002120315.1 Hypoxylon sp. CI-4A | reverse complement strand
GGGCTTACAAGTCATCTAAGGAAAATGCACCGTTGTACTGGTTCACGATGGCGAGACAGCTGTCGCCTGATTTGACGGTGTATGTTGCGGAGCCTTTAGATTGCAAGTTAGCATATGTATACCTACTTAGTGGGAGGTGATATCGAGGTAATGATGATGATACATCACGTACAGTTTGAAGTATAGCCCTGTCGAGCCTCCAACGGAGCAGCGAAGACATGGCTGGCAGCGAGGGCCAGCGCAGCGATAACGGTGTTGACGAAGAACATGTTGATTATGGATTATGAATTATCTGTAAGATATAGATAGATAGATAGATATTAAGTTGTATTGCTTGATATGAAGCGAGTGTTAAAGATGAGTGTGGATGGTATCTTCCAAACTCTCAATGAGGTGACCAGCTCGAGCCTTATATATATACTTCACATAGACATCTCATGGGACGAGGTGATGAGATGAATCAGGCGGCTCTTAACCACCCACACGACCGCATCCAACTATAGACCGCCCACCTGACCTGATCTAGATCTAGGACGGACTTACCATTCCCCAAAGCTCTCTACTCTATTCTGACCAAGAGAAACGTTGTATAGGCAGGTATGTAGGTAATAGATACTACATCGTAAACGCCCCTCTTCTCGTAATTGGGGTCTGGGGTAAGGTAAGGTAAAGGCGTATGTATTAGCGGTAAGCCGGGTCACGGCTCTCGCATTATGTGGTATGTGTAGGTATATGATTACTATCACGAGGTCACTCTTGTGCTACATAGGTACTGGCTTCGCCTTTTTTTCTTTTTTCTTTTTCGGTGCCAAGTTGTCGTGTGGTTCCCTTCAATACTAGAACGACATGTGGTGAGGGCGGAGTCAGTCCTCTTGAGTAAGTAGCATAGCGAAGTTGGGGTTGTGTTGAGGCGCAGCTGGGTAAATGGCCTTTCATCTTAGTGTGTATAAATTCGAATCTTGGCGGGGTATGCCACCGATAGGACAAGAATCCAAGGGTTCATCTCGTAAATAGATACCCAGCTAGCTCTAGGGCTGAGTCCAGAGAATGAATGGCACGATGGCAACATGATGTTGCAATCTCACACATCGAGTTACGGGAGCTTCGGCTCGTCTTGGTTAGGCGATGGGTGGGCTCAGCCTTACTTTTTGGAACCCGAAAGAAAGAAACCCAATGTACCGAGGACCCTGAAGGAATGAATTGCATGGGTGGGATAGATACAGCAGACTGGAAAGCGTGGCACCTGGAATGGAGGAAATGTTCCCGAAAATCGCTCTCGTCCCCGGATTTGACCCAATGTAACCTCAAACCCTTGACTCCCGGGCTTGTCTCGGTAAGATCCGGTTGGTACCCTATTCTCTTTCGTAAAGGGCTCTCGTGAGTCGAATTTATCCGCTTCTTCTATATTTCCTGTTCTAGTTTGTCTAGTTCTGCTGGGCAAGGTAAGCGAGCAGATATCAGTTCTGGGTGTCAACAGATAACTACTGAATTGCCATTCCTTAGGTTTCCCATTTCGCACTCGGTGGCCGAAATCCATGACCGGGGGGCTATTGTCGGTTTCGGGTTCTAGTAGTGGTAGCTCGCACATTAGAAGCCCTGAATCCTTACGAGATGAAATCCAGCCTCATTGGATACACGTATAAGAGCTATATCAACAAACCAATGGTAAACTTCGCGTCTGAGTCAGCTATATCGGTGGGTTAGGTTAGGTGGGTTAGACAAAGAATTCACGATTTATGGGTTGGCGAAGGGTAATATGGTACGTGCCATGCGGGCGACCTCGTATTGGCTCTCATGCCACCGAAATACGTCACGCTAGAAGCGAGAGATCCATTGCGGGATATTTCCGCTTCGATTAACACGTTACCCGCAACAAAGGAAGTCGGATCAAATTTAGACACACGATTGAGCTCAAAGACTGTGCCTGTTCTGAGCCGAGCCTGCCTTGTGTAGGTCCGGTGATGTAGGTAGAACGCGGTCGACAGGGCTTCCTAATAATAGTAGCAACATAGAATCGATTCAAGTTCTTAGCCTAACAATCTCAGTACGGTTCAGCTGGGGTTAATGCTCTTGTAGCTAAAATAACCAGCCCTGCTTTGCAGCAATACACATTTTCCATTTCATCCGGTCGTTTTCCATCCCCACCAACGCCGCCGTGCCGGGATGTGCCGGTCATCCATACGGAGAAATCATGCCAATAGGGGCAAAAGTAAAAGGTTTACGAAAGCGAGAGCAACCGCAAAACATCGTCAAGACGATTAGCTTGCTTCTGTTCTCTCGCCTTCTCCTGAAACGCCACGTTGACTAGTTCGCGTTTCTTAGACTGGATGTCCAGGACTCGTTCTTCGACACTCTTATCCATGACCAGTTTCCAGACCGTAGTTTCGCGTGTCTGTCCAAGTCGGTGCACGCGATCAATGGCTTGGTCCTCGATAGCTGGCGCCCACCCTGTATACAGTTTAGTAATGCGAACCTAGACAAAGTGTACCAGAATTGACTTACAAGAATCCACGAGGATGACCGTGTCGGCGGCCACCAGGTTCAACCCAACACCACTTGCGCCCAGACTTGCAAGCATGATTCGCGTGTCTGGATCGTTCGTCAAGGCATCGATTGACTGATCCCGACGAGAAATGTTCATCGAACCTTCGAGTCGACAATACTTGTGTCCCGCCTCATCTAAGAGCACTGCAATGATCCCGAGGAAGGATGTCCACTGGGAAAATATGACGATCTTGGAGTCGGGATCCTGAAGTTTGGCATTCACAATCTTCTCCAATGCCTCCGTCTTTGAACTTCGCGTATCCCCGTTGAATTTGGGCTCGGTGTCGTTGCATTGCAGTTCGACTAGAAGGTCTTCGTTTAACCCCTGGCGACACATTGGACACCTTTTATCTCTCTGAAGAGCCCGCTCGATGCAAGCCTTTCCGAAGCGATGCTTACAAGCAGTGATGACAGGGGTGTGCAGGTTGATAGCATCGGTACAGATCGGGCATTCTTCTCCTTCGTCGCTAGCAGTTTGGAGAGCCTCGTTGAGGATTTTAAGATTATCCTCGGTGAAATCAACCAGTTTCTGGTCTTTCAGGGGCTCCAAGACCTTTTTTACCTGGCCACCACATAGGGACCAGTGACAGCACCTGCAGGTTCCTGGTTAGCTACGGCAATCTAGATGGTCTCGCTGGCGGGGCAAAGGCGAAAAAAAGCAACACCTACATTTGTCTAAGGCGCAGGAGCTTCTCAAGGACACTAGAGAACTTGACCTGTGCGTCCGGACCTCTCCCCTTCTTCTGAAAGTCTTGTAAAATTTTCGCAGTTTCCGAACTGTTGATCCACTGTTAGTAGTCATCACAAGCCCAGGGACGTCATGTGGTACGTACAACAAAGCATCATATTTGAGTTGCTCGTCCTTGGTGAATGTAATACGGTGGATATACTCGGTTTTGGCGGGAAGCTTTAGGTCGACGAACTGCATATCTTTTCGACGACGAAGACAAAGATCGCGTGTCAACAACTGGAACAGGTACTTTGCCGATTTGTGTGCAGTGTTATCGTTGTCCGCTTTGCCGCTTGCTAGAGGTTTATCAATGAGACGAATGAAGAATGTAGGCTCCTCAATGCCACCGGTAAGCTTGAGAAACATCAATGCCGACAAGAAGTCCTTCGTGGAATTAACACTGCGCACACCACCAGTCAGTATTACATGCGTGATACCCCGGGGATACAATCCACAGGAGGATCTTATGTTAGTTATCTAGGCGGCACTCACATTGGTGTACCGCTCAACATCCAGCGGGACTTGGCTCGAAGCTGATGCGCAGCCTTTGCTCTAGCAGTTGCATAGTTCCTGATGTTATGGGCCTCGTCTAGAACAACCCGACGCCATTCAAATGAGCCAAGAGGTCCTTTCTTGGTCAGATCGTTGCGTAGCTTGTCGTATGTAGTGAGAACGATCTCGTATTTCCGTAATTGGGCCTTGGAGTATGTGCCAGTCACATTGTGGTATCGAAAAACACGGGGTTGTCGATCCTCTTTGACGTGTCGTCGAATCTGCTGTTCCCAATTGCTTAGAACACCCACTGGCGCGACAATCAAAGTCGGGCCCTCGCTAAAGCCGCTTGACATGATCAGACTGATAACCTGAAGAGTTTTGCCTAGACCCATGTCATCAGCGAGTACACCACCCGAGGCCAGTTTTGGTGGCGTAGTGGTAATATGGTTGGAGACCAGATTTCTAAAGTTGCCATTGTTATTACATTTCCACAACTGCACGATCTCGTCCGATCCAGCAGCAGGAAGCTGTGGGTTTTCTTTCGAAAGCATCCATTTCAGTCCCTAAAATGATAGTTAGTGATTTGGATGTAGCAAAGAGTCGAGGAGGTTCACCTGAAGCTGGTAAGGGAGCAAGGTTGACTGAATGGCGTCAGGCTGGTCCGCTTTAGGTAGCTTAGATAGTGTTTCTTCGTCCATGGAGAAAATATCGCCAGAACCGAATTCGCCTCTAAGCCGGACAGCTTCGCTCTCTCCTACTATTTCCTCAATGTCTTGCTGCTGGTCCTCCTCAGATCCTAAGCCAACCGTAGTTGCGTTCACACTGAGACGCATGGCAGCATTCCTCTGGGCTTCGGCTTCTTTTCTAGTCGCCTTGAGCTGTGTAGCCTTCAGGAGCTTATCTGACTTCAGTTTTTCCTCTAACTGTAGGCGAACTGTGGAATCGCTGGGGCCGTGAAAAGACAAGCGAATGGGACAATCAAAGGTGTTCTTGTGGCCCGTGAGAATACCTTCTAGAATAATCTCGTTTCTATCTATGTATGGCGCAATCTTCAAAGCAACCTTGGCGGGAAGGTGTCCGATCTGAATTCGCATGGCATTATCAACGCGAATGGCGTTACTGTCGTACTGGTTGCTTGGTTCGCGGCGGCAAAGAATCATTTCTCCAGGATTCACCATGCCATTGTAATATCTCACCCCCACGATCTTGGTATCCATCTCTCCATAGAACTCGTATGAAGAGTATGGGGTTTCTTGAACCTGGCTTGGTTCGGGCGCATTATCTTCATCATCTTCAACCAATATGGGCGTCTGCTGTTGACTAGAAGAAGATGGGTCATATTGGTGAAGATGGGAAGGCAATGTGTTTTGATTCGATGATCGAACAGAGGATGCGCCATTACGACGGGCGACCTTAGGCTGAGGCTCGGATTCTCCCGTTAGATCTATAACGGGAGGACCTCCGCGTCGCTTTGCCGGCGCCATGGTAGTGGAGTTGGACTAATTGTTTCAATAATTGGTGTGAGACAAAGTTTAAGAATGGAAAAAAAGGATCACCACGAAAATTGGCCAGAGCTCTCTCTTTTCAATCTCAAATTTGTTGGTCAGGGCGCCTTTACTTGCCTGTTTTATTGAAAAGCAAATAAACAACCGAAGAAAAACGATGAAAGTTTCAAGTTGGACGCGTTTTAGCTTCGATCGCGTTTGTCCTAAACTCTTACGAAAATGGCAGCTCGTTATCACGTGATGGGCTTAAGCTAGTTCATGCACTGATCAATTGATTGGCTAACAGTATTACAACATGTTACACGAGTTAGGAAATGGAAAGTGGAAGTAAAGGAAAGAAGCATCGCAAATAAGGAAAGAATGAGGAATAAGGAATGAGGAATGAGGCTATTCCGAGTTGACTTTATATGCAAGATTTCAAATCACTTACCATTCTTGGTGTCGTGGACCAACGAGAAAGAGGTTAGAGAACTAAACCCCTTGCATAGGTCTTTCATAAAGATCCAACCAATCGTGTGCATCAATTTCGTGCGCTACCTACCAGTAAAACCTACCCTAGAAAAGGAACTTAGGATTATCGCATCATGTTCTGCTGGCGTACCCGATACCCGACTAAATCCAAGAGTGCGACTGCGACGATGATATTAGGATGCACTTGGTAGAGCCTGATGTTTCTCCGTTGATTCCAAATAAACCAGAATTGCAGTAAGATTCTACTTACAATTATTCATACCAATAAAGAAAAATATTATCAAAGCATGAACGCTTTGGTTGTGGCGGGCTGAGCTGAACGGGTAAGGCAGCGGATATCGGTAGGAATTGTAGGATGTCGCCATAGACCGTCCAGATACTGTGCCAAAAACAGTACGGCAACTCGCGATCTCGTCATCGATACCCGACGAATGAGGATACGCATCAATGGTGCAATCCGAGCTAGGCCAAATCAACCAGGCAGGAGAATGCTATTCTTGCGAAACGAGCCGCAACTGGGACAACTTGTCTTTCTTTTTTTCAACCTCACTTCATCTCACATGTTGCAAGTTCGAGAGAATATGGGAGAGCAACTTGGTTCATTCTCATTTACAACATCTATGGAAATCGAGCGCTACATCCGGATATAGGTCCTCGACGAACTCGATACCTACATGCAAGCTATGGCTACCTATGCTATGCCATAGATTCCCTCTGGCTATACCTGTCAAGCCGACAGGAGACGTTGTCCTTCCTTATACTACAAATCCAAAAGGTCCAAAAAGACATTACAAAGAACTCCATATACCCAAGTCATAGTCTCGTCAATGGCTCATCAAGGCTCTAGGTCTGCACTCGCTTGCCGTACTGCGAGTACATGCCACATTTGGGGACATGTGTCTTCTCTCCTGTCTTTACGTTGAAGACATGGCAACCATTCTTGGCCACATATGGAGGAGTGTACACTGAATGATGTTAGTCAAGCGGCATAACATTGGTGATGCTCTAGGAAGACCTACGATGTAAGGAGACGGCGAAGTCGCTGCCCTGATTCGACATACGGTGGAGTCCGAGTTCATCTGCCATATATGCGACGGCATTTTCTTTGAGGGTTCTTTCAGACTTGATCGGCATCGGTTTCTCGTCGTCGCTATCGACGGGCGTGTCGTATCGAGTCTCGGTAAGGCCGCCGCGGAGGATCTTCATAAGGCAATGAGCCTTGCCATGGTCGTGGATTGGGCTCGCTTTACCAGGCGTCCAGACGAGCACGAGCTGGATTGACGGTCAAGTCAGTACAAATCGCGATGTATACTTGGTCCCGGATGGACAAAGGGCACGACGACTTACCAGGTTCGCGTTACCATTCCCTTCATCGACAAGGTTTCTGGTATACGGTATCTTCTCATCCGCCATTGCATACATGGACCATTCATTTTTATCCGAAACGTATCGTTCCATGATGTGCGTTATCTCTTGCACCTCTACCTCTTCCGAGGTTAGACCCGCCGATGGACCCAAGGCCTCCTTGATGTCTAGCACAAGTTGCTCGAAGTTATTCATATTGGCTGTGGGATAGTATATTCCGATGATATTTGGTGTATCCAATGATATTAGGTACAAAAGAGGGATTTCGATGGTGCAATTGATACAAGGTGGACGAGGTGTCTCGTGCAGGAATTTAAATAGGGTATGGGAGGGTATGGAAGAGTATTGGAGTGGAGAGGCGGTGTCAGCACCAGGACTGACAACCTCGTGTCCTCCTGTTCAGTGGAAATCAGTTTCCTTCCACACTGGTGGGCGATAGTGGGCGACTCCCCTCGAGTGAGTTGCCGGAAACCGGGGACAAGACTACCTGCAGTTTCCCTTATCGTCGCGATGCGTTGGGAATGGGAAGGACGAGGGTAGGCGATAACTAACACAATTCGTTGTGATTGGTTAGGATTGGTCCAGGAGCGACGCCGGTACGTAATGGTGGTCTGGTTTTTCTCTTCCTTTATCCCAGCTGTCTTGCCGGCCTTGTGACACATTTCCCCCTTATTTGGATTGTTTTACAGATGATTACCTTTTTCCGTGAATCCTCTACCACAAGGGACCAAACAACAAAGCATTTGGAATCGTTCTCAGAAGACATTGGATAGGAAGTCATTATGTCTGTTTGCTGGAACTAACTTGAAAAGGGGGTCGAGAAAAATTGGAAGTGCCGAGTTCAACCGAGAGGAATAGCGCGTCTCCTGCCCGCAGCCCCACCAGAATATCGAACTATCCTTGCTGCAGCTTTGGAGTGCTTACTTGTAGCCTCCAATTCTTTACGATTTGTTCTTTGTTCTAATGAGAATCAGGGGTCGATTTTACGAGAACTTACTCCCTGACTAATTACAGGAGAAATTAGCAACAGGCATTTTTTTCACTGGTATCATAATCCAGATCGATCTCCTCTTATCATACGCTTCAACGCCCTACCAAACAATCAATCAATTTCGGGGCGAACCGATGTGAAATCCCCTAGAGCGCATGCGTAGGCACATTGCATCACACCGGCCGTTGGAGTGACAGGTTTCCAAGTACACACGGTCAAGTATACCGCACGGGCGACGAGATAAACATGCTTCTCCAACCACATGTTGCCATGTACCGGTTGCTTTACCGTATCTTTGGTAGGAACGTGGGGTTATGTCGCTACGCCGCTATGCCACCCAGAAAATCGTTACGTGTCACTCCGATTCGGACCGGAGAAGCCCTGAGTAGCACAACGCTTGACGGCGAACAAATTGGGCGCAACGGTGTCTACCGAAGCAAATTTGGCCAGGTAGCTTAGATAGAAGTTAGTCCTTGAAACTAATGGTCACTACAAGCCTGAAAACACTTTTCCTCTGCTTAATGAATGCATGCGATGAGATAGACTATCAAGATGTCTAGCAGGGTTACTCAACGCACCTAGGTAGTCATCTAACATTGTCACATACTATGTATGTATTATGAGTTCTTTGCTTGTGCACCTTGACGGCTACTGTCACACAACCATATTGTCATCTGCCAAGCTGTCATCTCATTCGCATATGCTTTAGCAACGCCCGGAATCACTTCCCGAACATTTTCCTATCACCGTCACACAGATGTTGGAAGTCATAAACCCAATTTGCATACATGTCCAGTGCTGAATTCCACGATCAAACTTCATTGCCTAGGTAGATTGGGAGTCTTCTGAGATAGCAACTTCTAATAGCATGTATTCATACTCAGTATTGTGACTATAACAGATACCTATTCAAGAATTATATCACTACATCTTTCTCAAAATATTCGGCCTTGTAATCTCTTCATTAAATAAGCAAAGACATCTATCTAGTTTGATCACCAGTTATGTAGACTAGAAGACATAGTAGCCAGTAATCCAGCCAGAGTAAGTTAGACACTCTATAAAATCAATAATATCTCAGTTTCATGGATACGCGCTTTCATGCCTAAATAGATAGTGAATGGGTTGGTCTAGTGTTTTGCGAGAATACCTGACGCTTTTAATACGTGAATTGCAATCATTAAATAATACTTGATCGCTTCAAATACCTGCAATTACATTGTATCTTCCAAGTGACGGTATAGTTAGGCATTTATCATTGTTACGAGAGCCGGCTATGGTGTAGGAAGTTCTGCGATGAGGGTTAGGGTTGGGGTTGGGGTCAACCTATCACCTTAAACCATTCGATCTAAGATAGCTTCCGGGGCCTTCGGGGGTCCGACTAGGCCACCCGGCGGAATAACTCCGAGCTCCTGGCACCGGTAGGCCCCGAGGATAGTAAGCAGTACGAGAAAGGTAGTAAGTATCGCATCACTTCAAATAGATCCGCTATTATTTGAATGATACAGCAAGGGCCGTTCCGACGCATAGTATTGGAACTTGAAAAACAAGGAGGCTGCGTCCAGGCCAGAATGCATCCAGACTTACTGCGACATGCTTCGCAGTGCGGAGACAGCAAATGTATACCCTATCATGTATTAATTGCGAGACCAGACCGAAGATTTAAGGGCGTCGCGATGTAGCGATGTATATGTTCCCAACATCTACGTTGGAAGTGAATATGAACGCCAGCAAAGATGAACTTTGTAGATCCTCTAACGCAAGGGGCGGAGTCCGTAAAAGAGCACCTGGCTCGTGCGTAGTTCTGGAACTTGGATGCAACTTGGAACATTCTCCGACGAATAGCGTAAAGGTATTTGAGCCAAGCTTTAAAGCCAAGCTCTCTTTACTCTGAGTTGCATAATTATGGTCGGCTTCAAGATGTAAATCGGACCAAAAGCTCCTTTTGCCCAAAGACTGATCCTCGTCTCTACCTTACGATGTTTCGACTGTTACTGCTTGAATCGGTAAATGGTAATAACTAATGGGCTGAGGAGGTAATTATATTCCATTAATAGAATGTTCAATTACCAATTACAATTGATTATACTCTACTATATCATGTACTAGTACTACGGATTTAAGCTAAAGAATATCACCTATCTCAAGACTACACGAAACCAAATCAAATATCAATATGCTATTTAATCCTGGACATAATTAAGAGCCTCGTGACAGGACCAATCTCGATCTACGTGCAGGCTGACAGTGTTTGGCGCGGCCAACTGCTGCATTACGTCCTACATTCGTAATTCATACATGTAGCAAACAACGCGTCATAGACTTTTTTGATCCATCCCAGCCAGCCTCGAAACGCATCAAGCTCAAACTCCCGAGACACACACACACAACTAAACTTACCTAATCCATCCCATGTTTAACCCCCTTTTTCTTTTCTTTCCTTTACCTAATTACAGTAATAATTCATAAAACCGCCGCTTATTCCCAGGCATACCGGTCCTTCCAGACGAGATGATTCGTTAGCAGCGTAGCAGTCCAATGCCAGGAAGTGATTATAGTCGAAGCTCATAGGTGAATTCCCGCCCGCGTTTCATGCTCGCAGCTGCAGGCGAGGACAAGAAAAATCTTGTTTAGGTAGCACCAAGAACTCGGTGAGCCACGGGATGGCTAGATACGTAGGACTCATACATAGTACACATAAAATATGTATGTAGGAACCGAAAGAACCATTTTGATTTTGCCCCTTGACTGCATTCTTACTTCAGGTACTGGTACCTATTAACGTCACCAATATCCACTCCCTGGTAAGCCTGCAGGCCTGGCTAGCTTCCCCCGCACATTCGTGCATACAAAGATGACCCCACCATCGTCATCCAAGCACGGGTCTGGGCCTTAAGCCGTTTCGTGGCAGGGGATTGCTAGACCTGTGTTCAGTTTTTGTACGTCGATGGCTGATGCTTTAAAACCTTCTTGGGTTCCCTTTTGACATTTTTTGCTGTTCTTCTTTTTGTACCATTTGATCCGTCTAAAAAAAGTTCGGGGATTTAGTGTAAACAAGTGGACCGGATATTATATTGTATTCCTCCTAAAAAACCGCCCCTGTTTAATCAATCTCACTTATACAACCCGGACGCAAGCAAGTCGCCAGAATGGAGCGGATTCACCATAGTATGTCTATATTTCTGCCTGTTGATGGTTGGAATTGATGAATCGATGCTAATTAACTTATTAGTTAACCCGTTCGCAAAACGCGATTCCCACACCAAAAATACAGTGGTTACTTGGTAAGCTTCTAACTACCTATACTATCATGTCTGTAAGGAACGCAGCTAACACGTCGGTAGTATGTTTACAACATCCTCTTCGTCGTCTTGAAATCTTGTCTATCACCTCGAGCCAATGAATCACGAGGCCAAAGTCGATGGACATCCTACTTACATGTAAACAGACAAGATCTTGACAACCGTCACCTGGTTGCTGTCCATCGTCGTCTCGTTCTACTACACCTTGCACAAGCCCCACGATGGCGCATGGCATCGCCGCAAGATATGGGGCCAGAACGATGCATACCATACGGCATTCCGTCTGAACCACATCATCGCTAGCATCTACTGGTGAGATCCAAGCAACATGTCTGACCCTTGTAGATATCCTATCTGACAGTCTGAACCGAATAGGATCGTACTCTTCGTCCTGCAGGGAGGATACATCGCCCATCTCTTCTCCAGCAGTATAGAGCACGTGAACGCAGCATGCTCCGTGGGAAGCCACTTTATCATCAACAACCTATTCCACTTCGCTTTTGTCATGCTGTTTGTTCGCTCGTACTTTGGCTGGGCTGAGCTGTTCATCATTCTCAACTTCATCAACTTGTCCTCGCTGTACTTCCGCCATCCCGGATATGCCCGATTCATTCACACGCCCGTCGTGTCCGGACCATTGGCATGGACTTTCGTTGCCATCTACTGGAATGGGGCCATCATGGTGCCCCATCCCGCGTCGCTTGTTGCCCGCATCTTCGGTAACATCTTCATCTGGTCGATCCTGGTATACGGATTGTTCTTCATCGTCGTTTACAAGGTATGTTCAATTTAGGTCCCCGTCTTAATCCAATGTGCAGCAAGTCTCCTAACATCCAGCAGGATTACACGATGGGTTTCAACCTGAGTGTGCTATCTGCAGCCATTGGCGTCTCCCAGTTCTTCCGACAGGTCATCGCGTTCCAGTGGATCTTCGCCTTCATCATCATGGCGATCCTCTTCGTGGCAACGCTGGTAGTTGCCGTGCCGGCCGCGACTGGAAAGCAGATCGGGTTCACGAGAGCGCGGCAAAGCGACACCGAGCGTGCGCCGCTGCTTGGTGAGAACTAAAGAAAAAGCATCGTATGAGATATGATATGGATGGATGATCGGCAGCAAATTGTGATGAGCATGAGAGAAGAATTTCAGAAAGTCGGACCAGTACTTAATATTTTGGCGCATTTGTATGGTCATCCAAAGCATTTCCAATTGCACGGGTTTTTATGAGCTGTCGTAATAATATAAACAGTTGAGCATTTCGAAGATTTTAAGTCACGGGTTTTGCGCAGTCTATCAGCATCAAAAAGGTTCCCCAGACAGTACGCAGCCACCTGAGGCCGATTAGTGTGAGCGGCTTTAATCAACAGACTCCTGCGCCGATGTTGGTTATCTTAAATTTGGGACCTAGGTGCCTTTCTACCTAAGTTGTTTATCCTTACGCAAGAATTTTACTTTGGTGGCTTGTGTTGAATCGCCCAAGCCAGCTGAACGAGAAAGACGATTGAAGGGATTATAACCAGCAGTGCCAAAAACGCAACCGAGAGGACTAATGTCACGCTTGAAACCGCCCAGAAGATAACTTGCGATGCTACGAGCCCGCCTTCGCTAAGCCCACGAGAACCCAATACTTCGCTAGGTACGGCGAGCATAACTTGCATCGACCCTAGGATAATAGACAGGCCAGCGAAAAGGAAAGCCAGTGGAACGACGGCACCCCGGACATAAGGGGTGGTGGACCAGTAAGGCTCTTCGTAGAACCAGCTGGATCCGTTGCTCCTGGGGCGCAATACGCAGGTTGCCCAGTTGAGGCGCGTCAGACGGAGCTGACCGTACCTGTAGCGTTTCGCCACTTCTCCATCGGCGAGGCTCCGGAAGCCGGCGATAAATTGTGACCATTGGATCCAATCAACGTCTTCTGGAATTAGATCATGCTTCTTCGCAAGCAATAGGTCTGTACGATGTTGAATAAGAAAAGCATAAGATCGCAAGAACCCCAAGGCTACCTCCTGGTAAGAGTGACGCTCAGTTGCGTACAGGTTTGAGACATGAGTTGTCGTGGCTGAGTTCGGAGAGAGGAAATAAATCCAGAAATCGTGATTGAGCAGACAGCAAGGAATTGGTTTAACGAATATTCTTCTTTCTTGCCAGACAAGATGAAGTCTAGGATCCTCGGCCGGTACAATTTCTCTGCCCTTGATGATCTGTCTATGGAGGGCATCGATATTGCTGCTGGACTGCTTTCCAACCAGCCACAGCTTGTCAAATATCTCGTCTAAGACTGGCGTTGAAAGCTCTCTGCGTAGGAAGATTTCACTGTCCGTCAATGGTATGGTTGGTTCGCCCGGAATGTGGTTGATACGCTCGACTGCGCCTTGTGGTCTTTCGGGGTCAGTGATCGCGTCACAAGAAGCGGGGAGCAGACACTGCTTATTGAGAGCTTGCGGCTTGTTGAATGGGGTTGTATTAGCTTGGCACTTATCAGGATCCATTGCCTACAAAGATGGAAGGTAGGTAATATGTAGCACGTATCTGTAGACTGCCCTATGGTAGCAATGTTCTAGATAGACCCATATCATATCGTGTGGGGGTTTTGCAAGAAGAAAATGTCTTAAATACCTAAGTCACCCATTGATGCTAAATGTGACTACTATGTATTGTGATGTTGCCTTAGGTATCCTATTGGTGGAAGGATCCTTGCTCAAATGCATGAAGGAATCACTATACCATATTGACCCTAGGGACGATTATATTTAGGTACCTACGTAGGCATATTTACCGCAGTCAAATTTATTCAACCAAACCCATGTACCTAATCAGTATACCCCCTGTAATCACGGCGCAGTCACAGTATACCACACCTTCTGAAAACCTTGTAATCACAGTGAAGATATGTTCTTACTATATGTATCTCGAGCTCTTGATAACTATCGTATCCAGAGAATCCCAGTGACAATGATACCTCGGTATTCCTGGAAGCTCTGGGCTCCTGGGTTGGCCTTCTTCACACTCCTATTCACCGTGCGGTTATTCGTGCCCTCACGGCTTGATCCGAAATATGCCCCTAGAAGTGAATATGGTCTTGTGCCGGTCGAATGTTCAAGTCAGAATACAACAGCAACCGGCGTTGAGTAAGTGTTATCAACCCCCTCTGAAGCATTTTTCACCGACTATATCAATCTACAGCATCATATTTGTGCACGGTCTTGGATCCAACCCCGATACTATGTGGCAACGGCTGGTTAAGAATACTTTAAATCATCCTACCTCAACACATCCCGAGGACAAGGTATACATTAACTGGATAAACGACTTTCTCTGCGAAGACCTTCCCGAGGGGCTTCGAGGAGACATTCGCATTTTCTTGTATAATTACGATTCGTACTGGCAGAGAGATGCGGTTGAGGAACGTTCAAGCCGACTTGGCCAAGATTTATTCGAAGAGGTCATTTCCTTGGTGGTGAAGGTTAGCAAAGCTTACGTGCCTGTTTTGGGAATAAAGACCTGATCCGACTCACAGAGCCCAGAGAGAAATTTCATCCTAGTGGGACATAGTTACGGCGGTCTAGTAATAAAGGAGGTATGGCATAATGTCCACAATACTGATTATCTAGTACTCAGTCTTGCGTTTTTGGCACAAAGGCTAATCATGAGATTGCAGGCCCTAATCAAAGCTCAGGTCCTCCAGTCACGCAGACCTGTGAATGGGTTTCGCCAAATCAAGGCGGTGATGTTTCTTGGGACGCCTCATCGGGGCTCTAACAGTGCTTCATTGGGTCTTAGGGTCGCGCAGCTTTTCAGGGCGTTTGGCTTGAATGCAAACCCATCCATCCTAAAGGCCCTGCTCTACGATTCTGTTGGTCTTCAGGATATCCACCAGCAATTTGAATATATATCCGAAAATTTGCGCATCATTAATTTCTACGAAAAGCGAAAGACCGTCGGAGCGTATTGGGGGTTTTGGAGCGACTTTGTGGGTGACGACACCCAAATCTCGCAGTCCCCCTCATTCAGCTCATTTCAGTCCAGGTTGTCAGCGAGCAATCCGCCACATTAGGTGGACCAAATACGGAAACCATAGGTCTACATACGGACCACTCGGGCATGAACAAGTTTGCGGAGAGAGATTCCAACTACAAGAGGATAGTGAGAAAGCTTATTGAGCTTACGGGAGAAATTTTGGAGGGTTCGTCAACATAATGATAGTACGTTTCATTATTCCCAAGACTGATACTTGCTGAGCAGCAGGCAGTCCCCAAAGAGCACGCCTTAGCCAAAACGAAGTCCCTGAACCTTCAAACGAGTACTCCGTGGTCTTGTCCTTCAATAGACGGCGGAATCCCGACTTTACGGGCCGAGAGACGACGTTGCTTCAACTTGATAACAAGCTTCGGCCCCGAGGAGCCGAGAGCCTTAGCGTCGTCGCGATATACGGTATTGGTGGCATCGGGAAAACCGAATTGGCAGTTGAGTATGCCCATCGTCATCGGAAAACGTATAGCTCAATATTCTGGATAGACGCTACTACCGAAGATGCAGCAATCACCAGTGTCGAGACGTCTTTGCAGAGCATCGTGCGACACTGCGAGGTGGAGGGACTTGTAGATGGCCCTCGATACCAAACTATCAAAAAGCTACTGGAAAGTAATCAAAGCCAGTTATCCGCGGAAAAATACCGGCACTCACTCAAGGAGCTTCTTGTAAGGTGGCTTGGCCAAGACGAAAATCGGGCATGGCTGCTCGTCATCGACAATGTCGACAACTCCAAGGGCTTCAACTTTCGCGAGGTGGTACCTTGGACGATTTCCTGGGGCTCCGTTATCATCATAACTCGAAGGCTAGATCTAGCTACCACATGGGACCCTATCGAAATCAGTCAAATGCGCCAGGACGAAGCGATCGATCTTTTAAAGAAGAGTAGTAAGATAAACTCGTCACTTGGTCGCAGAGGTAAGCGTTCCCGAGCCTCACTTTCGGTTCTATGTCGTTAATCTAAGGCACAACCACCCCTCCTCAGACATGGAAAGCTCTCAGCGGGTAGTCAAGCTCTTAGCTTATTATCCTCCTGCAATTTCCGAAGCTGGTGCATATATATCGCTGCATCAACAGGACGACCCCATTACTGCATACCTCCAAAGGATCTTGGAGCCGTCCCAGTCTCACTCTGGCAGAGACCAGCGTCATGAAGTCAGGAGTCACATACCTGGAAATGAAATCAACGTAAATGTGTGGGAGACCTCGTTAGTCGAGATGCAAGAGCGGGATCCAAACGCCGCGCGGCTCTTACTCACTTGCAGCTTTCTCGACAGGACCAATATTCAGGAGGAAATGTTTCTGTACTGGAAAGAAGCGTCATATAGAGGTGAGCGAGTCATGGGACGCGTTTCGCTCCTCAAACTCTTCGCTGCTTGAACTGACACGCTTGAAGACCCAACCATTGAACGATCATTCGATCTTCTCGTAGCCTATTCCTTCCTCAATCAACAAATACCGGGACGATATTACATGCATCCATTCCTCCATAGGTGGTTGAGATCTCAGCTATCCCTTGACGATAAAAAAACCATGATGAAGGAAGTGCTGAGCATGTTGATTCAATATTCGAAACAATTGCACCATACAAAAAATAACATCCAACCTCATGTGAAAGTTATATTGTCTATCTACAAAGATATCTATCCATGTGATCTTCGACTACAGGGAAAGCTGAATATGTCAAGTTTGGATTTAGATGATAGTAGGGAACGTCGCTCCATGCTTCATCGGATCTCCACCAGAGCTACCGGATGGTTGATGTGGGCGCAAGGGTTCGTTGACGAAATGAGACTAATTATATACCGATTATGCGGAGTCAGCGGAATGACCGATGTCATGGAGGCCCAGAAGCAGCTTGACGAGCTGCGATACATTTTAAAAGAAGAGGATGAATTGGGCATGACGTCTTGGGTTCTATGCCACTCGTTGGATAGCTTCCCCATCAAGCACCCCCGTGTACTGGAGGTTTTCGGTAATTACGCACACGCTAAATACGCGACCCGTCAATTCGAGGGAGACGAAGGGTCGCTCGTTCTATACCGATGGTTGCTAGCTTCTCGAACGCAAGTGTTGGGGCCATACCACCCAGCGACGGCCGGTGCAATGATGGGCCTTGGCTTGTCTCTAGTTCACCAAGACCAAAAGCGTTGCGATGAAGGCATATCGTATATCCTGGATGCTTACTATAAGCGGCTGCATATCCTCGGATATCACGATGTTCTCACTGAAAACGCCTTCGCTCGGTTAATGTCTACTGCGGGCCAATGCCACATCTCTCACGAGCTAGTCTCGAAAATTTCCATCGAGATTCTAAAATATACAGACGCCAGGGGCCTGAATTACGCCTTAAGGGGGATGGGTTATGAAGGTACGCTACACATGGTAATGCGCTTCATTAACTTTCTGGTGTCGGACGACAGAGAATGTAGCGCGATGCCATTTTTTCGATATTTTGATATTACCTGGACCGAGGCCGCAAAGTCCATTACGAACAAGATCGATGAGTTCAATGGGACCCAGAATCTGATAGACGTTGAATTTCCTAAGACGTGGGGACTGCGGGATAATAGTTTGATGAACTCCAACGATGCCTATAATATGGAAAAAATGGGAGATGGATTTGAATCCATATGCAAAATTGCGAGATCTGCCGCTCAGACCTGCCTCTGGCGTTCTATAATCAAGTCGGAGCAAGAGAGCAAAGAAGAAGATGTCGAGTACCAAAGCCGCATTGCAGTTTGGCCCATCGTTCAATGGTCTAGGCCGTGCTCGCGTCGGTATGAACTTAGCTTGAACCAGATCGAGTTGGACACAGCCAAAGTCCTCGAGCTTTGGCGTCCAGAAGCCCCAGGTGAAAGGAGGACAGGGCGGATCACACGCAAGATAACATCACACCACGAGATTCAGTACATAATTGAACGCGAGGTAATATCATTTATCGAGGTTGAGGGCTGTGAAGTTGAGGAAGCAGCCGAAACGGATTCGATCCCCGAGGAAATGATGGATTTCAAGCTCAAAGCAGAACCAGTCCGAGCCAACATGTTGAAAGAGGAAGCTGTGATTTTCGAGCTCAAAGAGGAATCGGTCGAACTCGATCTAACGAAAGAGGAAATGGTCACAGAAGCAATTGTCGGCGGTGCTCGCAGCCTCGATCATCTGCACCGACTGGGGTCGGAACAGTGGAAGCCTGATGGCATAGATACCTTCACCATTGCTCGCTTGCCGATCTGGCACGATCTGATACTGAATGACCCCGCATACAGCTACCATCTCACTCTATCGGGACACTGGCTTGATCTAGAGGCTCAGATGCACGAAGCGAATGCAATCTTAGAGCATTGGTCTACAAGTAGTTGTCCCGGTAGCCTGTTCCAGGCTGGGATGACTGATGTTATCCAGTATATGCAGGATATGAAGGTTCAGTCTCGTTACTGCTATTCGCGCACAAATACCAGGCAATGGTCTATGTGCCCCCCATAACGAGATATGAATGGCGAGTTGGCATGTTAGTTTTTCATAAGATATAGGAGGTAGGTACCTGGTATATATATATATATATATTTGAACCTCAACGAAACCTGTAACGCTTCCAGATCTGTGGCCCATATAAATCTTCGCCTAAGTAGAGGTGGTAGGTAATCGTTTTCGAATTAATTAATATTAATTATGGAAGAGCTTAACTGGGGACACTGTTGGAATTGATTGATACATTTCGCAACTTTTACTTTTAGAATAGAATGACCAGCGTACCAGCCCCACGTCTACCTAACTTCCATACATGTAGCATACATGTACCTCTAATAAATACTTAACCATTTCATCGTTAGAATTAATTCATTACCTTCCACAGATACTATCATAATAAAATACCCTCATGATGCCGCCCCCTACACTATTTCCAATAGGCATAGGCACTGATATATGTCGGATCTCCAGGATATACAAAAACCTGACGTCGGATGCAGGCGTAAAATTCGTTCATCGCATTCTCACGCCGCAAGAGATTCAAACCCCACCAGCTTCCAGGATACTCCAACCCGTATTCACGTACCAACAAGATGCCGCCGACGCGCTCAAAAATACCAAAAATGCTCCGCGGGACCTGAAGATGATGAAAGCAGCCGAATTTATGGCCGGCAGGTTTGTGGCAGCCGCCTATAAAAAAGGAACGACTTGACTAACATGCATAATCAGATTCGCAGCAAAAGAAGCAACCATAAAGGCATACGGCTCCCGCAGGTTATACTTTCAGGACATCGTGATCACCTATGAGCGCACCTTGACCAACAACCCAGAACATGTGGACGAGGAGCCCGATAAGGGTCGCTATCAAAACAGCCCGCCAGTGGCTGTCATAAAGGGCAACACCGCTTACCTTGATGCCGAGGCCGATGAGTACGCATCCCTCAGCATAACCCATGATGGAGATTACGCCGTTGCCATGTGTCTGGCGTTCCGAAAGCAAAAGGAGTAGTCTCGTATTAAATATGCGTTCTTCTTAGCATTGGTTTCTACTGGGAAAGAAAAATGGTTTGCATTTTCGAAAAAGATGCACTTTGCTGAAATTCAATTACCAAGTACCTATCTACCTCGACAACTCTAAAAGGACATATTGCTATACTCGAAACCCTGTATTGATAACATAATTCAAGATCTTAACTATGAGACGTCTATATGTTATAAACAGTGCTGTTCAATTGCTTTTATAACCTTCATACATCCTGCTTGTCTATTTCTCCAACTAACCCCCCACCATGCAACCAAAGCCCTCTAAGCTTCCGTAGATCTATTATTTCTTACAGCTCGACTTGCCAGCTGACTTCCAGTGCTTCACCGTGCAGCCGTGCCAATTGCACAGCAATGACGCCACTAGTACATACCTACAATTCCAAGCTTTACCCCTTTCCCTTTCCCATTCAAAATTATCGGTCTAAGGAAACGCAAGCTGTTTCCCACCACTCCTCACTATTACTGTACTAACATACCACACACATGACACCGCACAACTCCAAAGCCCCACCTACCGCAACTACCTAGTAACAAAGACGGCCCATATATCTGTCTAGCTTTATAAAGTAGCTTAGGGAACTGACAATCATCCTTGAATCAGCAAATTTGATTCAGACCAATGCGAATTCAGCAGCGCTCGACTGCTTGGCGCAATGGTAGCGCGCGGTCCTCCTATCATAGCGGGTTCACTCCCCTATCATAGGTAGTGATAGACTGAGGTTGCGGGTTCGAGTCCCGTGGTGGTCGCTGTAAAATTCATTTTTGGGTGGTCTTACTCTGCTAATGCTTTTTGTTTTGGAGGCCATCATCTCTTCTGTTTTGTTCCTCAGTTCCCCTCTTCCGCTCTTCAATTATAGTGTCGGGACGCCACCTATATAGTTCGTTTGGTGTTCATGCTGCTTCCCGAAATATGACCAGTCTATTTATGAGTGGTTGGATATTATTTTATCTATTTTTTAACAGCACAGTATATCTTTATAGTCGGGACGTAAGAGACATAGCAGTACTCGGAATCTCATATTCTTCAAGTTAAACAAGGATACAATAGCGAATGCATTGCCAAATTGGATTCGTCGCTTTACTATTTCGTCCGGTATAACGCCATTGATTTATTCGTGATACATTTCTAAAAGGCGATTCAGAATACGTACTCGAATATCGTTATAAATCAGTAATCCATCCAATCAACTTTATAATTTTATTCGTTATATACTTAATTATATGCATGGCTTCCTATTACTATGTAAGATGCAGCTTCGCACATTGGAATTTCCCTTCAACTTTAACATGCAATTGATCAATTAGGTACCTGGGTACAGTTTTACAGGTGTTGGAAAGCACAACTCTACAGTGCTGTTTCCAGCAATGCAACTACAAGTGACGCTAAAATCAGGGTAGGATCGGAGCATACAAGATCGCTGTAGGGAAAGTTCGGGGGGTGTGGAGCCCGTCTAAAAGTCTAGAGCCGCAACAAGGTTTCTTAGGCTTCTTAGGAGATACAAACAAACTTCAACTCCAATTTCCATCCTCATATTGTTGTCGCCTTGACCAACGATTGTCAAAGAATAGTACCTAGTATAGTGACTATCTAAATCTAATCCACATTTTATTACTCACCATAACTGTTTAGATACATAAAAAAAGTCACCATGGCTACTGATGTGGATCTACCAAAGCGACAAATTACGCCTATTCCAATTCCTCTTCTTCCCACTTCTGTTCCCCAGAAACGACCTCTCGAGGATGATCACGCGCCCCCGGTCTCTTCACCACTCAACCCCAACCCTAATCCTGACATCAAGCCAAATAAATCTCAATCGCATGATGATACAGTAGCAATGACGCGTGAGAAGCCCGCTAGAAGTAAAAAAGAGTCGCTCAAGAAGCGAGAATCCAAAGCGGGAGCTGGTGCCGACAGCTCTAGAGCTACACCTGACCCCAAATTCAAAGAGCTCCAGCAGCTTCCGAATGAATCGTCGCCTCTGCGTTATAAGCTAGCGCCTCCGAAGCCCTCCGATTTTGAGCCTGCAAGAGGTCCTGTCTTCACTTTCCATCACGAAGTTCCCGCTCCGGATGGATCTACCATTAAGTTTTACGAAACCTCAGAACAGTGAGTCGCATTCAGTACTGTGTCCCCGCCATCTCGTGCTAACCTGTGCATAGCGTCTACAACAAGAAGAGCTTCCACTATCTACACTGCATCGCTGATCCCACCTTCCCTTCCTCCTTTTACTACCGACAAACCGAACCCGAACCCTACGGCGCCCACATCAGCTTCGAAGATGCCGCTACACACATGTACATGGACCAACAAGGTCGCCATATAACTACAGACAAGGGATTCCGAACGGCGAGAGCTAATGTTGCTGTGCGCCAGGGCCGATGGTATTGGGAATGCAAGATTACTCGAGGGTCCGTCAAGAACAGTGCCGACGAAGGCATCGAGTCGCATGGCCATGTGCGCTTGGGGTTTGCGAGACGTGAAGCTTCTCTAGACGCGCCGGTCGGCTTTGACGCTTACAGCTACGGCATTCGAGATGTGCAAGGCCAGAAGGTACACATGTCACGACCGAAGGACTTCTTCCCTCCCGGCGAAGAAATTAAAGAGGGCGACGTGATTGGACTCGAGATACAATTACCTTCTGAACATCTACACAGAAAGGTCGTACAAGGCCAATACAACCCAGCTGTAGATTTGCTGAATGAGGATGAACCGACGGCCGAGGCAGCTAATATCGTTCGAGACCGAATACCAATCCGCTTCAAGCAACACATCTACCTCGAGAAGATCGACTATCACACGACGAAGGAGCTAGAGGACCTTATGAACCCATCACCAGCAGGTCCCTCAGGAACAATTGGAAGCAGACCGCCCGAAAAGCCGAACCCAAACCATCCGGTTCCGGCTCTGCGCACCCTACCCAAGTCATGCATCCGAATCTACAAGAACGGTGTGCTTATGGGCACCCCATTCGAAGACCTCCTGGCCTTCCTGCCGCCGGCCTCGAAACCGCAAGCTCAGGTCAGCGCACGTGAGGGTATGGACGACGGTATGGCTGGGTACTACCCCGCGATCAGCGTCTTCCGAGGTGGTGCAGCGGAGGTCAACTTCGGCCCGGACTTCTGGTGTCCACCTCCAGAGTACGTGGACGCGGACGGCGACGGCGATGTGGACATGGTAGACGTGGACACGGTCCAGGTAGCAACCACAAGTTCCGGCCCCGGAAAGCTGGATAAGATCCGGCCGGTGGCGGAACGGTACGGCGAGCAGATCGTGGAGGACATCGTGGCCGACGTCGTGGACGAGGTGGACTTCTGGATGCGGGACGGGGCCCGGGTGATCGACCGCACGGGAGGCCGCGACGCCAAGGCCGAGACCACGGCGGGCATCGCGCCCGGCCGCGAGGAGATCAAGGAGCTCGTGCAGGACGACTAGAACCCGCCGAAACGAAATCGCACGAGAGCTTCTTCGACCGCCTCCTCCGCGGCCGACCCCCGACGTAGAAGATCTGCCCGCTTGTCTGGCCCGCAGCAGACCGGCACCAGGACGAGCTCGAGGTTGCAGGTCGCGCGCGAGCGTGCTGGGGCTGGGGCTGGTGTTGGGGCTGGTGTTAAGCGGAAGAGATGAGACGTAATTATGAGGGATTAAATCGACAACCCCCTTTTTTTTCTAGTGGTAATTTGAGGAGAGGAGAGAAAAGTTAAGGGATGGTACTGATACCTTGGACGTTAATTTGTGTTTGGCGTTGATTTGACGAAGGCTGATATGAAGATTTCTAATAGGGAGGGTATGAGTTACCTGCTCACCTACTCGGATTTTGAGGCAGACGACACCGTTTCTTTGCTGAAGGGTTGCTGGCCTCAGTTGTTTGTAAATGTGATACCATCCATAGTTCCCTGCCTCGGGCGGGTTAGATACAAATGGAATTTCTAACTGCGAATGAATGTTGATGTGATTGGTCTTCTTTCGTATACTTGGAATTCGTCTGCCCTCTCCCGATGAAGCCATTGGTGATTAATCAATTAGTTCCTCCTTATTCAAGTCAACCCGAATGTAGACAGGCATACGCCAAACCAAGTAACCCGTATATGTATTTCATTACTGTCTTGGTATTACATTACTGATCATTGCTCGTGAAGCCTCTTACTATAAAATCCATCCCTCGCTAGCAATCAATGAAAAAGAGCTCGTACTCATAGCCTGTACCTGTAATGAAGCCAACCAACCATCCATCCATCCATCAAATTAAACCGGGTATCTCATATATCGTAACCTCATGCGTAAAATAAACTCTTTCGTATCCTCGTGCCTGCAGACAAAGTATCCCCTATACCCTTTTAACCCTAGTAGAGGTCAACAGCATCCCATTACCTACCACCACCTCATTGCTTCTTCTCCTCCTCAGGCTCCGACGTGACAGGAGCAGACACCTCCACAACCAGCGGTAAAAGCTTCTTCTGCTGCTGCTGCTGCTGCTGCTGCTGAGGCGTCTCCTCCACCACCTCCTCAACACCTATAATCTCCCCCTTCCCAGCAGCAGCAGCAGCAGCAGCAGCAGTCTCCCCTTATCCCCCCTCCACCAAAGCCACAGTCTCCTCCGCATCCGCCTTCTCCCTCTCCAACCGAGTCTCCCGACCCCTCTTGTAGCAGTACCACAGCGCGGAGAGCAGCAAGAAGACGGCAACACTCCAGAGCACATTCGTGCCGACGAACGCGGGCCACCGCGTCTTGAGCGCGTTGACGATGCCCTTCAGCAGACCCACGACGGCGCCCGGTTTCGTCACAAGCTGCATGAGACCATCCACGCTGAGCAGTTTCCTCTTCTTCGCCTCCCCTTCCGCCATACCCATCTCCAGCCCCTGCGCCTCGGCCGCCACCGCCAGCAGCTCCGGGGCCAGGCTCGACGTCATCTTGTCGGGAAGCTGGGCGACCAGCTTCTTGAGGCTTCTGGGGAGCTTCTCGTACGACCGGGCGAGAACCCCGTCGCGGTCCTCGATCAGCGCGACCAGGTCCGAGTACGCCGTCGGCACGCCGTCGACCAGGTCCTTGAGGACCTGCGTGAACTTGCGCAGGGTCTCGGCGGACTCGCGCGACAGCGAGAAGGCCTTGTTGTCGGTCGAGGCTGCTAGGTTTAGGTCCTCGAGGACTCGGGCTATGTCGGTTTCTTCCTTGCGGGTTTCTTGGTCGGGGTCTGTGGTGGTGGTGGTGGTGGTGGTGGTGGTAGTGGTGCTGTTGGGTACGGTGAGGTGTTGTTGTTGGTCTTGCTTGCTGTGCTTGTCCTTGTGCTTGCCCGCGTCTTTGCTGCTGTCGGGTTTGCGCTTCAGGCTTATGTTGCGCGACAGGTTGGTTACGAAGGAGAAGCGTTTTGGTTTGTGATCGGGCTTTTCGCCATTGGATTTGTCCTTTTTGTTCTTGTCGTCGCCTTTGCTTTTCCCATCTTCTTTGCTGGGAGTTGTGTTGATCTCTTGCTTGCTGCTCTCATCCTTGCTGGCGAAGCTGGAGGCGTCACTATCCTCTATCTCAAACACAGGAGTCTTGACGCGCGGAGGCAAAGGAGGTGGCGTCTCGTCATCATCATCATCATCGTTGGCGACATTGCTGTCTGATGCAGAAGTAAGCCGCTCGAGGAACTTTTCGTCCTCCTGGTCAAGAATGGGCGTACCCTCCGCCGACTCCAAGACGATCTCGGGAGAGCTAGGAGACTCGGAAATGACGGCGGAAATACTGGGATTCGCCGCACCATCGACTGTCTCTTTGCCCTTTCCCTTCTCTAGCTTTTGCTTCTCGGCCTTTTCCTCGCGATTCTTCTTGGCTTTCTTGTAAGTGAAGAACTCAAGCATCTTGACTTATTGATATCGTGGGTAGAGCGGGGGCGGGGAATGTTGGTTCTCAATGGCTCAATGGCTCAATGTCTCAATGTCTCAATGATGAGAAGAAAAGAATGAAATGCGAATTGGGTTTCAATTGCTGAGACACTAAGCTTTATGCGCCTTGAACCTGTTTTATCTTTGTAAGTCCGGATATAAATGATTGGCTCTCGTCGCAAGATGTGAATGTTACACGAATTTCAGCCATCGAGGGGGGGGGCAACTTCAATGAAGCTTGAAGCTCCCGGCTCTTAGCGCTATGAGGTCATTGCACAGCCACAGTCCTCTGTGGCAAAAGCTCCCCCTTAGAGTGACCTAGCACCGAGATCGATACCAACCAAGGCCATAAGTTCATATTTAATTGGAATTCAGAATTCACATGCCCCTTCAACACAGAGGCGCAGTTTGAGTTTCAGGTCAGGGCGGCCTCATCAGGAACTGCTCGATATGAGATTGCCAGAACTCCTCGCTTACCCTATCACCCAACTTCCAGATAGATCCTTTTCGAAGCCTAATGAAGTCCGTGTCAGAGGCATGTATATCTGACAATGTGGACAAACTTGTACGAAACCAAGACAATAGATCAGACGCGTAGCCCATAGTTTCAATTTCAAGAGGACCAAGTCCCAGGGGTATCTGGCATTTTCCCTTCCGTTCCCTATCCCTTTGCTTAGCTTAGTTTAGCTTTCCCTTCATTCATGAACACATACATATGTCCCAACCAGCCAGATAGAAAAATCAACGTAGAAAGAAGTACAGCAACAAGTCCTTCGTCAATGCCAGGTAAGATAGAAAAGCACCACGACAATCATATCCGATTCAATATTCTTCCCCTCACCATCCATTCCCTACTCCTCCACATCCCCGTCCGCATCTTCATCCCCATCCTCCACAATCCGTTCCACAAGACTACTCCGGCGTCCAGCCACACTCTTCCCACTACGTCGACGACCACGCATGTAAGCTTCCGTCTCAGTGACCGCGCGCTCGCCGACGAAATGCCTTCCGTCCCAGTCGCGACCGCACCGCGGACACTCCTTCGCTCTGCGGCTGCGCCAGAACGCCTCCTGGCAGATGTCGTGCAGGCGCGCGCAGCAGTCGCGCTCGGCGCATCGCTGGCCGACCGTCACGATCTCGCGGCACGCCTCGCAGAACTTGACGCGCTGCCACTCGTCGGCGGCGGCGTCAGGGTCGTTGTACGTCTCGACGAGGTACGTGCGCAGCTCGATCAAGGCGCGCGGGCTGAGCGAGTAGAAGCCCTCCCTGCTGCGCTCGAACCAGCCCTCGTCGACCATGCAGCGCATGACGGTTTCGACCTCGCTGCTCTTGAGGCCCTTGAGACTCTGCGTCTGCTGCGTCTCCCCGTTCTCCGTCAGGACGCTCGCGTTCGGATCCTCGTTCCGGGCCGGCGTTCGCAGCTTGTTCGCCTGCATGCCGTCTATGGCCAGGACCTCCATGCGCGCGGTGTTGTACTTGTCGAACATGGCATCGATCACGCGTCGGACAAACGCGATCTCCTCCGCCGAGTGCAGCGTCGCGAGCTGCGTGACGGGGTCCGACGTCGTGTTGATTAGTGCGTAGACGCGCTCCTTCGTGAGTTGATGTGTCGTGCTGCGGATCTCCATGTCGAATGGTGAGAGAGCGCCGGAGGCTGCCGAGACGTAGGACTCGAAGTCTTCGCGCGTTACTTGGTCCGGCTCTGTGACTTCTGGTGCTTCATCTCTGTTGCTATCTCCGTTTTCATGCATAACCTTGTCGTGTGTGGTGAATATGGCGGCAAGAATCGGCTGCGCTTGGCTGAATGTCAACGTGCCCCGGGCCATAAAGGCTTGGAGGAATGCCCGGTTGCTGTCGTCGTAGTGGTGTTGTATCTCGTCTTCCTCCATTGTGATGGTGTGATATCACGCGCAAGGTAGGTTATAAATAGTTTATCACACTTTTTGTCAAATAGATTTACTTTTCCGCAAGATCGATAATTAATCGTTTCGTAAATTGGTTGTGGAAATGGAGTGGAAGTGAAATAGAAGCAGTATGTAATTGTAAAAAGGACCCCGCGATTGAAGACGCGCTTTTGGTGAACCGATACGCGTTAATTGAGTTTGATACCCCTTATCGGGTTATCTTGTAGCGACTTCCCGGCGCTGTGGCTCAGGTCTCATTCGCCTAACGTTAGGTAGCTGCGTGTACCTATGCAGCTCTGTAGCCCGTCACTGAAATTCTAAATCGTAGACGGGTGTCACATAGGAGCAGAACTTGAAGCACTTCTACAAGACAATCAAACACAAAAGCCAATAGACCAATAGAATAGGTAAAGCACTTCAAACAAATTACCTAAAATTTCTAGTATTTCTAGTATTCTCTTCCTAACACATAGAAAATATCTCAGCAAAGCTAAACCCCTATCCCTTATATTACAAGATTCCTAGATTCTTGAACAGCCAACTAGCCACACATCCAGGGCTCTAAGACGAAACTAAATAGATGCTTTTTGATAAACGATACAGGCTATGAGTTACATAAAAAAAAAATCAACTGTGCTTCGTCGTAGCGTCGTGGATGTCGATTGACATATGGGATATGCTGTCATAGCTTTGGTGTTTGTAATGTGGGTTAATGATAATGGTATTTCCTCCCCTCTTCTCTTCATCTCCTGTTCTTATTATTACCTCTCGGTAGCGGGCACTTTGGTTGTCGGTTTACCCTGGCTGCCAGATTTGGACGGTATCTTCTTCTTGTCCATAACAGACTTCAGAACTTGTAGTTTCTCCTCCGTCACTCGGATAGCCTCTTCCACTTCTCGCTCGTTCATACGTTCTCCGCGCAGCTTCTCTTCGACTGTTCGTGGTTCCATCACCCGTTTGCGTACGGGCATAGTGTCTTCGGTCAAACGCTGAAGGCCGACTCGGTCTTCTAACCAATCCCATAAATCGCTCTCTTCACGTCGCCAAATTTCTTCGTAGGCGATAACCCGTTCTGGATATCCCATGAATCCTAATTCGCGTCCGTATGGTGTGACCCTTGGCTGGCCATTAAACCCGAAACCAAACCATGTTGCTACTAACAATCCGACAAGCAGTCCATACACAACATTGCCGGTAAGAACAGGCTTGATAATGTCCAAGATGGGGCCGAGTATACCATGCACTGGCTCAAGCACGCCCCAGTCGGATGATTTCGATGCTACCAAATCGGACGGGCTGGTCAAACTCTCCTTAGAAGCCTGGTGCAGCTTGCCCTTGACTCGCTTCTTCTTGCCCTTTACCGCGCCACCGTTAGGAGCTGCGGCACGAGGGTTCGAAGAGCATGCTGTTTTCAGGCTAGCGAATAGATCTTTGCAGTATTGCGTTTGGCCGTCCTTTGCTCCCTTCTCGATAGGTCCTGTAATCGTAAGCTTTCAATTCCTACACCCGACCAGAATTCGAGACTTACCTTTCAGCCAACTTTTACCAGTCCACTCGATGGTACAGTTGACAGTGACGTGAGTCGCATTATTTTCGGCCCAAGATAGACAGTATTTGGTCTTTACGCTAAAGACATTACCACTAGGAACGTCCGGGTTCTGCACGGTAACCAGGACGTTGACAGCTTTCTCCAGATCTATGTTCTCTATCGTCTCGTTGACTATACACTTGGTTTGTTTTGGCCCAATCGAAGCATATAAGGGTTTGATATATGTGAAGCCTCGGCTTTTGTTGTCTTGACTCAACCCCTTCTTATCTTCCATCTGTAGATCAGTACACTTCTGCTCAACGGTCAACCATTTGCCCATCCACGAGACAGATGCAGGTCCAAAGATGAAGTTGTACACCTTTCCTAAGGGGGCGGCAATAATATCGTCACCAACAACTACATCGTAATGAGTGTCGACATCTCCGCAGTCGGTCGGTGCGTGAGTAGCAGGCCCAGGAAAGTCAGCTACGCCTGAGGGTGAGGGTGCGAAGTCTGTCTTTTCGACAGCACCGTTGCCAGCAAGCGCACCAGATACCTTCCTTGTGCCAGGCTTCTCACCATCCGTGTCGGCGGGACTTCCGTCAGCCTGCTGTGTAGCTTCGGGCGCATCGTCATCTTCTTGGTCTTCGTCATAGACATCGTCCCCATCTTCGCTTTCTTCATCCTCCGAAGCAGTGGCGCTTTGGCTGCCAATCACAGCATCGACATCGACATCGGCATCGTCAACCTTTTCTGTTTTGTCGCCACCCGTGCCTTCTAGCGAAACGCCATTCAAAGAGCTCTGTAGAGAGGGATGCCCAAGTTTCCAGATGTTAACAATTAGGTCGTAGGTAGAGTCTCGGCTTGCAAAACTGGCGAAAACGTGTTTAGCATGGAGTGTTGTAATCGTGAGACCATTTTTGAATAACAATGCAGTGCTCCTCTTCTCAACGGACACAATCTCGTCGAAACTCATGACCAGAGTTGTAGCCCATCCAAAAATGTTGCTGCTGAAACACAGGTGACCTTCAGAAACATAAAGCCTGCCGTGTGCGAGAATTTCTCGTTGAAGGGCACAGCTGTAATCTTCAATCAGATAGTCGTCATCAGGGACACTCTTGAACAAGGTATGAAAATCCCGGTTGCGTTTCTTACTCGCCACAGCAAAACCCGTAAGCTTTGGAACGCTCCCGGCGGCGTGAGGGTGAGCGACAGAGGCGTTAGCTGCTGCAATAGCCGCACCGATTGTGGTTCCAGTACCCGCAGTTCCCCCGGTACTGCCACGCTTCCGCCTTCGATCGAGCGCGCTCCTTATGCTGTTACTACGCTGGACCCCAGACTTCCCCTCATACAAGCTAGTAGGCGGCGACGCTACAGCTTGCTCATACACAGATCGCGAACCGCCTATCGCGGCATCGTCAGAGCCTTCATCTGCAGCGGCCGCAGTAGCCGTATCTGCTGGCGCAGATTCGGAGCGTGCTCGAAGTTCTGTCGTAGAGTCGGAGAACTTGGAAGCAGTAGGAGTAGGAGCGGCACTCCCAGGCTCCGGTATACCTAACTGGCTCAGGCTTAAATCTCCTTGGCCCAGGGTCCTTACAGCAGGTTCCTTATCACCCATATTCGCGTCCTCCGACTGCTCAGCAGACGGTTCAACTTCGACCTTATTGTCGTCACCCGATTGCGTCTCTCGAGGAACGTTCGGCTTGGACTTATTCCCGCCTTGTGCGTTATTGTTGTTGGTCACAGCGCTACTTAAACTGGTGGCAGCGTTCTGTGCAGCAGATAGCATGCTAGAGAAGAAACCACCTCCTGGAGTTTGCGGTCCAGCGTTCTCAGGGGTTGGCGTCAGAGGAGCTAGCGTGATGTTTGATAGCTTACTTGGGCCAATAGATGTACCAGATCCTGATCTAATTCTTCGGTGCGATATCATGTTACCAGAAGGCGAAACAACCACATTGGGTGCAGAGTTCGTACTAGCTGACGAGCTCTTCCGCGAACGGTGCTTATGATGAGAGTCGGTAGGTGTGGGCGGTGTATTAACAATGACGGGAGCTGCCGGCTCGGTTTGCGGAGGGGTATGAGGACGGATCTGAAGCTCGAGAGGCGCCGGGCTCTTTCCTCGTCGTGATCGGTCGGGAGGTGCTACTGCGGTATCATCTGTGTCTGGTTGAGAAGCGGTACTAGAGCTTGGACGAGAAACTGATCCGGCGTTGGACCTTTGGGATGACGCGTTTGCTAGATCGCTGTCGGTAAGGTCTGCTTTGCTATCGCTACCAATACCCTGCAAGCCAACTCCGTTTTTCTTACTCCTGAAAGCGTCCCTGAATCTACCAGCGGGCGATCTCGATCGGTTAGAAGATGAATTCTCAGGCAGATGCAAGCCTGTCTTGGTAGAGGTAAGTGGACGAGCCGGCTCGTAAGTGAAGCTACCAGTGGGAGTGAATGTAGCAGATCGCACGAATTTATTCTGGTCGTCCTGGTCTGGGTCCTGGATTTCCGGCAAGTGGTCTGCCTGAATTATCGGTGACGATGTTGTTAACTGACCGATTTGGGAAGGATGTGTCGAGGGAACAGTGGGCCGAACCGAGGACCTACTAGGATAGTCAATAAAACCGTAGGCTTGTTAGATCTGTGACTGTGCTCCTAACGGCTCTGAACAAAGCTGACGGCACCCCCAAGTTCGGTGCGATTGAAAGTTGAAATCCAAAAACTTGATTGCGCAGAAGGCAGCAAGGTAAGGTGAAAGGGAAAGCAGAGCTAGAGTGGATCACAAGCTGAGCGAATGAAATGACGATAGATACGAGCTGATACGAATACCGGCCTAGGAGGCTAGAAGGGATGACGAGGCGTTAAGCTAATAAAACCGTCGTGGGCGGAGTCGACTGGACCACATAACCAACCCAATGCTCAACCAGGGATGATGGATATCCTGAGCAGAGTTTAAAGGGATTCCACTGTTCAACTATGTACGCGTGCATGCATAGCTGAGGTTATTCTTGTCTTATGAGCAGGAACGGGATTGGTCAACTTGACCATTTAAGACGCATGCAATTAGGAGAATATAAAGTTGCAGGGAAATCAGATATAATAATGATAAGGGCAGTGCAGATGATATGACGATGTACATAAATGAAACCAAATAAGAACCACAGATGCAACAATAGCAAGCTAAATGCAAGAGATGGAAAAAATAAATGGAAAATAGATGGGACTTACACATCTTGATCGGATTCATAATACAAATCGGGACTCTCTTCGGGTTCTTCTGGTTCCTTTGCATCTTCTTCCTCTTGAGCCATCTCGTTGGATTGTGTTGTGGAAAAGGATCCGCCGTGCAGACGATCACGACTGCTTGGACTTCTTCCGCGAGAATAGTCCTCACTGCTTGCTGCCGAACCGAAACTCTCTTTTGATGGTTGTTTTTTCCATCGTCCTGCGCCGAGCTTCTTGGGGAGGAATTTACCAACCTTGCTGGGGTTGTTAGAGTTTGCGTTGTCCATGATGATGATGACGCTGCTTGCTGATGAAGATGAGCGGCCGGTGATGGTGGGCAACAGCAAAAGCAGGTAACACGACAGGAAGCTACTGCTGTTATCTGAAAGTATCAGCAGACAACAAAAGGTAAACCAGATAATAATCCGTATAGGTAGCTTTGCTTTGCTTCTAAGTTGATTGCGACGCTGATAGCACTGAAGACATCGGCAGGCGCATGCAGAAACAAAGGTTGTCCAAGCTGAAGATGCGATGCGATGCGATGCGATTTGATGCAAATACGCTACTAGTAAGTAGTAAGTAGCATATTACTATTTTGAGGCGATATTGTCGTCGTCATACCAAAAATACAGAACATCAATATATGGAGAAGTAATCCTTGTTAATTCTTCGGTTCAATGCCGTGATAATTCGGGTTATGATTCGGATGAGATGAGATATCTTCAATCCGAAGGTTCTAGGTAAGACGAAGCTACTGTAAAGAAAAGGATAGAATAGAAAAAGAAGTGTTTGATAATTGATGATCCCCCCCTGTTGCGACGTTATCATCTAGGTAGTTTGTCTTGGTCCCGACCTCGTTCATTGAATCAGACGGGGCAAAAATGGCTTCATGAATCAAACATGAACCATTAGGAGCCCCTGGAATTAATCGTGTAAGGTTAGACCAGATTCAAACCAGCCACGGGGGTAAATTACGCAGCAGCAGGCAAGAGAACATCACCACCCCACTACTCGGTAAGTTTCCCCTACCGTAGGTGACATTGGTAAGGAAAAGAAAGGGCAGGTAGGGTGGTCTAGGCCTATGGTTATACTACCCCACATACCAATCCACTGCAGTTGCCTACCTCTGTATGGATGTATGTCCCTAAAACATTAGGTCCAAATAATAGGTCAATATCCAGTTCCAATGTTTCCAATGGGAAGGACAGGTTGGCTGATATTAAACCTCCTTTATGTAATTTTACTGGGTCCTTTTTTTTTCTATCTTTCTTACTCCCCTCCACCCCGCCATTTCCGCATTCCGCATTTCCACCCCCAAGGATTTCCAAAGCTTAAACTCCGGACTCTAAACTTTTCTCTCTCCCGTTCGCACGTCCCTAACCTTTTTTTATTTTTAATTATTACTCACAGCTGGACCTGGTACTAATAGTTGCAAAATCCACTTCTGACGCCTATCGTCATACATCTATCTGCAACTCTGATATCCAAGTATAATTCTCCTGTCAGCTGCAAGCAACTCAGCCAGATAGGCTAGGGTTACCTTTCCCCCATCATCCATGAATTTTTGACGAGCAAGCTCACTCGCATCATGGAGTCTTCTCCTCTGATCAAGGTACGATTCTATCTACATCACAAGTCCTTCTTGTAGATCAGATCGGAACTAGATCGCTCATTACATCGCAGGCGCATGACCATGCGAAAGCCGCATCTATAGCCACCCAGACGTCGGATACCACAGTTGCAATCAACGAACATACCAGAGCCGCCGGCGAGTTTGCGAATGCTGCGAAGACGACGAGCAGCGTCGAGGCACTACGGACTCTTAAGTTACTAGAACAACATCATCAAAGACTTTCCGAACTCCTCCAATTGCCGAACAAGTCACCTAGTTCTCAAGCCACCTCCGAAAATGATTCCCAATCCAGTGAAAAGGATGAGGTCTCTCCGGGTGCCTCCTCCGCTACACCGCTAATCAAGCACGATGCCCCCGGAACGGAAAAGAACTCCCAACCACTGCCCACTCTCCCAAGGCAGCCGCGATATCCTCCCCGTGATCTAGGTGCATCTATTGCCAATAATCTTGCCTCCGCTCGTGGTATTCGATCCAAGTATAGGTCCCAGCCGCTCAGTCCGAGTGTATCTAACACCGAAGCGCCCGGAAACATGGAGGCGGGATCGCAACGTAATAGACCAAAGACCAAGATGCAGAACATGCTAGATAACTCCGACAGACCAAACACCCACGTAGCCCAAGAGAAAGAAAGAGCTGCGAGACAGTCCATTTCTACTCAGCAGGAGACCGCATCGAACAAGGAGCAAACGAACAGCCAGACTAACGTTAGTGACGAGGGCTTCTCTAGGTTTTACAGTGCGTTCGGTAGTATTATTAATAGAATATCCGCACCACTTGCATTCGCCGGACTGCCTCTGATCACCGAAGAGCAACCCGAAGCCTCGGCTCCACCTCCAGAGTCTCCAGCCCCGAAACGCAACCGGACGAGGGTCTCTGCCACCGTATCCGCAGAGCCAGATCTCAAGAAAATCTACTCCAAGGCCGCTCTCCGGGCCGTCGCTCGAGATGGGCAGTCGGCCAACGATTCCTTCTACGTCGTGCCGACCAGCGGCCACACGGCCTCGTACGCCAGCATCCTGACGTTCGCGGACAAGGAGAAGCGCCGGATGGAGGCGCAGGGCGTGCCCGCGGATCCCGACGAGGAGGACTTCGTAGACGCCAGGGAGTCGCAGGTGCCCCGCTCGCCCGCGCTCCAGCGGTTCGCGGGCAGGGGGCAGTCCAACCGAGACCTGGTCAACCTGGTCGAGGAGCTGCATCTCGAGAACAAGGGCCTGAAGGACATGCTGGACAAGGTCAGCAAGCGTCTCCACGCGTTCGAGTCCAACTCGCAGAACCAGGGCATGCGGCTGGCCGAGAGCATGCGGTTCATGCGTCCCTCGTCGCCTCTGGCTCCCGCAGGCGGAGGGAAAGCCCCCGCATTAGCAGCTGTGGCTTCCTCCTCGTCGTCAGCGGCGGCGGCGGCGGCAGCGGCAACAGTTTCGGACGAAGTGCTCGCGAAACGCAACCAGGAGTTGGAAGAGCAGATCAAGCTGATGTCGAAGCGGATGGAGCACATGGAGGATAGTTACAACAAGGCGAAGACGAATCTCATCCGGTACCGCGAGAAGTGGGACCAGCTCAAGGCCGGAGCCAAGGCTAGGAGGGCTGGGGCGAGCAGCAGCGCTGGCGGACAAGGGGGCTCGGAGATGGGGACTGACGATGGGTTGAAGTCGCCTGGCTTGGCTTAGGAGTTCAAGGTAGGATGCTGAATTCATGGATTCGCGGTGTGGAAGGAAACGAAGCGGGTGGTTTCATTAGCCAATATTCTATCCGTTCAGCAGAATACACTTGTCTTTCCATTCATTACCTGATGACTTAATGTGCCTTTTTTGCTTATGTCGGTTGGCTTAGAGATATTATCAAGAGTGCTTCATTCGCGAATATGATGAGTGTTCTTTCTACCTTACCTACATACCATACATACCGTAACGGTCTCAGCTCGACGCGGGATTATAGCTCAAGCGAAATCTTGAGCCAACAGATCTCATAAGCAAACCATTCGTAGAATTCATGTGTAATACAACATATATATACGTGCCTACCTACCTGCCAAAGCTAAGTACACACGTATCCATTTATTCCTTCAAGCCTAGTAGCTATGGATGTATTTTTTTAAAAAAAAACTCGACGTTTTAATGTCATATCTCAATACATACAGACACGCAATCGTATGCTCCAACTGGATGGTATCTCGATAACTAATTCTCAACACCTTTCTGTACTCAGCATGCCGATGCTCATGAATGGGAAAAAAAGATCCCCCAGGTATACAGTGCAAAATGTATGCTTCCTTCCAACGGATATTTATTCGAAATTAATGACTGTCCGACTTCTCGGCCGCCGGCGTCGAAGTGCCCCTGGAGCACGACATACTGTAAGGAGCCTAAACAAGCAAGTGTTAGTTTCTCTCTGTCCTCCCGCTTTCCTCGAATACAGTCAGTAGTGAGTAGAAAAGTATCACGTACCAAGACCTGCTTTGCATTACAAATTCTCCAAGCCAAGTTCCTCACGTTGCCATCAGCAGGGACCACGGCCGGCGCAAACTCAATACCAAACATCTGGCGGATGGCGTAGACCAATCTCTTGGCGTACTTTCCGTCCCGTTCCACATGGCTGCCGAAGGGCTCCAAAGGCGTGCTGGGCGCGATGTCCGGGTCTCGATCGAGACAGTTCTGAACCATGGGGAGAAGTGACGACTCGACAGCTTGCTGCACGGAGGCCTCATTGTCGCAGTCGACATCGGTATAATCAAAACGACCGATGTGGATCTCGAAGGGCTGCGAGATGGACATGACGTTGTGATTGCCGTCGTGGTGGTATCGGAACTCGAACACGCCCTGGGTCCACCAGAGCTTGTCGCCCGAGAATTCCATCTCACCGCTGACGAAGCTGCCGTCGGTCCCGTCGGAGTCCTCAACCGGCTGGTCGTATGTGAGAATACCCCTGTCGGCTGTGGTGGACTGGAATTGGCCCGGCACGGTGGGGATCCATCGACCAAGAGAGGAAAGCTCAGTGATTTCACGAGAACGATTGTCTGCTACCATATAGAGACCAATCCAATCCTTTTTGCCGTGATTCACCGGTGCTCTCCACTTGACTCTGATCGGGGCGCCGTATTCGAAGATCATCGTCTTGAGCTCATTCGGGAATCGTCCAGCTGTGCCCTCCTTACCACTAGCTCGCTCCGACAAGGCAGAGAAACCGGATGCTTCTCCTTCGACAGTAATAGAGTATTTCTTAGGATCGAAACCAGCGAGATCGGGTGAAAGTTTTGTCAGGGTAAGACGAGCAGGGTATTTGTTAAAGAGTGCCGTAGTATCTCTAACGATCGTAGAGACCCCTGAGGCCAACTTAGGACGTGCCGTATCGAGGAAGTCTTCAACAAAGTGAGAGGTATCATCCATGACCTTGTTGACACTTGATTGCCACTCCGCCACGGGTGGAGGTAGGGAACGCTTGATAAACTTCGTCAAACCAGCTTCACGTCTCATGTTGCGACCATAAATCTTCTGCATGTGTGGCTTTTCAACCAGCTGTAGGAATCCAATGGTAAGTAGGTGGCTCGCCAAGGCCAAGGCGAATATCGATCTACTCCATGTAATGATGGCTGCACCCCATAAACCAGCGGTGCCGAGGATTCTCTCCGGGTTGTTCAAGAAGCGGTAGATTGACGTGTATGTCAGTTTCGCACCTTGGTCAAAGAAAAAGTCACCGAAAAACCAGCCAAACTCTCCGAGGGAATCATAGATGCTCACGGCAGTCCAAATCTGAAGAGCGATGAGGCTCGCACCAATGACATGCCTCAGCAAAACGAACCCATAATTCCAATCAACTGGGGCAGAATACATTTTCCAGCAGGCACCGGCGAAGGTGGCGTAGCATAGGGTGAGAGTAATGTGGTAATAACCTTTCCACTGACGCCAACCCTCCTCAGGCGTATCTCCAACCTTCAAGAAGTGGCGAGTCCATGATTTGTTATTCGACTGTTGTGTGAGAATTACTCCCAGTCCAACGGAATACCAGAGTCGGCTTAGAAGTGCTAGTAAAACAAAGAGGGATTGGTGTAACGGGGTTTGTGGCGTGGCGATAGCAAGGAGCGCGACAAGCGATGATGTTATAAAGGTTGAGTAATCCACGGTTCGGAACAGATCGATGTTGTTAATTCCCAATAGGTTGTGTATTCGTGGTCTGGAGGGAACTTCACTCTTGCGAGTAGGGGGATTGTACGTTTTCTCGATATGTGGATTTTCCACTAGAACAAGGAAGGCGAGCTGAGCTGCATGAGCCGCAATGGAGATGAATAGAACCGCAAAGCTGGCGGCAAGTGCTGAGATGCCATAATAACCAGCATATCCAATCGAGTACATGGGATGCGGGGCCATCTCGAATACACCGTCGAAGGTCAATTCCTGGTCGACCAAGTAGAAGAAATCGCCCCAGTACCAGGCGTAGTCCTTCACAACCCGGTGAGCATCGAGTTTGACCCAGAGATTAAAACCTATGGTCAACCAGCCGAAAGCCCATCGAGTAACAGTCATGTAAGGTGATTCTCCAGCGGGTCGATGTCCACAAGCAACTGCGAATAAGCAGTATGAGACGAAGTCACACATGAGGATGAGGTCCACAAGTCGTCTGAAAACCAACCAAGTGTTATACTCAATTGGTGCCTTCTCGAACTCGTAATCCTCGGGGATCTTGATCTCCAGCTCGCGCTTCAAACGTTTGTATAGCCATGGTCGTGGATTCTTTCCGGTGGATGGGTTCTCAAAGAGCTTCCATTCTTTGGCCCAAGCAACCAGCTTGTTGTCGTTTGATTGCAATCGTAGAAGAATGCCAATGCCCAGGTTGTAAGAGGCACGCCAGAATATGAAGATGGCGGCGAATACCGGTCTTTTCAGGGATGCGGGGAGGAAGTAAAGGGTTAGGATATGTGCGGCAAGAACAGCAAGGACGATTACGTCTGATAAGTTCTTGGGTTCTCTAGGATCGAGGAGTTGTGATACCATGTCATGGGTAGTAGGCACGGTGAAGACTTGGAGAATGAATGGTTAGTATGCAAAACGAGTTCATATTCTATTACCTCCGACTTACCTGTGCCGTCTTTTGTACGGCCATACGTCTTTCTATTCTTCGGTGTTGTTATAATATCTTCATTAGCATTAGCATTCTCGTTTTCACTCTCGTCATTCACATTCTTCAATGGCTGTCGGTGGCGCAACTCGCCAGCATCGGCAGCTGGATCCGCAGTCGAACTCATCGTACTGGTAACTTCTTATCCACGAGAAGATTACAGGTACATTTAATTGCTAGCAGCGTTGGGTATTGATCCTCGTCGACTTGCAGCCATAAGAAAATAACAATAATAACGAAAATGAGAATAAAACAAAAGGTCGAAAATAGATGAATGGTCAATGGAAATTAGGAGAAGAATGAATTGTCGAGGGGACAAGTGGGGAGGTGCTCTTTTGTCAATAGACACTTGGCGAGTATGCACGCAGGTCGTGGATGGAGACGGAAGAGGTTCAATTGGATCAAGTAAAGACGCAGAGGTTCCACGCGCATCTGCCGTCTACCTTCCAACGTCACTTGTGGCTTCAATTGGGATCTCCTGAGGCAGCTTTTTTCGACCCTAGTTAAAATATGGAAACTCAAAAGTAACAGAATACGACTGTAGTAATAATGATGAATCGAGAAAGCAAACTTTTTTTTGAATTGGTGCTAATTCTTCGTTGTCCCTAAGGCTGAAGGATTACCCGCCGTGCGTCACATGCAAGGAAAAGTTGCAGATGGACAGGCACGGCACGTTCTGGAATGCAGATGGCTGCAAGCTTTCGGTACGTACCACTAATCGGAAATGCCACCACCTGATAACCCAATGAGTCGTCCACCACCAGCCGTGGGATGCGGGGTAGAGGAAACTACTTTCCGCCAAGCAACATCCTAACAAGGTTAGGTGCATACAAGCAATTAGGTAAGATATACCTATCCCACGCTTCCTTCATCAAGTTATGTGACTTTAATATCAAAGCCATTTCATTGTTTGCTTGAAGCATTCAGCTAATTATTCATCTTTTCATCCCAAACATCCTAATATCTGATGGCATCAGAAAAAGAAACAGCAGTAATTATGATGAGATAAGATTGGGATAGAAGCTTACAGGTAAACCAAAATATTTACTCATCTCAAACCGAACCCAATCGGCAAACAGCCATTCCAAAAACATAGCAACATCCAAAGAAAGATAGCTAGAAGATCAGGGTTTCAACACTTGGTAATTATTTTGATTCCTAATGTAGTATTCGACGAAATCTCGACAGATTAGGTGAACTATGTTCACGATGAATCGATATATACGACTCGTACACATTGTACATTTCCCAGTGAATTATGTCCCCTTCTTGGAGACAGAACCAACCGTCGTAGTGATACTCAGACCAATATAATTCCTCATGGTCATGCTCAGGTCCATTGTTGCTTCTGACCTCGAAATCCCACGGATGGTGTAGTTCGTCTACTCCATCTAAACACATCGTGCGAACGCACAACCTTTTGGGATTAGCACAGTCCGTAACCGAATCGACACCAATTCGACACTCGCCCAGTGCACGTTGGGACCCATCCTTATAGGACAGTAAAATCCCTCTGCACGTGATCTCTTCAGTGTGGAAAACTTGGATTCGTGCTACGTCGATAAAAGGGGCCATTGAACAAAACCCCCGGTTTAGAAGTCCTCTGCGCCAAGGATATCTTAACGGGGAGAACTCTCGGTTCTGGCCTGAGTCCTCTAGAACAACACCCGTGACAGAAATACGTTGCCAACCAGTCGCGTTATAGATGAATTTGGTAGGTGGCGCTGTGGTAAGGTGAATATCGGGGGTTTCCTGCTCTATATCTATATGGCCAACGAGAACGTCTCCGGCAAGACGCATACGGAACTGCGTATTTTAGTCTCGTATCGGGAAGAGCTGTAACAATATTAAAACTTACCAGGTAACATTCCGGAATGACCAGTGTTTGGTCTGGAATCGGTCCAATCGCTATAACACTGTCATCTGGCGGGATGGGTACGTATATCCAAACGGCGTTTTCAAGATGCGGGAAGCGTTGAATGACATCAGTAGACATTGGCGTAGTCACTGAATGGTTGTGGATATACCAAATCTCTCGATCAACGAAAATGAACGTGATGCCGGTAGTTTCGTGCAGATCAATGGTGCGTGAAGGTGCCCAGTGTAGACACGAGGTTGGGGGAGTTGGGACTGAGAAGTAAACACATCTTTCGTCGGGAACTGGTGTTGGAGTTTTCCAACTATGAAATCCAGGACATTTTCGGGGTAGTTCTAAACGTAATGTCCCAAACTATCGAATGTAAGATGATTTTCAATAAAGTATTGAAATTAGATAATGATCTGATCTGACCTTGATATGTGCGATCACACCTTCAATGTCCTTTTCATGGACAATTACATATACCAAGCGGGTAGACTGCCAGGTTTCATACGTCGGGAACGCGGGAAGCCTTTCTACTAAAGTAACACCAAGTTCATCCAATGTAAGGCGTATGTATGGGTACTGGGGTGAGGTTACAGCTTCGATCGGACTGCCGCGTTCCCATCGTGAGATTTTCCGTAGAGGAGTGGAAGCTTCCACCTCGTTGGAGACAAGCGAAGAAAATTGGTTGGCGAGACCCAATACTGAGCTATAGCGCCAGAAGAGACTATCCTGTGAGTAAGTTTTGATAATTGAGAGAATCTCGAGCGGTAGCATCTTCAATCCGGGAAACATGTTATCTGCCGCCTTTGCGACGCCCGGAATCGTGATTGACTCCTCGGGGAATGCCGAGGGGCCAAATACCCAGGGAGTCCGCCATATTGCAAACACCCAGAGTCGTTGTAGTATATCTTTAGACTTATATCTGCGGTAAAGTAGTAAGAAACAGTCATGATGGAACCGAACATATTCGTTGTCATTGTACCGGTAGCCGGGCCGTTGGAAGACTATCGTCCGGTCTGCGTCGTCATGGAGTTTCATGGAGAGTTCGTCTGGTTCGGAGGAGAAAGACCTCGAAAATCCTCCATATGCTAGAGATCAAACTTAGTAGGCTAGCTTTCTATAGCAAGTGTAGACTCACATGTTAAGGATACATCTGTGCGATTCCGTTCTGGCGTGAGGTCACATAGTAGCGGTTGCACTTGACCATGGCAGATTCCGCAATACTGATCGTAGTGGTAAGAAGAAGACATCATAATAATTTTTCCAGCCGACTAAGGGGAAAAAAGGACTATCATCAGCGTATTCGAATGAAGGTAAAATGCAGAGTGCACACACCTTATACTTGAGTATCTACTGTCCGGCCGTGGTGGGTCTGTGTTACCGATAAAACTGGGCCCCGAGTCCCGTGTATTGGCCCGTTTCCTATGGGAAACTTTTGATCATTTAAATAAAATATGGGTAACCTCATGGTGCTGACCTGCTGGTGTCAAATAGACAAGTGCCAGCTTAGAAGCATAACAAGGGTGGCCATTTCATATTTTAAACATTGCTTGAAGCATACGATAGAGATAGCAAGACGACAGAAGAGTTTGATGCATATGATCGAACCTATTACACATCGCAATATGCAATCCTACAGCGGTCAGGAGAAGCCTAAGAGTCAAGCTCCCAAAAGAAAGGAATAACAGTATGCTAATAGATGATAATATACCCGTGTTCCATTGTGCCTAAAATGCATTCTATTCACATAGCCACGGACTGAAAATGAAACCTGAGCCCTCGTATCATCATGTCAACCACCGCCTTCACCAACACGTCCACGTGCGGCGAAAGAAAAAAGAAAGCACGAGAAAAAACGACACTGCTGCATACCGCCACACCTGTTGAATGCCGGGCCGCAGTTCGAATTATGCATCCTCCTCCTATTATCATCATCATCTAAGCCGTCTTCTTGGCAAACTCGACGCGGAGGATCAAATGCTTGAAACCGTAGCCGTCCATCTTGCTGCACGCCTTGACGGCCTCGTTGCGGTCGGCGAAGCTGATGAAGGCGAATCCCTTGGCGAGGCCGGTCTCGCGGTCCTTGGCGAGGAACACGCGGGTCACGCGGCCGAAGCGCTCGAACATATCGCGTAGCTCTTGCTCTTCTGCCATCTCGGAGACCTGTGTTTGATTGTGTTAGCAGGTGAGGATCGCCAGCGATGAAGAGAAGAGAAAGAGAGAAACGGGGCTGCATACGTTGGTCACACGCAGAGTGGCAAAGTCGTCACGCTCGCCGTACTTGCTACCGCCCATCCTCTCACCACCAGCGGCGCCACGATCGCCACGCAGCGCCGGCGGGACGTAACTGCCCTTCTTGCCAGCGCCGGCCGTGCCGGCACCGTTGGCCGAGAGCTCGTCGCCCATGCCGGCAGCGACATCGGCGCCGCCCTCGGCGCCGACGGGCGCCATGGTGTCCTTGTACGGACAGCGGGCGGTGAAATGCTCGCCGTTGCAGATACGGCACTTGACGGTCTTGTCCTTGAGCTTCTCCTTCATGGCGTTGGCGTTGGCGTCCTTGGCCTCGTCCTTGGTGTCCTTGCGCCAGTTGGTGCTCAGCCGGAAGATGATGTTCTCGCCCACCGACGTCGTGTCCATCTGCGGGCCCGCGCTGTCCTTCTCCGAGAGTCCGAACTTGTTCCACGTCTTGCGCTCGGCCACGCGCGGGTTGACGACTTCGCGGTGCGTCACCAGGCGGATGCGTCGGGTCGTCTTGACCTTCTGCCCGTTCTCGTTGTATCGGTATGTGATTGTGGTTTTGGTGCCGTCCTTGTTCTGGATGGTCTGCGGAGGAGGTAGCTCAACTGCGACCTCGTCGGCCTCGTCGTCGTCGGCCCAATCTCTGGTTGTGGGTTAGCGTTTTATCCTGCATGAAGCCTGCAATCGGATCGCGAAGATTTCTAACCTGTTCTTGGATGCCATCTTCGCGATATTATTTGGGTTTGATTTTCGTAGATGTATGTGGCAGGATGATATCGGCAATGGTTGATTGCGACGATGGATTTTTGTGTGTGATTGAGGAATAATAATTTCCAGTTCTGATTCTGATTTAGTGTGGGGTCGCAAAGTGGCTTATCGGATTTGCCCCGCGCTATCAATTAAAGCCGAAGGATGCTGCCAGGCTGCTTACCTCTAAGTACTATGTACCTAGGCATTAGGTGGCCCGTGCACAGCATCTTAAAGGGGCAAAGGGATTCAGGGGCAATCACCATCTAACATTTTCACTCCTTACCTAGCAAGTATGTTATCTTTTGAGCACCAGCAGGCCGTTACTGAATAACATTTGCTTTCATATTAGAGCCTGGCCAGTTCTCACGTAGGTACTTTTACAATGCATCCATAACATGAAAGTTTCCTTTTACTTTTTTATTGATGTACTAGATACCTGAGTAGGTAGGTAAGCAGCTAGTAAATAATTATTCAAAACTCCCGGAACCCAGGTTCGCCTTGGGATCTTTTTTGCTGTCCTGAATTATAAGAAAAGGAAAATGGTTGCTGCCAATCGGCCAAAGTGTGATGTCTTCAAAAGACATACATGTTTCTCCATCTAATCGTATCCATAATCGTGTCAAGTATATCTTTTTTTTTCATCTGCGTCATTCCAGACACCCAGCTTCGAACATATCGTAGCAGGAGGTACATAATAAAAATATAGCCCGTAAGGGTCAGTTATAGGTCTTTCCGAAAAGAAGAATATGAGTCCTCTATGCATGTATAGGTAGGTAAGGTAGGCATAGAACCAGGAAAACGCCATCATTAAAAGTCGTTGGTCGTAAGAATAGGTATACAATGATGTACATGAATCATGAAGTGAAGGCAACGGAAATAGCATAAAAGGAAAATAGTCTTCAGTGTGTCGAAGCGTGTCATAATGAGTAAAAAACATCATGCTTTGATGGTCCTGGGAATGTTGGTGGAGCGCTTCCCAGGAATGGGAGGAAGAGCGCAGGTCGGCGGTGGAGCTGGGGGAGGACCATCAGCTAGATGAGGCATACTTCTTCTGGTTGAAAGAGTCTTTGGGCTGACTTCTACCGATACAACATTCCTTAGCGATGTCTCCTCGCGCAAAGCTTTTAGGGACGGTGCTGAGCGTTTAGGTGAGCAGGTAAGCGGTGGTGCCAAAGTGTACGATGGTTCATCGATAGAAGATAAACTAGACTGTTTTGGGTACCCAAATGAGTGACGGTGATGGGATGAAGTATGCTCAGCCAGTAAGAGTGTATGCTTATAAGATTGGTGTCCAAACTCCGGGGTCGTGGAAACTCTCCGCATTTCGAGCGACGAAACAGCTCTTCGTATTTGCTCGGGCGGCGTTCGGGGACTCAAGGACTGGGTTTGAGAAGGCCGAGCGTAATGTGATTTGTTCATTTCGGCGCGTGGGCATGGCAAATCTGGTTGAATATCAGGTACAATTTTACGATCCTGATGACTTATGTGCATGGTAGTAACATCGAGCTGAATTCCTTCCGTGGTCTGTTCTGCAATTACAGTCCTAGGAATATCCATTCTCTCTTGCGGTCTCGGCTTAGATGCCAATGGTCTGAACATGGATGGCGAGTCAGGAGCCTGTAAAGTAGGTGTACGGTTTGTTGAAGCGGTAGGCGAATAGGGTGACATTGGCGATGGCTGATCAAGAACAATAGAAAGAGGGCGAGAAGTAACCAGTTTAGTTGGCGGGATTCGTCGAAGTGGTCTCGCTGACCCATCTAGCTCTGGCGATTGTGGTTGATCTGGCTTCGTAGCACGGCCAGGTATATTCATCGATGAGTATCGTCTGTCTGCCGTGTGTGGCACACTGAAGTTGGGTATGAATGGGCGCTTGTTTTCTTGACGAGACGGTAAACTAGCCGGCATTGTCGAGAACGGACGGCCAACAATTTCCCGAGGGTCGAACCCCGGGATCATAGTCTGCATTGACTGTCTTCGATTTATAATCGCAGCGGCGTTAGGACGAGGTCTAACCTCGGGAGTCGGCGGCAGTGGTTTCTGCCTTAGTTGTTGTAGAAAATCGTTTCCGGGACTAGAGAAACTCGCTCGGATAGGAGAGCTTGCAGGGGACGTTTCCGCAGAAGACATGAGAGTCCGCTGTCCAGAGGAGACAAACGATAGGCGGTTACCACTACTGCTGCTATCTCGAAGACTTTCTAGGTGCTGGCCATCCGATGAGATCATACTCGAGCCATCGTCCACGGTTGACTCTGACATGCGCTCCAACGGAGGCCCGTTATTTTCGCCTTCTTCGTTAGGATCAACTAGCGCATTTTCCTGATTCCACGAGAAATCTTGGGAGATGATGCGCGAGAAACGATCTGGGTCTCGAACAATGAGGGTTCTTTGGCTTGCTTGAGCCTTCAACATGATAGTTTCGCCATCCATCTCGGGCTTTCCGGTCTCCGAAAGCTTCTTCTTGCCACCCAATGATTCAATTTCTCGTCGTAAAATAGCAAGCCAAGTATCCATCGCGTCGGGGCTTTCGAACACGAGCAGCATATTCGATGCCTGCCGTTTCTCAGGCCCTCTTAGAGCAAGCTTGGACCTGAAGGACTTCGGCTCCGTAGCTGGGTTTCCATCAGTATCCGTAGTCGAAGCTACCCGAATAACCCAATGCTTTCCCGGTATGAGATCTGTAGCATAAGCAGCCGAGTCGCGAGTCAAATGTAGAATCTTTTCTGGTAGTCTGTCAAAAGCACCCTCCGCTGCATACTGAAGCAAATATCCCGAAGTGACAAGGGCGTAAATCTTGCTCGTCCATTCCGGCGCAAACTTAGACTTTTTCTTCTTTTCTGCCTCATGCTTTCGCATATGACTAGAGACTTCACCTTGGTCTAAAGCAACATTGCTCCGTGAAAAGTCGTTCTGCAGCAAAATATTCTTCGGCTCACTAAGACGGGCTAGAGCATCTATCGAGGTGACGCATGTAGGTAATGTCGCATGTTTTAGTGCTTGAGGATACATCTGAAATAATGGTGGTGGGTCAAATGCAGTAATGGAATCTCTCGGCTTCGGTGGTGTTTGCTGGCGAACTTTTTTCTTGTTAATAGTACTGCCGCTGTTTTGTCGTGCCCGCGAAGATGCCGGTATGGCATCGAACGCTGGTGATCTTAGCGAGGCAGGAGGAGAGGCTAGAAGGGAGTGTTCCGAGCGAGAATGAAGCATCTGTGGCCAATTGCCGATGTCTACCAGCGAGGCGCGTTTTCCACCGTGTCGAGGTTGCTCCTGTGAGGATGATGGCTCCTCCACTATCTTGTCCTCCTTTCCTGCTTTTGACTTGCTGAATAGGTTTCTCAAGCCCAACCTTGACTCCCGCTTCCCCAACCTCTCTTGACGTAATGGTACTTTGCTTTCATGTTTGAGAATTGCTATGTCTGGCGGCCTGGCCCGCCGCATATCGCGAGAGTGGTTCTGGAGTGCCTCCAGAGTTGGACTTATCGGACTCGTAACGTCTGATTCCGCCATCGTGTTTCATTCGTGACGATTGTAACTTAGTGGAGTAATAATAACTATGACTGAGTAAATTTGAACTGTTTGTTTTGTGTGAGGAAAGTAAAAAAGCCCGGATCCGCAATGGTACGTCGTCGTGGAGCAAGCAGTATTACATATGGTACGTAACCGGAAGAGAGCCAAGGAATGAGAGAAATGAGCTTGAAGAATACATGTGACGCTCAGGACGATGTGTAACCAACGAGACCGGAGACCCCAACGTATCAGTCAAGAACAGCCGAGACCATGAGGGGAAAGCGAGGAACCCGTGAAGATGAAGTCAAGGCAACCCTGTGTTGTGAATTATAAGCGTGGTTCGTCCTTGAATTCTAAGTCGGTTGACAGCCGTAACTCCCGGCGCGATTATATAAAAAGCTTGACTAGTAGTATATAGCTCCAAGCTAAGAGCGAAGAACAAGTCGTAGAACAGCTATTAGAGGTGGAGTTAGGGCAAAGGAAAGAAAATGAAAACAAGATAGTAAGCCGACGAGGCGGGAGCGTAGAGTTTTAGAAAGGACAGAATTAGGAAACACTTCCTCCGAGCCACACACGGCAGAGAGGGTCTGTTGCTAAAAGTACAAGTATCAGAAAAAAGGTGCTAGGCATGCAGGTCGAATCTCTAGGCCCGAAGTCTCATGTTTCTTCGCGGGCTGAGACCCTGAAGAAGAAAAAAACTGGGCGGTCGCAGAGAGGAACTTGCATATTGCATGCAAGCCCCGAGTTAGACGTTTCCCCGACATACGCTGACGAAGAATTGGGAAGAAATCGACCATGGCTGGGCTGGGATTCGCGAAAGAACCCTGTCCTGCTCCAAACTTACGAAGTGGGTTGGGATGTTGACGGCAAGGGGAAGAGGGCTCTACATCCCGGTAAGGATCTTCTTCCAGCGCGCCGGCCCATGACCGTGCGGTTTTCTGTGGGACGAAAGGACATTACTACAGATGTATAGTACTTCTTAAGTACATCGAAAGGAGGATTATTTCTCGAGGAAACTCCCTGCATATCATGTATTTTGCTCGTAGCGTACGGCAGTCTCCAGTTATAACTGCGATGAAAAGTTTCTCTATCACGACTTGCTCCAGTGTCTTCCTTCAAATCCAGCAAGCTGTCAACAATGGTTATGTTCTATTCCGTCTAAAAGATGACTTTTGATCACGATCAATTCTGCTATGCGATCGATTTTCTACTACTGCAATACCTAATCACAGATAGGCGCGGAGCACGACAGATATTCATATGCAGGCAATGAGGAATATCCTAAGCACGAACACTGCCACCCGTAAACGCCAGACATCTCCGACACCCCTCATATGCGGCCCCAATTAGGCCAGATAGGTAAGCCACTTGGGGATTTTAAAAAATATTAATTCGGGAAGAAAAGAAAAGATAGAAAATCCCGCCTCATCTTGGAACATGGGGTTGCGATGGTACACACACAGCCTGCTAAACTGAGCGTTAAAGATGTGTATACGTCCAATTATCGTCAGTTCCTATTTTTCCCCAAGTTGTTTGTCACGTTGCGTGCGTCCAAGGTTTCCAATGTTGTTTTGAACCTGTGAGAAGAAACGCGCACCCCTGAGCGGCGTAGCGAATCATGGACGTGGCACTTGCGGATGTGATCTCATTCGTGAGCCGCCCAAGTGTACCAGAGTACATCGTTGTTTTGACAGCCAGACAGCCCAGTTAGCAGCGGGGAGCCTATCGTCACCGCATGCGAATGCCAAGGGTTCTCGCTCTTCCTAAGGGAGCCCCCAAGTGGAGAGGAAATTCGATGTTGCATTTTTGGGGAGATACGATATTCAATTCCCCTCAATCGAGAATCCGAATATTTACGTCCAGTACCACCTCATTCTTAATAAGTGCCGATGAATAAAGAGTTGGAGGTCTGATCATTAATATTCATATAATATCGAAGCTTTACCAAGTAAGGCCAAGTCGTATTGATCATCCAAGATATCGCGATTGGAACTTGGAAGTACCGGCAATACGTAGCGAGCATCTCGGGAAACTATCGATCTTACGAATGACAATACTTACTTGGCAGGGTGTACGTGTAAGCAAGATGTATCTACGATTCGGCAACTCGCAGAGTTTGTGTCAGACTGTCCAACATGTGCTTGATGCTTTGCGTCCCCCTCTCGCTATGTCTAACCAAGAATATAACCTCTACATGAACTATCGATCTCGCAAAAGTGATCCAGGTTAGATATCGTATGGGACGAACTGCAGAAACAAGGGCGAAACAAGAGAGAGTGATAGTGCTATTTTTTCTGTACGCTGATCTTTTGCCCAAAATCGGCTATACCCTTGGTGGTGGGAATCTCATCGACAAGTTGGGCCCATGGCTCGCGCGTTTTGACAAGTTCTACCTATCCGAATAGAGCAATGCCACGAGCTAGATTGGGCTCGTGATCCAAAGCAAACCAAAAGCTAGGAGCCTCACCGACCTCATGAGACAAGAGAAATGGATCTCGTCCCCTCATCAGGGTAGCTTCTGCTATCCAAATCCGTGATGTTTCTTCTTGCTAGTGAGATCTCGACCACGTTTCTTCTGGAGCCTCTGCTGTGTTACGGAGGCACAGATAATGGACACCTGCATGTTGCTTTGTGGATGGGCTCTCCTCAGCTGACATTGCATTCTCGTCCCGCACAATTCTAATTTCATAATACGACTTCTGTACTCCCGAGGTTTCTTCATGTTATTCTCCAACTTCGTCGGACATCGACGATTTACCATTCTTTTTTTCTGCGGTGAAGGGAAACACTGCCTGTTAATTCGGGGCTTGTGGATCCTGGCAGGGAAAGGCACGTTTGTTACCCAGGCGTACGGGAAATCAGAGTCACATCTGGACCGTATCAGCTCGGCATTTGAACACCCGCTAACAAGGCTAAGTGACAGGGTGAATGGTCCGCGACAAGCTAACAGGTAATAGGTGGTGGTGGTATTACCTCATAAGCCCTATTCAAAAAGAAGTGAAGAAAAAAAACTCGCTTTGAACAGGTTTGAAGCCTCATATTTTCTTCGCTCCCCTTAGCTAGGGATGGACACTGCATTAAAACCCACATCCGACCCTCAACTGCGTGGCTTGCTGATAGTTCCTGCAGTAGTGGCCGGAAGAAACCCGGATTTTCCATGCTGACTGAAGTTAGTCAGGTTGTTAGTGAAGCTTCAGAAAGAAAAAAAATCTCCTGGCAAAATATCATGATCTCATTTGGAGCTTTTCATCAAATCCGGAAGGGCGTCCCGAAATTTGCTATATATGTATATTATATCCTCTTTCAAAAATACAGTACATAAGCAAGCAAATAAACATCCAAACAAAACAACAAAACAAAAATATTTTCTTAGTACCATATACCATGCCCTATAATATATTAATATTAGCCCAGCTGAGCGGCTACTCCTTGATTCTTGCGATCCTACTGCTTACCAACCCACAATGCCAAGTTCCTCACGGCACAATTCCGTAGGGTGCGCTAGAAACAAATGTGCGCATCCCACACATCCCACATTCCTGTCCCCTTTTTGAAAAAAAGGGAAAAAATACTATTCATCTCGTCGACCTTCTGAACCAACCAACCATATGTCTTTGCATTCTCGTAGCTATTCAGCAGCTGAAATGCCAAAAGGGCCAACGAGCGAGTGCGTTGAATCCTACCGCCCGCTGCAGGGGGTAATGATTATCAGCAGTACTGTAGTAGCAGCAGCAAAGCCGCCACGCGTTAGGCGATGTTCAGGTTGAGACATTCCTGGCTGGTGCAATCCACGGTACCCGAGCCACCGGGTCCGCGTATGTGTGTGTGTGCGGTACCTACATTATCTGTGGTGTTGCGCTGCGTCCGCGGCAGCAACCGATGATCTCGTATCGGCCATCCCATCCTATCCACCACACCTACATACTTGCCCCCCAGCATACAGGTAATGAAAAAGAATGCGACTCCAAGCAGCCGCAATGGCATGTAGGCAAGTGACTAGGTAGTAGATAGGCCAAGCACGCAAAGCAATAAGAAACCCGGGCGACGCCTCCGTGCTTCACGTGCATACCGAGGGGGGGACGACCCGCGAATCAAAGACGACCGATCTGGAAAAACCGGTGGCAGGATGCAGATACATATCTATCTACGTATCTGCAGCGCAGCGCAGCGCCGATCAGAACGGACCTGCAATGCGAGTCACATACTCTCTCCAGACATATTTCGCAGCCGACCCTGCAGAAAGGCGTCAGAAAAAGCGCAGACCGTATAGAGCCACACTAACAGAAATGGTGCTCTTGATGCGGTATCGAGGACAGTAACTGTTAGTGCTATTCTTACTGTCGGCAGTTATTCTGACGCTGTTCTGCCCTGTAGCTGTAGATTTTCTGCTTTTTTATTCCCTCTTTCGCTCTTCCCCCCTTTTTTTCCCATGCGACGGCAACGACAACTTCGCCGACTTGTGCTACATCCGACATACCTGGCCAAGAGTCTAGTCTCCAGCCTCTTGCTGTATAGATTTGTGTGGCGTTTCTGCTCGTATGCCATCACATACCTGCTAAGACCGTAGTTAACCGTTTTCCGCGGGCGGACAGACGGAGTAGGAGTATGTATCGCTATTACGTAGGTAGGTATGTATGTCCGGACTACAACTCGTCCCGCTTGCCTCCTGTGATGAAGTCTCGACCGAAGCCCACTTGAAGCGCGGCCGAAGCGACGAGGCGTCCGCATCTTGTCCGCTCGCTACAGCTTGCCGAGTCCACTTGAGCCGAGGCACCTACTCGACAGCAATAAGAAAATTTTCAAACGCCGACTAGTCTCTTCTCTCCAATCATGATGAGTATATTTACATGTTGAATGTGTTCCGAAACCTTTGACTACAGAAACGAGCTACGACGTCGGTCTCGGCTTCTCGCAAGTAGGTGACGAAATATGCACCACGCCAACCTGTTCGTGATATCTGTTGGCGTTCGGCTAGTTTCTAGATAGAAACCTCTCCCGTTAGGTCCCTTTCACAATGATGTCTACATCCCGCATCTTCCGCACGCTCTATCTACATTGAAGCCGAGAGATGAAATCCCATGTGTGTCCGGCGGCTTAAAGCCACTAGAGCTACTCAACACTACTGCAAGTGTTCGGATCCTCCCGAAACATCGATATCCGCAGCCGTGTCCATGGCCGGATAGTGTTTCTCGACTAATTTGATTCGCAGGAATACGAACCAGATATCAGTGCCCCGGCGATTCTCCCGGGATCTCTGTGCATCCCGAGACTCGTAGACTAGCTGAGTACCTAAGCTTCAGCTGAATACAAGATACCTACACACTCTTACAATACCATGGCAGATAGGCTAGACACCGTGGAAGGCCGTATCTCTAAAGACTCCACGTCATCAGCTTCATGTTCAATGAAAGCAGTAGGTTTGAACGGGGATACAGTTGTGTTTGGGTTAATTCGACAAGAAACCGACGCTGAGATGTAAGTCAGACACAGCTGAAATCACCAACGTCAGCTCCGAGTCTAATTCGCCACGGTTCACCCCAGACCACGTGCATTTCATGAGATATAAAGTGCGTCTGTTCAAGTACGAGAATGCTAAGAATACTTCGTTTATGCATAGACAACATCCAAAGCCTAAGCTAGAGAATTCTAGTGAAACGAAATAGACCGCCTGCTATAATGGCTAGAGGCAAGCATTCATCGGCATTCATCGGTTCTTATCCGTAATAGTCAAGTTTTCATGGTAGAAGCGCGGCGGCGGCCGAGGAATGCTTTCCGTGTAGCACTTCATGGAAGAATGAAATCTAATGTGAATGTGGCTTGCTTCCTGAGGGCCAACGACATTGAATAATTGACAAATGAGAGCCCTTGATTTGGCAATACGAAATGTATAGGAAGTGAGCATATGCAGAACTATCCAAAGGGCTGCATTCAGGGTTGATGCAAGGGGATTTGATCCGGGCACAAGGTCAACGCAGGGACCTCAGCTTACCGAGACAATCCATTTTTTCCCTGCATAGACGCGTAACCCTCAGGACTTTTCGAACTTCAAAGTTCCGATACTCCGTCCGTTCTGTCTGTTCGCCCCCGTCGAGCCTTGTGGCAATAAAGAGTACGGATCTCTTTACGAGCAGACAATTATGTGTAGGAGGTACCTACACAGGTATATATGTAAGTGCTGCGAAGGGAAGTTAGAGCTTGGATTACCACAATATGAACTTAGGTGAAATATCGTAAAACACCGGAGGCAAACCAATTACAATGTCTCGTGGTATAGAAATGGTTTGATGGTTAAGCGCGGCTCAGGAGATTTAAAGCTTGGGTATCCGGATATGTAGCCGCGATGAAGATTACCTTATAACCAAGCTGGGCCAGCTGACACCAGCTGACCAGATGGCAGATAGCACTAATCAATGTCAACTGACGTCAAAAAGGCTGGGCTAGGTAGCTCTATTTACCCCACATCCAGGTCACAGCCCCTCCCCTGCAGCTACAGTTCTTTCTAACGTTTGAAAGGCAAAGGCAAATCTAAATCTGCTGTTTGGTCACGGTCTTTGAAAGAAAAATGAACTTAGCAATTACATGTACCTTAACATACAATCATCGTTCGACTCTTACCTATCTGCCTATCCATATCACCTGAGCAAAATAAAATGACCCATCTTCACTTCTTTGGAAGCTGACAAGCCTCCATTCTAACTACATGTAACCTAATTATGTGTCTTTCATAACTCTTCTCGTCGGGTGTTTGTACCATGATTTCTATTGATTCTTGATTCTTATTCGATATACATCCATATTATACCCCATATCGTTACCATCCTTTACCTATCATCCTTACCTAACCTCCCCACATCTCCCCTCCTTGTTGAGCTTCCGTTTGGTGCTTCAAGACAGCTTGCATTTTGTATGATTCGTTAGCAAACTAGACAGCTTGGCCAAGATCACCTGAATTGCCTCTTGTCAACTCAGCCTACTTTGATTTTGTTCACTTACTAGTCTAGGTACCTCCTTAGCTGCTACTTCATAAACATCGAGTCGGCATTGTTCTATTGTTCTCATCACCGACATGGCTCCCGACCTTAATTCTCTTCCACCTTCATCCCCATCATCCACACGTCCACGCATTATGACTTCTTCCAATGACAATGGAGAGTCTGCCGTACGTGGAGATTCGGCTTCTCCTTCTCCACGATCTGCTTCCATCTCATTGCAAGCTGCCGCCACCATGAATGCCGGTCTTCAACACGAACATACACGTCGTAAGTGACTTACATCTAAAATATAACATGAATTACCTCTTTACTGATAGACAATCTCATTTGTAGGCTCGTCGAGTAGCTCCCTCTCCCGCCAGCAGTCGCAACCGCAACAAATTGGCAGACGGCGCTCTACCGTCCTGATGAATATCCAACACAACGATCCTTCTATTCCTAGTCCCGGCGAAATGGTGGAAGCTACTAGTCCTCATCCTATATCTGCATCTTCCTTCCACATCGAAGGTGATCCTCGCCACACCCGCGCACCGAGTATAGGTGAATTACATCAAGAGTTAGAGGAGGAGCAAGAGGCTCAAGTGGTAAGCTGCATTGCCCAGTGACGGGACATATTGGTATATTCTAACTGGCTGGCTAATCGAACCGTGACAGAACCGGCTACTTAACACAATTCGTATGCAGCAAGTCCAACTGCAACAATACCAAGCTACACATGGCCAAACCCCAACGACTGTAGCTGCTGAAGATCCAACGCCTACTTCAGAGAGATCTAACTCGGAGACGCTTCCTATCTTGCCCGAGTCGTCCACTTCCGTTCCTCGCTCGCCGGTCTTATCGCAACCTCGCTCTTCCACTGATACCTTGCAGCGACCATCTCGAACGTCTAGTCGTGGCGCACCTTCTCCAAGATTAAGTTCGGCATCTAACAACGCGGAGGGCAGCGAGGTCCAAGGAGGACGCGACGACCGTGCCTACTGGCGTGCTGAAGTTCAATCCTTAACTCGCCGCAATCAGATGTTGATGCATCGAGTGCGCGAACTAGGTGAGTTGTCTAGGTACCTATTTTACGTTGAAAATGATCACAGAATACTGATTTAATATTCAGAGGCCCTACTAAGCCAGCACTATGGTGGCACGCTTCCTAGTGCAGCTGGCGGTTCGGGATCGATCCATGAACTGTTCCATCCCTCGCACCTCACGCTGTCTACTTCGGCATCAGAAGAGAATGCGAATGCAGCAGAATCAACTGCCCAGGATGCCGCTACTCAGAATACTGCCTCTAGCGCTGCCACAGCTACGAGTGCACCAACTGATACTGTTCCGCCTACTACAGCCTCCGAGCTTGCCAAGGAGGACTGAGACTCAATGCGATTTTGTTCCCGCAATTCGGATATGGAATGGGGCGTTTAAGGTTTGATCACTATTGCCATATGAATGAATCGGCTTCATTCTGATCGGAGTTGGCGTTGGTCTAGGAGGGATTCCCGGTGAGGAACACAATCCTACGAAAGGCGGCATATCTACAAATTTTTCTTTGCGTTTTCCTTTGATGCAATTTCAAGCCTGTGGTATCAACTGGTTCATTCCCTCTAAACGTGGCCTGGCAGGCATTTGCTGTACTTTACCTTCTTTTCACTTTTATAGAGGGACAAAATAGTGATGCAAATCACAGAAATGCATTCATGATTGGCAAATGGTTATTAAGCTTATATCTGTACTATAAGGAAGGATACGTAGCAACTGACGACTTCACTCGTGATTGTTATCACTGTCTTTTAGAAAAGCTCTCTTGCCTCTAAATAATCCTTGTCTACTCAATCGATCTCTTATTGGTGAGTGTTGGTATCAGGAAGACAGTCAGCCAATGAAATGCGATTTACCCCCTCCATCTCCCTATTGTATGCTGCATACATATCTCAAGCACACGTAAATTATCATGATACCTCATTTTTCACAAGGTAAACTCAACGATATAATAAATAAGAAAAAAATTAAAATAAAATAAAAGCGTCACTAACACGATAACAAGCGAACCGATAAGTTCGATAAGAGGTTCAAGACGGGTCTAAGAAATGATGTGATCGACCCTAAGCAGCTTGAACCTGTTAGCTCCTCGTCTCTGCTTTTTTTTCAACCTTTCTTCGTTTGATTGATTAAATCCTCGAAACGAAAGAAAGATGTTGGCCAGGACGGTTGGAAGTCAGGTCCAATTTGGACATCTCAAGAATGTTGTTTCACGGTCATTCTCTAGTACGGCGCCTGCGAGAGCGGATTTCACTCATGTTGTAAGTTGTTAGTTCTTTAGTTCCTGTTTCAAACCTGGCCGTATAGATGTTGGCCGTGGGGGTTTCTATCTATAAAGACATATCTCTATAGACATACTTCTACGCATACACACATACCACAGAGACTTAACTCACACAGGACCACCCACACCACAGGTAATAGGAGGCGGCGCAGTCGGCCTAGCCATCGCCCGAGCCCTGACCTCACACCAAGCCTCCAGCAGCAGTAGCAGCAGCAGCACCAACACCACCTTGCTCATAGAACGCCACCCGCACGTAGGCACCGAGACCTCGTCGCGCAACAGCGAGGTCATCCACGCAGGTCTGTACTACGGCGCCAACTCGCTGAAAACGCAGCTCTGCGTGCGCGGACGACAAGCTTTATACGCTTTCTGCGCGGAGCGCGGGGTGCCGCACGCGAAGACGGGGAAGTGGATCGTGGCGCAGGACGCGTCGCAGCACGAGTCTCTGCGGCGCATCCACGAGGCCTGCAGTGGTGGCAGCGATGGGATCGGGGTGCCGACGCGCTGGGTGGGCGAGGCCGAGGCGAGGGAGAAGGAACCCCACGTCCAGGCGCGCGCCGGCATCCTGGAGAGCCCCGAGACGGGGATCGTGGATTCGCATGGCCTGATGGGTGCGCTGCGCGGGCTGTTCGAGGAGGAGGGCGGTGTGACGGCGGTGAATTCTACCGTTGTTGGTGTTGAGCCGCTGCCAACCTCCAATCTCCCCGGAAGCAGCGGCTGGCGCCTAACCGTCCGCGACACCTCGACCAGCGAAGAATCCACCATAACAACCGACACCCTGATCAACAGCGCCGGCCTAGGCGCCGCCGCCATCCACAACCTGATCGTACCCGCCGAGCGCCGCACCAGACTATACTACGCGAAGGGCAACTACTTCAGCTACGCATCCTCCACCCCCAAAGTCTCGCGGCTCATCTACCCCGTAACCGCGCCCGGCGCCGGCGGCCTGGGCACCCATCTGACGCTCGACCTCGCAGGCCGGATGCGCTTCGGGCCGGACGTGGAGTGGGTAGAAAACCCCGACGACCTCGCCGTGAACGCGGCGCGACTGCCCGCCGCCGTTCGGGAGATCAAGAAGTACCTCCCGTCCGTCGACGAGGGCGCGCTGGCGCCCGACTACGCGGGCATCCGCCCGAAGCTGCGGCCCGCCGGCGCCGTGGCCGAGGGCGGCGACGGGTTTGTGGATTTCCACATCCGCGAGGAGGATGGGTTTCGCGGGTGGGTGAATCTGCTGGGCATCGAGAGTCCCGGGCTGACCAGCTGTCTGGCGATTGGCGAGCTGGTGCGGGATATGCTGTATAAGAGCGGCAGGGTGGAGGGTTCGGCGGCCTTGTGAGGGAGGGGTGTCGTGGGGAAAAGGGAGAGAGAGGGAGAGAGAGTAAAGCAATCTAAGGAAAAGGAATGGATGAAAAGTCAGGGAAAGGGGGGATAGAGGAGAAGAAAAAAAGGGGTCTAGGTAGATACTGGATGTTTGATTCATAAGACATAGAACGCTTGTCGAAGATATGTTTATTTGTTTGTCTAGCAGATACTACCGGGTTAGAACCAGGCATAGGGGACAAATGCTACAATACTCGGTCAAAATGTAAGGAAGGTATATAACTGAGATAGGGGTAACCCAACCAAATAAAAAATCCTACGATAAACATCACGAGTTTGATTCGCACGTAAAACAAACTGGAGTTAACTCAAACGAACACTGCGTTATTACGAGGAGTAGTACCTATGTACATCAAAAGGGATTCATCACCCTCAACTGTGCCGGCGACAAGACCACAAGACCGAAGAAAAAAAGAAGAGGTCTTGTAGCTCTCGAAGCCTTTGCATCTTTGTTTTGTCTCCTCCCTCGCAGAAACTCCAATCGCGAAATGACTTTTTTTAGTGGAGAACGATATCGAGTTACCACCGTAAGGCGAGGGATAAAATCTATCCCCGTTCACCTGATGAGGGAATATCATACCGCCCTGCCCTCGAGAAAAAAGAAAGAGAGAGAGAGAAAAGGAAAAAAAAGGCAACGCATATGAGCAGAACTAACGGGACCATCTTCGTCCAGACTTTGAGAAGAAAGATATCGAACGCCTTTGCCGCCCCTGATGCAGTATGGTTGTTAGACCCCCCTAAACGCCTTAACACAAGATCCTCGCCGAATGATTAGATCATGGCCCACGCATGACGTGACCATTTGATAAACTAGCGGAGTTGGATATCCGGGAAGAGCATTCTGCTCTGCATATTGACTTGAAGTTCATATATGCCATCTTCAGCCGCAGCGTACCTGTCGTTCATCTTATTAGTTCTCATCGTAACTATACTTATAGAGATCAGTTTCACTTACAGTGTACGCCCATCCTCGCTCCATGTCAGACCAGCAGTATCGTCCGGGTTTTGGTGGTGCTCGCGACTACCCGTTCGGATTCTGGTGAAGAGTGAGTCGTTAGCCCACACGTCGGTGATGACCGGAATTCCGCGGCGGGGTCTGTTTGACTCGGCACGGGTGTTCTCCGGGGGGATGCGGTCGCCTCCATATAGAGTGGCCAGATTATCTATGTCGGCCCATCCAGAGCCGAACCGGCCGGTATACCACGGGGAAGAAGCACGATCGCGCGGAGTCGAGTCGTCGTTGTTGCTCTCGTTCCCTCGTCGGCCATCGTTCATGATGTGCGAAAGACTGTCGACGTTCTGCGCGAGCGATTGCATGATGGACATGCTCTGTCGTGCGTTCGCCGAAAATGTTCCCCGCTCGCCTTCTTGTTCCGGAGGGGTCCGGCTGAGACCCGAACGATGTCGATCACGGCTCTCGCGTAGCCGTTCGCGTTCGATGATGCGCGTCAACGTGGCGCTCTGTGCATTATGCAAGTTAATCATCAATGCTTCCGCGCCAGGGAGTAACTCATCGCGCAGCAGATTAGGCCTCTCCCTGTCCAGATGCAATACTCTCATCATTGCATCTATTTCGGACTCCGCTTCCCCTAGGACCAGATGATAGAATTCGTGTTCTTCCTCGTCGCGAGACAGGAATTCAAACGCGGCTCTATACTCCGGATACATGTCTAAATCGAATACGGTCGTGTACCTATCAAATAGGCGACGCGGACGTGGGGACAACGATCGTGCTCGTGTATCTCTATGGAATGTCCCATTTCGGGGGAGCTCATCACGGGAGGGTCCACCACGGGCGGATTCATCATGGACAGACTCATTATGGACAGGGTGGTCACTTACACGTTCTGCCATGTTTGGAGACCTCCACGCATTTCTCTCGGTAGCTCGTTGACTTCGATGGTCCGCGGGGCGGGGCTCCGACTGCTCGTTTCGCTCACGAGTCTCCCGTCGTCGACGATCGCTCTGAAAGGCTTCCAGGACCGCAACCTCATCTGCGCTGAAGGGTTGGTTGATTCGCGAGGTACTGGAAGATTCGGGGTTTGGTAGCGGACGATCAAACAATGTTCTACCCAAGCGTTCGAGCAATGAGACTGTGGACCTATCAGTATGCTCATTGTCGTGGCTGCTCTCGGCGTCGCGCTCGCTTCGCGGATCAAGGAGACGTGGGTCGATCGTGCTGCTGTCATTTAGCGAGTAGTGATGGAAGCTATCGTTACCACTTAGAGGAATGATTTGTCGTCGCTTGAAATTACTACGTGCATCTGCCACACCAATCCGACCTCGGTGTTCCGACCATGCCAGGAGGTCGTAAGGTCCTGGGCAAAATGCCATGTCTCGAACTGCACCACATTGTCCAGGGGCTCTATCAGAATCGAAATACGTAATTAAGGCTTCGGAATCGGGATCCTTAAGAGCAACGGCATCAAAGACAGATATCGTGCCATACTGAGTACCCACAGCCAGGTACTTTCCGGATGATGAAAAGCAGGCTGCAAAGCTTCCTCGACATTCCGTGGTATCACGGCTCCATTGACCCTTGAGTCGTATTCTCGGCAGCCGTGTCCACTTGAAGGACTCTCGCGGGGTACCGTGTTGATGCTGAGTGAAGGATTGGCGCTTGTGTATGTAGAGGTAGGGGTCGTCACAGATGGCGATTAGGAGAGACCCATCAGGAGAGATGACGCCACGGTTCACACAATCGGGGTAGTCTAGGACGTCCTTAGTTGACTCGGGCTCGTCAAGTCCTATGACGGTAATCGTCTTGTCGTTGTTGGACACGATGGCTACCGAGGTATCGTACTGTCCTGGAGTCAATGTCCCCGTTCCCTTGGGAGGGTGCCATATGGTGATGCAATTGACACGCTCGGTGCCAATCTTATGGCTCGAGGCAGACCAAGTCTTGTTGGAACCATTGATTCGCTCGACGACGGAGAGCATGTCTCGCTGCAGCTGGTACATCGGGCCTTCGGAGATGTTGGAGGACTCCAAGTTGTTCAGTCGCGACCGAAAGTCCCTGCTAAGGCTGTCGGTCTGCGCTTCACTGCTGCCGCCAGATTCTCGGATGATGACGAATTCCCCATTCTCACCACCGCAACAGATATTGCCCTTGCTAACAACAAGACATCGGGGATGAAAGCTGATTACCTTGATGGTCTCGCATTCGCGGGTCGAAGTGTCCAGTCGCTGAATATGAGTATTGTTGACGCCGGCGGGAAAGTATAGAATGTTGTCTCGTTCTGCACTGAGCAGAGACCTAAGCTGCCAATGGCTAAGGGTGGGTGGTGGTTAGTCGGCGCGGACAATGACATAGCCAAGGAAGGCAAGGTAGTAGAATAGATAGGTTGCTGGACTTACATTGGTGAGACAGCACTCCGATAGTGTTTGCGACCTGCTTGATGGAGCAGGTTCTCAGTGGGCCAAAAACTACAAGGCGATTGTTAATCAGCGGGGTTTTGACACTCGGATGCGCGCAACAAGGAAATCCTACCTGGCCTCCTCTGATGTAGGCATGTTGCCAATGGCGGAAATCTATACCGCAATCAAGTCGCATCGATCATGGGAAAGCGCGTCGGGGGAAGATCCAGTGTCACGTCGAGAGATGCGCCGATCGTAGATGTTTCGGTCGTGGTTTTGTTTGGTCGGGAAGTGGACTTTAGTATGCCGAGTGGGCTGGGGCGGGAAGACGCAATACTATGCCTAGTGTAGGTAATCAGTTGAAGGCGACAGCGAAACGGGCGATAAGGGTCGATGTCGAGATTAAGAGTAAGAGGTAGGTAATCAACACAACCCTGGCTCAGGTGATGCAAGGCGAGTTGGTTGTGGTAGGGATCACGATTGCAAGGTTGAACGAGGGGTTTAGAGAAATGTCGAAAAGGCGACAAGCAGGAAGATGTTTAATTTGGTGTTGTTCTGAACAATGAAGACAAAGGTTAAAAGTTCCCTAAGGAAAAGAAAAGGGCTCCTCATATGACGTTCAGATTCGCAGCAAGCAGTAGCTACCTCTACCGCCGGCAATCACTCACTCTAAAAGTTACGGGGCAACCGGTCTGCACCTGTCCACGCCCCGTGCCTGCAAGTTCCATTGATGCATCCACAAATCACGGTGAAGTACCTGCCGGTGACAATATAAAATTACGTACCTGCTGCAAGCCTCTTTCTAAAGTGGTGTCTGTTTCTCTTTCCGGTCCTGAGGCACAAAAGCACGAAGAACGTGGAATTTAGAGGGCAAGTACAAGGCGCAATCGTATAACGGGCGAGGCAACGGCGCAACGTTTTACTAATAACCTTAGGAACTACGACGAAGTAAGCAAGCAAGCAAACAAGCAGTGGCGAGAAAGGAAAAGATTTCCATTTAAGTTAGCAAATTGTTCCATTTTGGTCAGAGCTAACCCCCAACTGGGCTTTCCGGTGATGCCATGTGCATCTATTATCCGGAGACCATGTTCGCCATGTTAAACTAGCATAACGTTGAAACGCCAGAACGCCCAGAGATTTGCAGCTGTCTTACATCATCGCAATTTTTAATATGCACAATTTTAGAAGGGTTCACGGTAGTTGAATTTGGATAATATCATCGAGGTCGATTATGATAGGTTATTTATTAGATGCGATTGTTATATATCATTATCTGGTATTAATGTTAACATCCAATGATGAATGCATGTGTGTGACTGCATCTGCACATACAGGTAGAGCTAGCTACATGTATCTATTTACCAATTAGCAGCTTCGGCTTAGTTCACGATATATTACTTAATCGCGGCTCCTTATCAAGGTTATGTACATACCCGTATGACATAGAGCTCTACTGTACAGTAGGTATGTACGTACGACAGGACATCCCCGCCGTCGGCACCAGTTGCAGCCCACTAAGAAAAAAAAAGAAAGATACGTACCTACCTAAACATGACCACCAATCGGTGCACGTCATTTTTCCTATGGAATTTTTCACACCAAGATTTTATTGGACCCGATATCGATATTGCCGAGTTTTACCGCTCTTCGGGAAGCTCTGAGAAGAAATCTTCTCTCTTCTTCGGTCGTCGCAGACAAATTTTATATCGTCTCCGCCAAAATTTGCCTTCCCTCCGTCCCTCATACATAACTAATAAAAACGACGCCGGTCCAATCTGTACATTAATTTAACTTCCTCTTCTATTACTCCTATCCTCTCTTTCAATTCCTATACATCCGACCTCCTCATCTTCAAGCCATCATCATGTTGGCCAACCGATTTTCCAGAGCTGTAGGTTCCATCTACCCCTCAGGTGCACAAAATCTTCATAACGCATAGCGTGACTGACCATGTTCTGTTCAACAGTTACCCCGAGCTGTTCCTACAGCTGCACGATGGGCTGCACCTTTACGAAAACCTTTAGGATCTACATTCGCTCGATATGAGTCGACGGAAGGAAAGGTTCAAGGTGCTGTCATCGGTATCGATCTCGGTAAGTCTTGAAATACCCTCGTTCTGATTTTCACTTGTCATCCTAACAAGATTTATAGGCACTACAAACTCGGCTGTTGCCATTATGGAAGGAAAGGTGCCCCGAATTATCGAGAACTCGGAGGGTAAGATAATACTGTTGGCGCACAAATCTAGACGACAGAATATTGACCATTGGCTTAGGTGCTCGAACAACCCCGTCGGTTGTCGCTTTCGCTCAGGATGGTGAACGATTAGTTGGTGTTGCCGCAAAGCGACAGGCCGTCGTCAACCCCGAAAACACACTATTTGCCACTAAGCGATTAATCGGACGAAAATTTACTGATCCCGAAGTCCAAAGAGATATCAAGGAGGTTCCTTACAAGATCGTACAACACTCCAACGGCGATGCTTGGGTAGAGGCTCGAGGACAAAAGTACTCTCCGTCGCAAATTGGTGGTTTCGTTCTAAACAAGATGAAGGAGACTGCTGAGTCTTACCTGAGCAAGCCTGTTAAGAACGCCGTCGTCACTGTTCCCGCCTACTTCAACGACTCTCAGCGTCAAGCCACCAAGGATGCTGGTCAAATCTCTGGTCTCAATGTTCTCCGTGTTGTTAACGAGCCTACTGCTGCCGCTCTTGCTTACGGTTTAGAGAAGGAGGCTGACAGCATTGTCGCTGTTTACGATCTTGGTGGTGGTACTTTCGATATCTCGGTTTTGGAAATTCAGAACGGCGTTTTCGAGGTCAAGTCGACCAACGGTGACACACACTTGGGTGGTGAGGATTTCGATATCCGCCTAGTCCGCCACCTCGTCCAGCAGTTCAAGACCGACTCAGGCATTGATTTGTCTAACGACCGAATGGCTATCCAGCGAATCCGTGAGGCCGCCGAGAAGGCCAAGATTGAGTTGTCCTCTTCCCTCCAGACCGACATTAGCCTTCCTTTCATCACTGCCGACGCTTCCGGCCCTAAGCACATCAACACCAAGATGACCCGAGCCCAGCTTGAGAGCATGATGGACCCTCTAATCACCAGAACCATTGACCCCGTTCGCAAGGCGCTTAAGGATGCTAACCTACAGGCCAAGGACATTCAGGAGGTTATCCTTGTTGGTGGTATGACCCGTATGCCTAAGGTTTCTGAGTCGGTCAAGAGCATCTTCGGTCGCGACCCTGCTAAGTCTGTCAACCCTGATGAGGCCGTTGCCATTGGTGCTGCTATCCAGGGTGCTGTTCTTTCTGGTGAGGTCAAGGATCTCCTGCTCTTGGATGTTACTCCTCTGTCCCTCGGTATCGAGACCCTCGGTGGTGTCTTCACCCGATTGATCAACCGTAACACCACCATCCCCACCAAAAAGTCTCAGGTCTTCTCCACTGCTGCCGATTTCCAGACTGCTGTTGAGATCAAGGTCTTCCAGGGTGAGCGTGAACTCGTCAAGGACAACAAGCTTCTCGGTAACTTCCAGCTCGTTGGTATTCCTCCTGCGCACCGTGGTGTTCCCCAGGTTGAGGTCACCTTCGACATTGATGCCGACTCCATCGTCCACGTTCACGCCAAGGACAAGAGCACCAACAAGGACCAGTCCATCACCATTGCTTCCGGCTCTGGTCTATCTGAGTCTGAGATCGAGCAGATGGTTGAGGAGTCTGAGAAGTATGCTGAGCAGGACAAGGAGCGCAAGGCTGCTATCGAGTCTGCCAACCGTGCCGACAGCGTCTTGAACGATACCGAGAAGGCTTTGAACGAGTTCGCCGACCGACTAGACAAGACCGAGGCTGACGGAATCCGGGAGAAGATCACTGCTCTCCGTGAATTCGTAAGCAAGAGCCAGTCTGGCGAGGGTACTGCCACCGCCGCAGAGATTAAGGAGAAGACCGACGAGCTCCAGATGGCTAGCTTGAACCTATTTGACAAGATGCACAAGGCCCGTGCCGAGTCTGGTGAGGCTGGAAGCTCCGAGGCCGGCTCTTCGGAAGCTAAGCCCGAGGATGAGAAGAAGCCATAAATACCCTAATCGAGAAGGAGATATCTCGTTATACCCTCTAATGACCATTTTGAATCCGGGGATTCCATAAACCAACTCATTATACCTGTACATTACCCTGTACTCCTATTTGCCGCTCCACATGATTCCCCAGTTCCAGGTACCCACCTAGGAAACCCTTGACTAAGGCGATGTCTCCATGAATTTGCGGGCGGAAGCGGCGTTCTGAGATTTGGGGCAAGCTTTATTCATTTGCATGACTGAAGATATATTTTTCATGCGGTTTACGGTGGTATGAAATGGCATTTGATAGGTTGGCTCTGGTTTGAGCACTTGTATATAAAAAAACGACGTGGAAAACGTTAACGACGAAGGTTACCAAAAAAACTAATAAGACATCCCCTCTCATGAAGACTGTTAAATTCAAGTATATACTTTTCTTTATCTGATATATCTGTGACATATCGTGTTGCTTTTACAACGCCTATCTTCCATACTCTACTTGACAGAAATCTAGGCTTTGCTGCCTTACGTTTGGATCCATCTCGCCGACCAGTCGGTTGAGATCAGCTGGCCGTTCAGCTATGGAGAGGAACATACCGCCTATGCGTATATGTCAGTTAGGTACTTCTTTGAAACTTTACGTGCAAGACAAGGATAGGAAGGATAGAAAGCCGAATACTTACCCTCAACATGCCACGCGACATGGCAATGCAGCGCCCATACACCAGGGTTATCGGCTGCGAATCGAATGATGATGTGGCTGAATGCCGGGACAGTCACTGTGTCTCTTCGCATCGGGTTATCCAGATTCCAGGTCGTGCCATTGGGGGTGTGGCCGAAGGAACCTTTGCCCCAGCCTACGACTTGGAATGTATGGCCTGTTCATTGTTTAGTTTCCAATCCATTGATTTTCTGGTTCTGCTTGTTTGAGGAGGGGACCATTTTACGTACCACTATTAATAGTTAGCATCAGGACCTAAAGCAACAATACAGAAAGGAGAAATGAACTCACTGTAAATGCCACGGGTGTTCCATCGCGTCCAGCGAGTTGATGACGATTTGCGCCCCCTGGTCGGCGTCTGGGATTAGGAGAACTTGCTGGTTCAAGCCGAAGTCCCAGCTGTTGTATGAATTCGCCTTGTCCGGGGTGAATTGCTGCTCTAGGGCTTTCCAGAGCGTGGCGTTGTGTGGTATGGGCGAGTACGATGTCTATTACAGGTCATGTCAGGTCAGGGGCCCCCTGCTCATATATTTGTGGTTAGGTATGTATGGAAAAGAAGCGAAATACTTACCTTATTGACGAAGATCCGGTTTACATCCTGCGCCTGTCGAAACGCGTACTCGATGTAGTGCGTATTGGCCTCGGCAATGTCGACGGCGCGTTGCTTACGCATCGGCACTGGCATGTCAAACGGCATGTCGTCGCAGCCTTCCCATACATCGCCCCTGAGTCCGTTGTTCTCAACACCATATGGATTCGAAGTATTGCCCGCGATTCCAATTATGGGAGGAATAGCCACGTCATGTTCCGTCTCCTTCTCCTTCTCCTTCTCGTCACCTACGTATGATATGACCCCCTTAACACCATATTCCGCCCCCTCGAGCCCGGCGCTGGTATACGACGCATACGGCAAGAAGCAAGTCCTCGGCACCGAAGCGCGCATGTAATAACTCCCGAATTCCTGATCCGCAGTCAGGATCACGGAAACCCGCTGGCCGAGGTTCAAGTACACGCCGCGGGATGATATGGGCTCGATTTCGACACCGTCTAGCTCGACGATGGAAAGAGTGTGGTTGTCGATGCTGAACCAGTAGGAGAAGAATGATGATGCATTTATAAGCCGTAGACGGGTTTTCTGTCCGTGCCGTACTTCGGTTGTGTAGAGTTGGCCTCCTGTGCAGTTATGCTCAAAGGGTTGGTCTGGAGATGGTGGATAGGTAGTTGAGTTTATAGCGCAGTTGTATGTGTTCTGTCCGTTGAGCAGGATGTTATCAGGGAGCGGCTCGACACCCGATTCGGTGGGTGCCCATTTCGAGGTTGGGTTTAGGTAGCTTTTTAGTATCTTCATCGCATACAATATTCATGATTAGCAAGAGTATTTCTCCTGATAGGTACAATGCGCACCGGGGAGGTTTCCTTACAACTGGCCCATAAGTATGGTAAACATCCGAAACAAAAACGAGCTTCTCGTCGTCCGTCGAGGGGACCAACTCTCCCGTGTCGCGAATGATCTAAACACACATAATTAGCATCCCAACCAAAATCCACAGGGATATATGGCCTCGAACAATAGCTCCATAAGCTCCATCACTATACTGCACCGACGAGTGCGCATGCCACCAAAACGTGCCCCTCTGATCCGCAACCCGGAACTCATACGTAAAACTTCTACCAGGCGGAATCCCGCACTGCGACACGCCCGCCACGCCATCCATCCACGGCGTACCCTGCTGATTTATCCCATGCCAATGGATCGACGTGCTAGTATTCGGCATGTGATTATTCACCCGCACTCGAATCGTATCCCCGACGTTGGCCTCGATCAGCGGGCCCGGCGACTGGCCATTGACGAGAACCATGGGCTTCCGGAATCCATCTGGCGCCGCGAGAGCCTGGGAGATATTAAATACGTATTCGCGGATACTTCTCCCATCTTGTGATGCCGTAAACCCAGTGTCGAGCTCCAGTTCTCGCTTATTGACGAGTTTTTCCATCGGGACGATCTCCAAGTTTTTGGGGACGCCATAGTAGCTACTGTAATTGAACGGCGGCGGAGCGTATACGATTCTGTACCGGGGAACACCAAGTCCAAGGCCCAATGCCAGTGCCAATGCTACGATGACGACGGCGGCGAGAGAGAAGATGAAGACACGTAAAGAGACTGGTCGACGTGGTCGTTCTGGTCGTTCGTCTGTGAGTAAGAGAGGGAGGTCGGTGGTACTTGCCCATGCTTTCGATGACCATATTGTGTCAAGAGCCGGACTATCTTCGCTATCGGGCATCATTAGCCCCAGCCCGCTTGCGCTGCTCGAGGATCGGTGGTCGAACATGATGAGCCATGGTGGGAAATGAAAGAGCAGAGATCTACGAGGGTGAGGGGGATGTTTTAACTACTGAGAATAGGGAGTTGATTGAAGATAGCTAGGGGTATGGAGAATCAATAGTAGGCATGTTAACGCCCAAGGGCGACCTTGGGTAAGACATAGCATCTCACCCTAACACTCTGAAAGATGCACGAAGGGATGTGGACATATACTCATTAATTGACAGAATGTCGTCATGGCATTCTTGATTATGATGCCCCTCTTGCTATGTATAATCTGACGGCTAAGAAGTCGATATGTTCTATCTACCGAAGCCAAACCATCCCCGCTTCTGTGGCTGGGCTTGCGACTCCGGCTTCTCCTCCTCCGGCTCCGGGGCCGCGACCGGCGTCTTTCCGGGGTAATCAATGTAGTTCCAGGCTACATCAAAGAACAAAGGCTTCACCGGGATGGGATCCACTTTGGGAGGGAAGTCCACGAGACGTTCCAAATCCGCACCTTCGGCGGGATATTCGGATAGGCGCTGTACCAAGGGAGTTTTCGCGCTTGGTGGGGTAGCAACCGCTGTCTTTTGTCGGAGATTATCTATCTCGACAATCGCGCGACTACGTTGGAGTTCGCCTCTTAGGAGGTCGTGAAGGAATTGGATGTCAGTTTTGCGAATCTCTATGTTGCGAGGAGACGAATCCGAAGCAGAGGTGCCATGTTGCGAGAAAAACGCCGCAGACTGCTGGCATTCCTCGAATGCTTGCTTAGTAAGAACTAGGGCGTTGAGCGACTGATCGATCAGAGAATGCGATCTGGCAATAGAGAGGGACCTAATTAACAAATTAGTATTTGCACAAATATGTAAAAATGATATTTAAATACTAACTTAAGTGCATGGAAATATTTAGCAGTTGCATTTAATTGCTCCAATAGACCTTCGTCGGCCGCAACACCAGGAAGTTCTTTAATAGAATCGATACTCTGAAGCGTAGAGTCATAAAGAACAACCTTGTCTTTGAGCCTGGAAATCTTCCGACTGGGTGGCTCTATTTTGGGCTTTCGAGACGTAGCATCCTTCTTAGACTTTCGTGTGGTAGTAGGTGCTGAGTCTAATAAGGCTCCGTCATGCTCTCCACTCAATACTCGATTACGACCAATTCGCCAGCTAATCATCTGGTAGTTAACCGCCGTACGTGTTATCTGTAGACTCTGTATCCGGGGATCATTCTGTGGCACACCCTCTTCCTTCAGTTCGTCAATAGCGCGCTTGGTAGCATCAGCTGCATCCTGACTGGCTATGAGCACTTCGTCATATGCAGCGGACATCTCCTTGGGGAGAATAACATCGGAGGATGCCAACCTCTCCGCCAGCTGGGCAGTTGCCGTCTCGGTCGAGGCAAGCGCAAGTGCGATAGCTGCATCCTCAATCTTGACTTCTCGAGATCTCCACGTGATGGTCTGAGGCGCGTTCGGGGCACCGACTTGACCCTTTTGCGCATCGGAATCGCTCTTCTTCAGGAGGTCTGGGGATAGGTTATTGATTCGCTCCACCAGAGCAGAGTCAGAGGAAGGAAAGGCCTTCCTGGCTATGGTCGGTATAGCCAATGTCCTCGGAACATTGGACTGGTACGCGGCATATCGAATAGAGGGGTCGATGGTCTCTGATAATAAATCCTTGAATATGTCACCCTTGAACGATCCAGATAGAGCGGTATATATGATGCGCGCAGTCGCATAGCTTCGTAGACAGGGTTCCCAGCTCTGCTTTTCGAATTGGGTAGCACCTCGTATCATAGAAGCATATGCACGCGCTTCCAATAGATCCCTATCATTGGCACCGGTCGTAGCTGTGTCGCTCAAGATCTCGACGAGCTGTTCGGCAATACGAGCACCTTTATCGAGTCGCGATATGATGTGAGAGCGGGTTCTACCAGTGATGGCCTTGGTATCGGCAGAGTGGATAGCCTTGAATCTCATGGCCTGTGCCCAAGCACGCTCTGAGGTCAATAGCTGAAGATAAAGGAAGCTTTTTTGCTATTAGCTATTATCAGGTCCTCATAAAACAAAGGCATATGCATACTCATGATTTTCTGCTAACTTCTCAGCTGTGACAGGCTCTTTCTTATTGAACTTGCCCCGATTCTTGGTCACAATACTCAATCTCTTCCGACAATTGTGCAGCTTCTTGGTCACCTGGCTATGGTAGGTATTGTAATCTCCATAAAGCAAGGCTTGGTTTCTCGCAGAAACCACAAAATTCGTGATATCCATGATCGCAAAGTCCTATGACATCGGGGTAGTCAGGACAAGAATCGCGAATCGCAAAGAAGAGGTGGTATTAAGCGTTGACGTTAAAGTGCACTGTCGTAATTCGTAGGCGAAGAAGTTGGTGGGGTTTAGCGTCGAGCTTTAATATCCCAAAAATTGATTTTAACGTGGGGTTGAAGGGGTCCAGCTTCAGGTACCGGAGTACCCAGCTTGAGCCACCTGTGGCTGGCACTACATTTGTGGAATCAAGATCCATGTTCTGTACTGTAGGTACCGAAATACAGGTGACACCCCGGTAAAGGTTGTGCCGGAAGAAGGGATACTTCATGCCATCCCACCTAAGAATGACCTGATGCCTGTGGCTGGGTGGGTCAGATTAGCGATAGCTCGAAAAAAAAAAGATTGGAATGAACACTACGAAAATCCATGGAAGCTTTCCATCTTTATTGAAGATATTGAGTTTTACTGTTTATGCCCTGTAAAACCAACCAGATCTATAGACATGTCGAGAGAGTCTTTACTTTCAATTCAGAAACCATAACGAGTCTACACCAAACAACTTATCACCCTCAACGATACCCGAATTATCAAGTTGCTAGAATGCCTTGAAGAATAGTACTAAGACACTCTCCTCCATTGTCCTCGACACGTCGACCGCCGCATCCTGTCTTGGAAGTGTCCCCCTCGATGCTAGAGAAAACCGCGGCCAGTCTGGAACCATGCGGCTTCCAACGAGTGGTTCCCGGTGCCACCCAGTCCTTCCGGAAGACGAGACAACTTCGGAATGCTTTCTGGAAGCATGGAGCGACTGATATTGAGCTCACCACTGCCTGGCAGTCCTTGATGCACGGCACTTTTGACCTGAACATGGGACCGACATCTGAAGAAGATAGGGGCTCGTCTTTGAGTGCGTCGGCTTTCCTTCTAGACTTTTTATATCCGAGCGGCGCCATGACCCTCATGCGCCGCCTGACACCCAACACGACTACCTCGGCAACTCGCCCAGACAATATCCGCTATGGCCAGCACTTTACAAAGCTCGCACCTCGTCCATATACCTCGTCGATTCCTAAGCGGCAAGCGAAACGCACGGGTAGTGAATTTGCAACTACACAGGAAGTGCACAAATCTACGGGTGGAAACTCGGCCAGTGAACAACCCGCTACTTATTTAGAGGGCACCGGTGTCACAAAAATAGGGAGAACTCCGGATGGTGCTACCAGTGGGATAGCTTCGGGTGTTCATAATGCTGTTCACAAACCACGGGTGCAATTTTTTGATATTCCAGAAGATGAAGACAGTTTAAAGGCCAACAGTGGCCACATGGAAGCCCTCAAAGACCTGCTGGTAAAAAGCAATCAAGACCCAGAGGTTGCTGATAATGTCTGGCATCACTACAAATCTCTAAATGAGCCGTCACAAGCCACATACCTGCATCAAGTCCTACTGTTCCTTTCGAGGACAGGGAGACTCTCCGACTCGTGGAAGATTTCAGAACTGTTTCGCAAACTGCCTCCGTCACGTTGGACAAACCATGTATTTGTCGCGGGTGTCGCAGCCGAAATCAACTTACAAAATCACAGTGAAGCAGTTAGAATTTTTGTTCGAGGATTAAAACGAAATGCTCTCGAAGTTCCTTTCTTGGTCGATGCCCTGGATTTAATACTCTCTGACGCTTTACGTTCCTCTAAGCCAGATTTGTTAAGTGCTATATGGAGATATTATCCCAGGATGACCGCACGATTGGATTTCGATGGAATTACATCGCAATTGAAAGAGGTTTCCTCGGTACCTGGCCTTTCCTATAAAGCGCTGGACTTTGGAACATACGACCGACATGTGTTACAAGATTTTCGAGGCGCCAAACTAAGTCAGGAGGCGCTAGATGCACTGCAGAAAATTCTTGTGCGCAGAGCTCTATTATCATGTCTCAGCAGCGAAGTTATTCCTTTACTCAACGTGACACGAGACCCACTCGCCTTCGAGGAGTTTCTGCGCACTGCAAGCAAAAAGGGCAAACAGCAACTTGGCATTGAACTATACCGGATCTATCGTGACCTACCTGGGGGTGTACCAAGCCATCCGGTCCTTCATGAACTATTCAAGGTCTACAAAGGTCTTAACGTGCCAATCTCAACAAAATACGCTGGGCTTGAGCTCTTGTGGGGTGACTGGCACAAGTTTCATACAAATCCTTCATACAGGGCATTTCAAAAATACTTAGCTTTTTATGCATCTCAAGGCGATACGGATCGTGTATACACTTTGTGGATTAGGTTTGTCGAGCTATACCGCGACGACCCGGATATCCCAGTCCTTGCCGCCGACGACCTATTTTCACACCTCCTTCAGGTACATGCCGTCAGGGGCGAGAGGAGTGAGGCGCTGCGCATATTTAAGGATATATCGGGAAAGTTTGGTATCAAGCCGAATACGCATAGCTGGAATATTCTTTTAAATGCTTTTGCTAAGGCTGGTGATTACCAAGGTGCAATAACCACTTTCGAAGAGCTTGTTGTTGAGGGTACCCCGGACAAGTATAGCTATGGGACGATGATGCAAATGGCCGGCGAGAGAGGCGATCTAGGATTCACAATCGAGCTATATCGCCAAGCATTAAGCAACGGTGTGCGAGCAAACGATGCTATGCTTAGCAGCTTGGTCGATGCGTACTGTCAAAACGACCATATGCAAGCAGCTGAAGACATATGTGTCCGTGCAGCGAAAAGGGGAATTGTCACGACTCGAATGTGGAATAAGGTGATTCAATATCATGCTTTCCGTCGAGATCTTGCAGCCATCAACAAGGTTCTTGGCCTCATGGCCGAAAAAAATATCCCTTACAACCATTACACATACCAACAGTTGCTTTTGGGTCTTTCCTTTTGTGGGCAGTCCCAGCACGCTATAAATCTCCTCGCAGTAGCATTGAAGGAGAAGATATTCGAAGTCACAGTCGAACATTTCTATATTGTCATGACTGCTCTGCTCAGGACTAGAGAGCCAGGCGCAGTCCTCCGTGTCCACGAGATGATGGTGGAACATGGATTTCCAAGTTCATCTGAAAGTGTATTTCGGTTAATACAGGCTCTTGGGCAATGGAAGAACTTGTCTCCAGAGCAACGAGCGCAGACAACCGCGACAGAGTGGCTTGGTAGAGCGCTTCGTTCGTTTAGTGAGATATACGGCCTAGACGATCAAAAGAAACCAGCCAGCTCCTCCACTTCAACTCCCAGTGATAGCCCACCAACCGAGCTGTTAGGGAAGGGAACTGAAAGATTCCATTTTAGCGCTGTCACACACATGCTAATAGAGCTGAAAGACTTCGTTCAAGCTCAAGAACTCGTCGACCTGTATCGCCACATCTTTCAGGGTTCATCAGATCCTAACAGCGTCTTGCCTGCTGCGATGCTCAACGCTATTATGCGTGCAGAGTTTGAAGAGAAACGTTACGACCGCGTGCGCGCCACATGGGAGATTCTTTTCGAAAATGCGAAGAAAACCACGCAATCGGTTGATTCCATCGACGGAGCACCTCAGCATACCAAGATCTCGCCCAGGTATCGTTATATTTTATCAAGTGGATTTTCGGTGATGCAGAAAATGCTCTTCGAGGAGGGAGACGCGGCCGGAATGAAGGACCTCGTCCGAGACATTCGTTCAGCGGGATTCGATCTTAACAGCAAAAACTGGAATTCCTACATCCAGGCACTTGTGCAGCTGAAGGAATACAAGGAAGCGTTTATCACCTGCGAGAAGCTTCTTATGCCGAATTGGACCGGCTGGTTCGTTGTGCGCCAAAAGGAGAACATAAAGAACCATTTGCCTATCGATCTACGCCGGAAGGGAAAATCTCCTCGGCATCTCCGGCCAACCGCGACGACGTTATATCATCTCGCACATGGTTGGATGGAGTTAGGCCGAGCCAGTACTATCTCTGCTGACGCAGCTAGAATAGATGAAGCGATAGGGAAGGAATGCGTGCGGGTCATCAGAGCGATCAAGTCCATGAACCGCGTACACTCGAGGCTCGAGGAGGAAATCTTTGGTCAAGAGGAACGTGCGATTGCTGATTCCGTCGACTTCCTATACGATGACCAAGATTATCAAACGAAAGATACCTGGGAAGCGGGAGCTACGAGCTAACGAATCTTTCTACTTATATATATATTCTATTGTATATATATGCAGCATCTTTTGGATTAATGTGCAATGACTATAATATGACTACCCCCTCTATATTATTACAAAGTTCTGAAGGATAGTGAGGACGAGCCTCCCGCGTGAGAACGGACACCATTAATTGGGAGTAGGAACTTGGGGTATATTTCTACAGTTGACTCACGCCTTAATTTTGACATCCGAACCGGCTTTTGCAATGCTATAAATCTATAGGCTGCCATCCGGGCCGGGGCATTTCCTAATGCATCTTTTTCCATCAACCAACATCTTACTTTCTAGCGCGGACTTGTCGGGCAAATCCCGTGGCGCATACGGATTTAACACTGCCCAATGCATCATCTTCTCATCTGATGGTGGCAGCATTTAAGTTTCTTTCTCCTCAACTCACGGTGAGGCAGTTTAAAACATCGCGCGCAGTCCATCGGCTCAATACTACTCGCTTCTACTCCGGTTCCGGTCACAACATGACGCTCCCGTTTCCACATCCTTCGGGTTTGCTCCCGCCCGGGTTCACCATGTCCCGGTGCACGCCGGTTGACGTGCCGGGTATGACTTCAGTCTGGTGAGTAATCTACCTTACCTTGCCTTGCCTTACCTTACCTTACCTTAGAGTAGCACTAACGAGGGTTATCAGTGAGTTCTATCCTACGCCTTATTTACCATATGTCCAATCATATAGATTTCCCTAGAATATTCCCTCTAGGCGGCCGGACCCGAGGAGATGTCCCAAGAACCAAATAACTAACCACCCCCAAAAACCCCCAGTCATAAAAGCATTCTCCTCCGCCCCCGCCTTCACGTGCTGGTGGTCGCCCGACCTAGCAGTGATGCAAGCCTGGCACAGCAAGCGCATCCGGCTGCGATTCTCGGACCCGAAGACACAGCAGTTCAAAGTGGTGGACGACGCCACCAGCGCCATCGTCGCGTTCGCGAAGTGGGATCCGCCGGCGCATCTCCGCGGCCTAAAGGAAGGGTTCGTGGTCTACGACGACGAGGGGAACGTTGTCGAGCGGCGCGAGCGCGAAGAAGGAGAGGGTGGTGGTGATGGTGATGGCCCGCAAGCCGGTGGGAGATCCCAGATTCTCAAGCCCCCTGAGGGCGGCAACGCGGAATTGTACAAGGAGTTCTTCACGGGGCTTCGGGACACGGCGGTGAAGTGGAATGCTGGTGAGAAGTTAGGTGAGTGGACTTTTGCGCATGGTTCCTTTTTGTGTCTATTAACCCCCCTCTTTTCCCCTTCCCCCTTTTTCAGTACGGAAAAGAACATAATATGTCGTGATGTACTTATACATATTCCAACAGTCCTCTCCATCCTATGCACCGACCCGGCCTACCACGGCCGCGGTGTCGGATCGGCCATGATCCAGAGCGTGCTCGACGTCGCCGACGCCGAGGGCGTCACCTCGTACTTGGAGTCGCTGCCGTTGCCCGCCCCGCTGTACAAGCGCCATGGTTTCGTGCCCGTGGATACGCTCGAGTATGACCTGACTCGAGCAGGCTTAGAGGACAAAGCGGTGCTGACTATCATGGAGCGGGAGCCGAAGGCGAAGGGTGCGTAGAAAGGGATGGGCCGGGCTTGTTGTCTCTGATGCAGTGTTGATTTAGGAATCGAGCTGAGTCGAAACTTACCTTACCTTGGATTATTCATATCTTACGAGCGGTTTCGGCTTTGTACAAGAGTTTTTTATGTCTACCATGATCTAACCTGTCTCCTATTTGGAATTGGATTGCTTCTGAAAGTGTTCTTATAATACCTATCTATATAAGCTAATAAGTCGCAAATATCAATACGATTCATTTGACCCTTTGTGACACACTGACGATGTAAACAAGGTTAGTTAGCATTTTTAGGTACGCAATTGCTCACCCGAACCGATAGCAATCTTGCCTACTATTGTATATGCATTCTAAGTAAATCATAAACACTCATCCCTTTTTTTTATTCCGCGCAGCGTAATAGCCTTGTATCGGTTAGATATATTTCAAACTCCAAGTCTGAAGCAAATCATCCTCTAACGGCGGCCTCTCCGCCACAAGCCACCTGCGTAGCCAGATTACACGGTGGCTTGGCCGTTGACGACGACATTTGTGCAAGTGTACCCCAAGGTAAGACGCGAGAAAGTAAGAAAGGAGACCGACCACATGGGCACCGCGCATAATCCTCCGGTATTTGGGTCGTCGTGGGTGGGTGTGTAGCACAACACAGCAGCAGTATCGTTTTCCCATCGGGGATTTCTGCTTCTTCTTCCTGCGAGAAGCAAGCAAAGCGAAAAAAAAAAAAAAGGTTACGTGCGGCATCTCACGCATGTGCTCGTAGGCGAGATAAGCTAGTAGAAAATTGAAATGAGATGCACGCACGCCTACATGCATGTGTACTACTATCTACTATATTCCTTATGTATGCCCGTTGCCAGGAAGCTGGATTTCGCTCCTGCGATCTTCCCTCCTCCGCTTTTCCCACGCGGACGAGACGGATAGCCGCAGATCTCGTGGGCTCTTTCCCTGGGGGGAAGCTAAGGCAAGGAGGACCGGATTGGGGAATTTGAGGATGCGAAATACGTAAGTGGATGTTGCTTGGCGATAAAGAAAAACGTTCCCCTGGGGGGGGTTGTGTTTTTTTTGGTGTCACTATGTGCGAGTTCGCGCGCGCGCACACATGGTCAACAAGGTCAATATCGTAGCCTGGAGTTTGTATACCTACTATATCCTCAGGCAACCAGCTTCAACCCTGACTTCATTTATTTGTTTACGTGTAGGCCTCCTGACGGGTCGAAGAGCGTCGTACAAACAGGCGGTTATATGTTGTACGAGATCCTACCGAAGGAAAACTGTTTACCTCTTGGATGACAGGTCTAAGGGAGGGATTGTATGTATGATCAGCCACTTTGTTTGACCGGAGATGGAATCGTGGGGATGATTCATCTTGATGACTTTAGCTATTGATTCGGTGCTATCGTGACCGATGGCAGGTATATACATAAAGGTGCTCCTTTTTAATAACCTATTTAGATGGTACAATCTGGGGTTAATAAGTTGCAAGGCATCGGCGATATTGGCGGTGTGAAGCCTGCAAGAGGAACCTATCAAAGGTAGGTGGTAGTTTAGTATTAGTATAAATTCGGAAAATCTGTATGATCGACAGGTCCTGGCATATGGCCTGCAAGGGACAAGGACCGAAATAGTCGCGAGTTACGGAAGTTCTGGAACATTATGATAGATAATATAGGTTGAATAGTCGGCCACGTTGCATTCGCGATTTTATTGCATAGGCTTTCCCTATCGTTGTAGCATTTGGATGCCCTACAATAAGGACCGTGTGTCCTTAGAGCACGTACCATGCAGCCCATGTCATGGTGAATGGGGATGAGCTCTAGGCTCCAGGTAAGAACCTAGATCAGGCGTTGTGATCCACCAACCGTGCGAGTCGGTAAGTCAATATCGACCCCTGATTATAGCGATGGATTGGTATATCAGATTAATCCACCCCCAAGTTATGTGGATCGCAACGTTCGGCTTCATGTCTTATGGTATGATGCATATTGCGACCTGGCATCTTTGGCATGGAGGCCCCATCAATTCGTAGGGCTATTTGAATATGTTAAATGAGAGTAATCGGCACAAACCTGTTTTCCCGATGCCAGCTCAGAGGAACCAGTTTTTGCGATGTAAGGTAAACGTCGAGACAGGCAAAGATGGTTACTGATTTATAATATCCTCTAGAAACGTTTGCATGCGTCGGTTCTAAAAGCGTCAAATCAGAGACAATCGAAACACTGCAGGTGCTCTGTACCCGATCAGACAGCACATTTGGATATGCACACGATGGAAATAGACCAAGTAAATAAAATAAAAATGGAAATGAAAGGATTAGGGAAGGCTAGGCATCGAGAAATAACTGCCAGAACAGGATTTTGTACGAAAAGTTGGTAACTCCTAATTTCCAACATAGGACAAGGCTTCGCACCACCTCCCCGGGACAGACATCAACTGACGGAACTAATAAAGATTAAGAAGAGTGTAGCATTGGGACAGGTTGACAACCACCACCATCCATGCTAAGAGGCGCACCCGAGATGATGTATGTATGCAAGCTGCAGGACGGCAGCTCGATGCTACAAGCAACATTCTGCTGGGCCGTCCGCGTCCGTCTTAGGTGGTTGGTGGTTGCACAGGATGGATGAGGTACAATCATGAAACGACGCGATGTGTTGTCAGCGATCCGCCGCTAATCTCATCGGCTGGGTATCTGAGGCATCCCCGTATGCAGTCTTATTAGGGTACCGATCCTGGATCAAGCGAGACATGAATGGGATGGGATTATGCTCGCTCTATCATTGATGGCTTGCGAGGCTCGGGTGCGAAATTAGGTGGATGGCGATGAGAAACATTTATTGCGTTGAAAAAAAAAACGCCATCTTTCTTCATCTAATGAAGCAAACATCGAGAGGGTCCTTTGTGCGACATCAAGGCACGACACCTTCTGGGGTTCTGAAGATCAGATCAGCTCAGGGGTCTTAACTCGACTCCTTCAGAATGTAGCGAATTAAGTTGGGCCAACTGTTGCTCCAAGGTAATTAGATTCTAGCATCGCAAACAGTTGATTACCTATGGTTATGCAAGACCGTTCTCTGTCTCGAGGCATCCTATCAAGTAAATGCATCAACCGTGGTTCGTAGGCGCTTACGCGTGCTTCTAGAAAGAATGATGAGCGAGATGAGTTGCACCGCGTGATGTCAGCATGGCGCATTCCTGGAGAGATATGAGGGCGTTGGAATAATTTGTCTGAATCGTCTCGTGGCTGAACGAGAACCCACCATGTTCAACTTGAAACACGTTTTAGCGGCCCCTACTGCCGGAGTTGAAGGGGGCTTGATTCGCGTTCCCCTGTCTGACTCCATCAGATCAACGCTGGGATTACATTGCGTGGCTGCGTACATATATTAGTACTTTAGGTACATGATATGGAAGAATCCGCCACTGGAGAAAAAAAAAAGAGCCAAAGAATTATCCGACAACGCTATTGATCGACTTGCCAAAAGAGTAATGCATAATTCTCCGCAGACGAACGGGTAGGGGGAAGTCCGATCTAGAACTGCCAAAGAAACGAAGAGGGTTGAATTTGGGTTCAACTGTCAGGAAGCTTATTGACAGGTGAAGCGGAAGATCAGACGCAACTCGCACTCGTCTGGCTCGTGTTCCAGAACAATGACGAGTGAGGGGGTACGAGGTGTTCTTCGGGTCGGTGCAGATAGAAGTGCAGATAGAGAAATTCCTCTTGGGATGGTTGGACGAAGCCACCGAATGCCATTTGAGGAGAATGACATTATGGGGCTCTTTGTTGTAGTGTCGATCTCAAGCCACTGGGCCAGACCGCCTTCTAGCAAAGTACCAAGACTTTCGTATTGTAGCACGAGCCCGCCACGTTCATGTAGGGAAGATCTCTCTGTCGTGGGCAGCTCTCGCGTTGGCTGCTACAATGCATTGTGTGTATCCATCATATGTAAGTAAGAGAGAGAGAGAGAGATGTGACACCAAGCACATAAAACATTCGGAAACGGAATCATAACTCTCGGAAGGCAAAGCAAAGGCAAAGGGTGCATTGCATGAATAGCGACGCGAGGGAAACCTTCTTCTTCCCATGTTGTGATATTAATTCTGCAGATAGGTAGTTTGCGTAGCTCTCGGTCGCTCCTTGGGTAGGCTATGCGTCTATCTGGTTTGGTTTGTTATGTGAGGTATCGTTCTTTGTTATAGCTGATGAGGTGAGGTTGGAAGCTAAGAGAAAAATAATTAGGGGCACATACTAGCTATTTCGTATAACCAACCTCCTCCTGTTCTTGAGTAGGTGTGTAAGTACCTCCAGCTGACAGCCAGTCAGGTAGCAGACCTCGAGACGGGATGAAGATGATACAGCCACAAGGTATGATTTTGATTGGCCTCTTTTTTTCAAGTATGATGCAATTCCAACCCGCAATGTTCGATTCATAAAAATAGCAGATAAATCGAGCTGATTGGTTTCGACTAATTTAGTTAGGATAAAAAAAGTTGGGACAAGTTGAAGATGGGAGGAGTATACTAGAGCATATTCATGTAACGAGCCAATTTAGCCCTTGCAAGTTGCGGGAGTTTATGTGGAGCTTGAACAGACTAGCCGAGTCTGTTAAAATAACAGTCATTATTTTGTATTTTGTAATTAACTCTAATGGTGAATTGACTCAGTTGAAAGATATGGTCTTGTCATCTCAACTTTTATTAATTGATGGTTACCTCTCAATCATGCACTTAAGCTTTAGCTCTTTCCCTATATGGCTTTCACTTTGGCATCCATTTTATTTCACCACCTGCATCTGCAAGGAACAAGGTGTGTTGGCCCAATGAAGTGTCCATAGGATTAATGGTTGGAAGTAGGCTATTGCTAGGGAGCAAATAACCGCTGTGCTATTCATCCCAACTTAAGCACTGCCATTTATGCCAACCACAAATGGGGAGTTTTATCTCGTCATATTGATGCACGCATTTTATTTTTATCTTTTTGGAAGGAATTCCACGAGTTGTAATTATTTACTTCCTATCTATAGATAGATAGGTAGATACCTAAGATATAATACCTAAGAGGTATGTACCCAACGCTGGGTCTCATAAAGTTCGTTGTAAAGCTTGTCTTCTCTGAAACCCTTGGTTGATAGATTAAAAAAAACAGGGACGACTGTACATATAGTTCGCTAACCCAATCTGCATAAGTAAGTAACACCGTTTATAGAAATAATATCAAATTATTAAGCACTTGTAACCCCAGTAATCAAGGGTCCATCTTCTGAGACGAAGTGGTAACCAGCTGTATCCCCTCCACGTTGCGATTCCCCCCTTTCTTGCGTCCCGAAACTTTAACACTTTCTTCTTGCATTGTGATTCATTGAATTGAATTGAATTGATATCCAACTTCTTTCCTGCTCGACACGGAAGGACCAAAACCGAATACTTTCTACCTAAAACTAAAACAAACACCCGATTGTTCTACCCTGTTCCTGATCGCTAATAAGACCCGCGGGTGGTATCCAAGCAGCCCAGGTTATCGAAGTGGCATCTAAGTGGGCTAGTTTCACCTGGCTTGCTCCTGTGTCTCGCCTTGTGTTCGCCTACCATAGTACACCATAGTACTATTGTTCAACGCCTCGAACTTTCTTCCTCTTGAACCACATACCAATATCCAAATACCAGATTGCCAGATCATTACTCGCAGTACACAGTAGCGCCTTACAAGGCTTCGCTGACCTTCGTTACCTACCGCGAGGATCCGCTCTTTTTTCTCCCGCTCTCCTCAAATCTCTGCTCCCACCGCCGTCCCGCCGTTATTTCGTCAGACTCCCCTCGACCGCCGATTTTGCCTGCTGACAACGTATGCCTTTTCTTCCTGGTCGACGATAACGACTCCACGACGTTCATATTTCCATTCCACATACGATCCTGATCGAGTAGTTGTTGTTTCGCTAGAAATATTCCTGGCCATAGCTATACTTGTTCGCAATTCGAATTTTAACCGAGCTTTCGCTATTCTTTCCATAAGCGGATTGTTTTCAATGTTGCGATAATCCCGTCCTTCGATTGCCTTTCATGACGCACCAAACTTAAGTCGATACGCTTCGCCGTTGACAGCTACGGAACTCAATAAACTTAGATTTTGGGACGATTTAACGATTTAGTCGTCTTATCTAGAACACCACCTTGGGCTGGGTAGCAATAAATTCGGAGAAATCATGGAGGAATACACGGATAGTCCTTTGGAAAGCGACGATGTCTTTCCTTGCAAGGGGTGCGGAGAGGTAATGAAGTAAATTCCCTATATAACGAGGTGCTGTAGCTAAATTGTACTTCTGATTCTAGATTCTGGAAGAAGGGAAGGCATTCGAGTTAGGTAAGTTTCATTAATATTTCATTGTACTGGGTGGAGGAACTGCTATTTTGGAGTGTGACTTTCTAACCTGAAATGCAGCTGGCAACCGATGGCATCTCAATTGCTTCCGATGTAATACCTGCGGTACCTTGCTCGATTCCGATGCGAACCTATTATTGTTGGGCGACGGCTCCCTTATCTGCAATAACTGCACCTACAGCTGCAGCTCTTGCGGCGACAAGATCGAGGATCTCGCGATATTGACTGGAGACCAAGCCTTCTGCGCCGCCTGCTTCCGATGTAGAAACTGCAAGAGGAAGATTGAAAACCTGCGATATGCTAGAACCTCGCAAGGCATCTTTTGCATGAACTGTCATGAATCGCTGATGGCGAGGCGTAGGAAAAAGTCGAAGGCGGCCGCGCAGGCAAAGGCGCGCGAAAAGGATGCGTCACCTATGGTAGTCGAGAAATCACTTCCCGCGCTCCCTCCTAATGCTATACCTCCCAATGCCTTTTCAAATGACAGAGTTGATCCCGATTCTGACACACCGACGGAGCTTTCTCCACGACCACGACCAGCCTATCCTCGGAACGATTCGTCTAGAAGCAGTTCGAGACCAGCCAGGTCTCCTGAACGATCGGCAACTGATCACGCTGCAGGGGATGCTGGATTGTTACCTTCGCGAACCTATCGCAACAATCGAAACTCTTCCATCTTCTCGGGTAGCGACGTTACGAATGGCAACGCTATCGACGATCAGAGTTTCTTCATTCCCGTCGCTCTAGATCCGAGTCCAGTTCCATCAGCAACCCCTAGATCGACATCGGAAGCCGTTGGCGACGCCAATAAGAAGACAAAAGAGAAAGACTATTTCAGCCTCTCCAAACCCTCCGCTGGCTCGGAGCGTAGGGACGCTTCGCAGTCATCTACACCCCATATCGCCTTCCAAGAGAAAGGAAGGCAATCCTCGTTGGACCACGAGAATCCACCCCCTAAAGATCTGGGTAGGAAACTGTCTAAATCCAACAGGGGCGACAAGAGCGCATCTTCCAGATCATCTAACGGGTCGGACGAGCGAACTCAGAAGCAGACGAATGGAAAGTCGCATCCTGCTGATGACTTCAAATTGCAAGATGCGCCTAGAACCAAAAAGATGAACGGTCGGACAAACTCTCAGCCAAATGCAGCCCCTGATTCTGCCAGTTCCAGAGGAAGTGGTAGTAGCATCAGCTCTGGCCGAAAGGACAAAGATTCATTTCCTAGTTCATCTGTTACGGAATCGCCTCAGCACTTGCACGCATCTGACAAGACAGGCACTCCGCGTAGTTCACAGGAATCCCGACTCAAAGACGACGATGAAGTGCGGTCCAATGATTCTTTGGCAACGTCTGTTAGCAACAATGCGAAGCCCATTGCCAGAAAGGAACTTCCTACTTCAGCTTCCAGAAATGGTAAGTACAAGCACAGTGATAAAATTTGTACCGAATATACTAATAACCGTTACTACAGTGAATGGGTCCGCATCTCGTTCCAGCACGAATGAACAACAAAAACCTTCAGACCCCTACATGACTCCGAGAGCACCACCCGCTCCGCCAGTTTCAGCCACAGGCCAGGAGTCGGTCAATTCGGCAGGCGAACCGAAGACATCGCCCAAATTACCTAGGTGGAGTTCAGGCGGTGACTTCAGTATGGATGAAGACATGGCTCGTATCCTGGGAACAGATGAGGGCTCCTCTTCGATTCTTCGTCGTGTCTCGAATGCTGTGCGTCACGGACGAACAAATAGCACTGAGTCAAGCAACAACCTTCCTCGAGCCGGTCACACCAGAAGCGCCAGCGAAACAACGCGCACGACCACATCACCTCGCTGGCCGAAGACCCCAATCGCAGAAGATGCAGTGAATGGAAACACTTACGATATCACTAGCCCGTTGTCGTCAATTTCTTCCAGCGATGACCCGATCCTATTAAAACGTCGTCTGCGAAATTCCGAGCAGAGAGTCGCCGAATTAGAACGACGATTCGACAACGAGAAGGACTTAAAGAATTTGAATCAGAGGCTAGAAGAAAAGCGCAAGACAGTATCTGTGCTGGACACCCAAACGGAGATTATGATTCGTCAATTGGAATTGTTAGCTGGGTACGTGGAAAAGGCCAAGGAGACGAAGCGACCCATTGATCCTCGCGAGCTTGAGGATTCTGCTCTGAAGGACTTTGTCCAAAAGCTTGAGAAGCTCAAACAGTCCATGACAGCTAGTCTCGAGCAGCTCCATGCAGAGCGAGACGAAGTCCTCGAAGAGAAGAACAAGGCAATTGCGGAAAGAGATCGTGCTCGAGTGGAATTTGAACAACTGGTTTCTAAGAATGCACAGTTGGCCGACTTGAACAACGACCTTACGAATCAGATCCAAGAACGATTCAAGAACCATTCTGACCCCAGATCACCGTCCAATGGGCTTGGTATCTACAGTCAGCACAAGGGTACATCAAACCATTCCATCAGTTTGGATAGCTCTAGCATCCAGAACGGATCGGTTATTGTTGAGCAAGACGAACCGATTCTAGAAGCTGGACCAACTGTGGTCAAGATAGGAAAGGGCCAAGTGAAGAAGTTCAACTGGAAGAAGGGATCCAAGGCCATGGCTCAGAACATTGCCAAAGGTGTCAACCGCACAGTCGTTGCCTTCCAACAGCCGGAACGAGAGCGCCACCAGCTAGGTCTGGCAGGCGAGAATATTGGTCTTCCTTACAACATGACTGTCACGCAGATCGAGTCGCCAGCTCTGCACCCGCCTCTTCCTATGAATGGCCCAAACCGTCTACCTTTGGATGGGGGACGTCAAGGTTTCTTCGGGTTCAAGAAAGCAAATACGATGCCGAAGAGCATGACTACTGCAAACATGTCCAGCCCTGCCGTCGCGGAAGCACCTACAGTTCTTTTTGGATCCGATTTAGCGGAGAGAGCAGACTTCGAGCGTCGTCAAATTCCATGTGTGGTCACCCGTTGTATCGAGGAGGTCGAGCTCAGGGGTATGGATATGGAAGGCATCTACCGGAAGACTGGTGGAAATTCCCAAACCAAGTCAATCCAGGAAGGATTCGACAAGAATGAGAACTTTGACATCTCCGACCCAGACATCGATATCACCGCTGTGACGAGTGTCCTGAAGCAGTACTTCAGGAAGCTTCCCACGCCGCTGCTTACGTTCGATGTATACGATCGTGTTCTCGAGACAAATTGTAAGTGCACAATAGACGACTGCCAAGTATCAAACAAAACTAACGTATCTAGCTATCACGGATGACGCGGAGAAGTGCACACATTTGCAGGACGTCTTCAAGACGCTACCACAGCAGCATAGGGACTGTCTGGAATTCCTGATGTTCCACCTTCACCGAGTCGCAGAGCGAGAGCGTGAGAACTTGGTAAGCTACACACCATTAATATTGATGACTAAACTAACAGCCGGATAGATGACACCCAAGAACCTTGCCGTGGTCTTTGCCCCTACCATCATGAGAGACCATACTATCGAGCGAGAAATGACGGACATGCATGCCAAGAACCTTGCGGTGCAATTCATCATCGAGAACACGCATAATATCTTCGTTTAACCGACCATATACTTATCAACTCGATCATTGTACATACTAGACTAGAAAGAAGTGTGGTTCGCCCCGCCAGCTTCGCGAAGAAAAATACACACGGGGAAGTCAACAGCATTCCAGTGTGGACCTGGAGTTTTCCTTTCTTGCAGAAATAAAAAATCACGATCATACGATGAATTGAGAGAGAGGCTTGTCTCGCCTAGTATTCTTATCAGATACGGCTTTCTTCGGAACAATTCATTGGATTCTCTTCACTTCGGCTTCTTCCCGCTTTTTCATTCGTGGAGGTGTCCCGGCGGGCAATTTTTTTTCTTCTGTCTTGACGGTAGGAAATTTAATGATATCCTTGAGAGCATTGCGATTTTATTTCTTCCTTTTTTTTCTCTTTTCTTCTCTTCCTCTTCTTCTTCCCCAACGAACGGGGTTTTTTGGAATCATGGACCTTTCTCAATGAAGAGGAAGGCATTGACGGCTAGAGAGCAGAGAAAATAACTCGAGTAGAATGGGTGATGGCTGTGCCTACGAAGTTTGGAGAATAGGAGGAAGAGAAAGGGGGAGGGGGGGGACCTTAGTACCTACTGTACCTACCATTGGGGAATGGTCATATTCTCCAATGATACTAAGATGTGGTGGACTTGATAAGGTATCGAAATGATGAACCAGGCAGACAGACAGATAACTAGCCAATGAACAAAGATTCAAGTTCTGGTCTTCCTTATTACCTCAGGCATTCTACAATTGTGAACCATGCGTCAGGTAACTCACGACTCACCCTGGGCAACAGCGGCAGAATTATGTTGCTGCCACCGCCCTGGCGCAAACTATTTAAACAGTTGCGCCGCGGCTTGAAGTTCGCTCTTCTTCTTTTCTTTCTTTCTTCCTCATACTTTCGCCAGCGTTTTTTTGGATACAATTCCGCGATTGTAGCGAACGAACGAACGAAACGAAAGGAAACGAATACTTTTTGGAAATTGATGCACCTCTCTTGGTGAATGGTTGGTTGTTGGCTGCTTTTCATCGGATTCTTGGCCTTGTGCTGGGACTTGAGGAAGGGCGTCGTGTTGTGTCACATCGCATCGCAGTGCATTGTATGTCACATCTTGTTTGTACGTACTTACCTGATGTGTTCTTGCTGTAGTATGTGTGTAGCGACCTACCCACGTACGTTAAGCCCGTAAAGCCTCTCGTCTCCGCTGGACTCGAGGCATGCTTCCGCTGTTCTATGTTTGCTTGTTGGTTCCATGATTGTTTAGATGTCGGCCGTAGACTGGGATATTATACTCGGATGATGATGGTTCAAGGAGTCCCAACCCTAACTGTCCCCGAACAGTATTGCTAACTGCAGCCCTCTTGAACAGCATCCCCGGCCACGAGGCTTGATTTGAAAATCTACGAAGTGTAGCGGCTACGTAATAAAAACGTGGAAGGCTAGTATAAAGTACTTCTGGTGATCCCTCTGTCTGACATGCATGCATGCATAGCACCTAGCGCGAACGTGGTGCAGTGCCTATTCTAAGCGTAGCTCGGTCTAGACAGGTTGAGATCTATTCTTACTGCAGTCTTGCCAGGTACCTACATACCTTCCTATTGCTACTTTTTTTAATTTTATTTTATCTATTGGAATCGTCTGGAAGGAACACTATTGAGGCAGCTAAACACGTATTGGAAATACGTTCTTGTTCGGCTTCGGTCAAAGAAAGAATGAAAAATGATCTCTCACTTTTTTATCGTGACAGCTATAATATTCCGACACAACTATTATTCCGTAGGGAAGTCTACGGAAGTAAAGTACATGCGTATTTCGTAGGGCAGAGCTGGCAGGGCTGCTTATAGTGGGTGGTGATCATCGCGTGTCGCCTGGAGTCCGTGGCTTCTGGGCTTCTTTACCCCTGGGCTAGTCAGCAACCCAGCGCGCTAAGGAGCATAGCTACCTGTCTGGGGAGTTCAGCTTGGAAAGAAAAGGTACAATAGCTTTCTTTGCCTACTATCTCCTTGCTTAGGATGACATTGTCCCTTTAACAAACGATTACTAACAAGAAGAATCCATCGTCTGTTCTCTACTTCCGAGTCGATACATGATGCGCATGAACCATACCGAAGCTGGCCGGTCGTTGGTAGCATTGTTCGACACAAGCGTTTGTGATAGCTGTCAGGTCTCGCATAGCTAAATTACGCGGTAGTCAAATGAACCCTGGAAGCGATCCTGTCTCGATCGATTCCGAGGCGAAGGATCAAATTAAAGAACTGCAGTTAGTCCGAATCCAGCTTAGACAACTCCAACAACAACGGCAGCCTGCTTCTGAACCCCACGAGATTATGCTTGGGTCCCGGTCTTGTTGCATACATACCGAGACACAAGCACAATGTACATAGTAAGATAGAGCTGACAAAACCACGAGAGCGCTGAGGATGGTGTCTCGGCTTTCGCCCAGTTTCATCTCCAGCGCCGCAGCCACGCTGTTGGGGAGAGACAACAAGGAGGAACTTGGAAGGGGGTTTGAAGGCAAACTCCCTGGCCTTATGAGTGTTGGCAGCACCAATCCCCTGATTGGCAAATGCAAGTGAAGGAATCGTAAATATAATGTACGCAGCTCCTAACGATACCGGATTCGCACCGCCAAGATCCCTGATCCGAATCTGACCACCCCTGTCCCACTGCATCGTCGCCGTGTACCGTGCCGTAGTTGGACAGCTCAAATCTCATTTATAAAGGGTTCGCTGCTAGAAAATCCCTTCGTTCCCTTGGGGGTTGGTAACCATTTTTCGCCCTCTGGACGCTTCCCGTGGGTAGCAATTTACGTGCGTTTTTTTGCGAGAAAGGTTGTCAGTCGATCGGGTCCATTTGGGGGCCTACTACTACTACTTACATGTATGGTGTATGTATGTACGTATGTATGTGACTGCGAGACATACTTACAGACGATCTGCCTGCGATGAGGTTTTTGCGACACTGGAGAAGGAATCCTGCTGCTGCAACTGCTTTTTCCCCCTTCCAACTCCTTCGAGACCCCAGATTACTATATTCTCGGCTCCGTCCCTTCATAACATAATGTTTAATGTTTCCTCCTGAAATGTCAAATTGCCCCGATTATGGGCTCGTGTGCGCCATTCGTATTGCTGCTCGGGATATTGGCATGTCTGGCGAGGAGTAGGAGCGGCGTGGTATACGGGCAAAGCCTCGCGAGACGCAGCGCCGATATTCCCGGTCCCGACAATTTCTTCCGGCATAGATATCCTACAGGTTAGACAAAATCAAAGTTGGGTTCAAGAAGGGGATGAATTTGGTCTAACTCTCAAGTGTAGTTGTGGCTTTGGGTGACTACGTCTATATAGACGGCGGCGAATTGTCCCACTTGCCTAACGGAACCGAAACAAATACCACTCAATCGGGTCTACCATTGTCTTCATACGCCGGTACTAATCACCGTCAAAGCATACAAAAACAAATCAACTAACATGAACAGAAAACTCTACTCTTTCCTTAAGCTTGAAAGAATCATGGACCAACGATACAGTCGAGTTTCGCTCCATTTCCAAAAGGGCGCCACCCCTCGACCAACAAGTCTACTGGTCTGATCCTTCGAACGGCGCCGGCGCGCTCTACACCTGGGGTGGAATGGCAGTAGGATCCGCATCGCCACCAGCAGACGATGACCTATGGAGATTCAACGCCGACGGCACAGGAGGCGGCACGTGGACGATATCCTCCGAAGGAGACTACCGGGACTTTGTGCGCCTCGTGCGGCCCGTTGGAGCGGCCTTCACGCAAGGGAACCAGGTGGGATACGCGCTCGGCGGCCAGGCCACATCCAAGACCGACAGCTCCATCCAGAAAGAGTACCCAGGATATGCCTTGCCGGGACTCGTGTCGTACGATTTCCAGACTGGAAATTGGACCAATTCCACGACCACGCCGAATTCGTACGGGGCATTGGGCACGAGTTTGAACGGCCTCGCTGAGTTTGTGCCTTTCGGTCCAAATGGATTACTGCTGTTTTTGGGGGGTGCTGAGGCGCCCATCGACGCTACAAATGAGACCATTGTGCAGACAGCTATAAACGGAGTTTACTTGTACGATCCGAGCACGGGCAAGTGGTATAAACAGCCAATTACTGGAGATCGACCGAGTCCCTTCGAACGAGCTTGTAGTGTTGGAGTCCCGGGACCGAATAATACATATGAAATGTAGGTCTGCCCTTTGCGATCTTTTCCCAAGAAAACGAGGAAGGAAAATACACCGATACTAACAAACTGAATGCAGATACATATACGGTGGCACGTCAACCCAAGGCACAGGAAAGACATCCGCCGACGTTCATGTTTTATCGCTGCCTGGATTTGTCTTCTTCGACGCGCATTCTCCCGGCACGCCACGGGCCGACCATGCCTGCGCAGCCGTTGGAAAGGGGAAGCGGCAGATGCTAAGCTATGGGGGCATCAACGGCGAACCGGGGCTTCCGGGAGGGAATACCGAGACCACGGCCGACCCGTGGAAACAAGGGCTTGGTGTATACGACATGAGCGAGATGACGTGGAAGGACTCGTTCGATCCAGATGCGGCAGATTATGAGAGTCCGGCGGTTGTGACGGACTGGTACGCGAACGGAGGGATGGACAAAGTGACTTGGTGCGACGAGGGACTAAAAGGGCTATTTATCAATGATAGCGCGATTGCATACGGCGCGGCTGGGAACGAAACGGATAGCTCCTCGGACGATACTCATAAAAAAGTTGGCATCATCGTCGGGAGCACCGTGGGAGGAACAATAGCACTTGCCATCATTGGGGCCGTGCTATTCTGGGTGCTGCGAAAACGCAGCCGTGAGCGCAGCCAAAGCAGACTCGCCGAAACAATCGACGAATACAGACCCGAGCCGTGGCCGAAGGACTCACCTCGGCTGCGGTCCGTCACGCCGGGGACGATGGTATCGGCGCCGACGCCAACACTGATAGAGATACACGGGACGACAAGGGGAGAGTTACCCGCTGAGGACGTCGAATGGACATATGAGCTTCCGGCACCTACGCCGAAACTGAGATCGGAACTTCCGGATAGGAAGTATTCAACGTAATTGTAATCTATAGTTATTTTGTAAAGCGAAGTAAAATGAGTATTTGCATGATTATGACTTGATATTGTCGGTGTGAAGTATAGGTGACTATCAGAACTATGTGGCGTTGAGCATACCGAAACGACTTGGAGTATGGGTATAGATCCCTCCTTAAACACAGTCGAGCCTTTTTGGTTTGACTTTGACCCGATATGCCGCCACTGTCCCTATTTCTCATTGCCGACTAAAGTCGCAAAATAGACATCGTAGCGATCTGAATATCTCGTGCTGTTTCGACTTCGTTATGGATGGATGGCTCAAATACCAGCTCTCATCATGATATCCTGTAGATGCCATCACACCTCCCAACAACAGCGAATTCCGGTCTCGATAGCCCGGCTTCTGCAATCCTAAAGCCTAAGTACCTAAACAGGCGCCCAAGCAACCAATCGATTTCACTTCCCGCCAACCAACTTCCTCGCCTTCTCAAGCAGCAACCCGCTCTCGCGACCCAGCTTGCGCTTTCCATCACGGCCGGGCGCACGCGCCTTGGTCAGCGCCTTCCGGAACCTCTCGCGCTCCTCGAGCTTGCGATTGCGCTCCGCGTTGCGTCGTTCGATCTCCTGCGCGCGCGCGTCCGCTTCCGCCTTCTTGCGCTCCGCGTCTGCCACCGCCTTGTCGAAGTACCCGGGCCTGCGCGCCTTCTGCTTCTGCCTCTGCCGCCGTTGTCGCGGGGGCTGGTCGCCTGCTGGTTCTGGCTCTGGCTCTGGCTCTTCTTCTTCTTCCTCGTCTGCGTCTAGCCTTGCCTGACGCTCGGGGTGCAGTTTAGGAGACGGTGGTGCTGGTGCGTCTACATCTGCTTCTGCTCCTGCTTCTGCGTCTTTGGCTTCAGTGACGGTAGCATTTTCCGGGTTTGAAGAGGCTTGCTCTGCCGCCTTGATCTTCTTATATGCCTTCTTGACTTTGGCCTTGTGGATGAGATCCTTCTTTATTTTGTCCACTTTGATTTGATATCTAAGTTAGCTATATGCGATACTAGGGGACTGTTTAGGTACACACCCTTTCTCCTCCATGGTCCGTCCGGTAGGTTTTGGGGTCCGACGCGAAAGCCCTTGCGAAGCTTTTTTGCTGCTGGGGTCGTTGCGCTGTCTGATTCTAAAGGTCTTTTTGGTGCCATTGTGAGTGCACAATATCTTGGTAATTTATACTTGACGTCTCTTGATCAATAAATTAACGGTGGGATTCGTCGTTTATAATTGCCGTATTTAGCACTTCTTAGAAGAAGTAGAAGTAAAAAGCCTATGTGTTGAAGTCGATGAATTTCGCAACGTGAAAATATCGATAAGATTTATTTAATGAAGAATGGATAAAAACCCATTCAGCTCGTTATGCACACGCGACCTGAGTTATCCAAAAGGTACTAGGTACCTACCGAGGTTGAATTGGTGGGCCCAAAACCTAGCTCGTTCCGGATACAGCGATGCTGCTGTACCCCTGTCACCGCCATCATCCTTGCCGATGCCGCCCCAAATTCAGCATCCCCTTGCCCAAATAGGTGCAATTAATAGGCGCTAATTATGACGCTGCACTTACTACCGCCCCCAAAACTTACTGTGGCCCACAGCTGGGAAGTCGGATGATCAAGCGATCCTACATCATTCCTACCCTCTTACACCTGTCTTAACATCATAGGCCTTCTTTTCAAAAACCAATCTCAACAACTCCAAGTTTAGTTAGACAGTTAATTATTGCTGTAGAAGTCTTGGTTGAGAAAGCATTGCTTAATTTCCTTCATATCAACGTTTAAAAGTTGCTCTACTTTGGAAGCCCAATATTAATCCTTGTCGTTTCGTTTCAAATTAACCTGTATTGTGAGTCAATGAGCCGAATACTACGAGTCAGTCCTTAATATTCGACCCTTTCGTTCTCTTGACAGAAAACCTCAAAAACTAGAGAGGACTCAACGATGATCAACTATTTTCTGGTAATATAGCATTATTTGCGAAGGTCCAGATCGATTATCTCGCTCTAGGATGCCCGTATTTCAATCAGATCTAGAGCGGAGGGAATCCGCTGAACAGCTATCAACGTCCGCTATGGCGTCACCACAAGATCGATTAGACTGCCATAATGGCCTTAGAAGGAAGCCATCCGAGGAAAGCATCAGAACGGAATTCTGTGACGGCCCGATTCCAGAAAGTCCAATGTCTATAACCCCAGAGCGTAATGATTCTACCGAATGCTCAGATCGATCTGAATTTATTGAACGACTTAAAAGAGGGGAGAGCCCAACTTGGATGCCAAATCGACATGTATGTGACCTATCTTCGCCTGCGACGGGACGAACTACACAAGTTGCTAACTTTACGTCCGGTTCCCAGTTCGGATCATTACAGGATCAACATCCCGTCTCCCCTATCCGAAGTTCGAAACAGTCAGATACAGATTCCTCAACTTTGCTACCCGCCGCTACGATAACGCCAGAAAAGGGAGGTATCGACTCGGACAACAAGAGGAGGCGACAAGAGGGGTTGGGTATCGAGCGACCACATTCGGCCTTGCATAGCGGCGACTTTACACAGGACGAAATCTCTCACGATGCTGGTCCCATACAAAACGGCCATCACGCTCCAAAGAGGCAGGACTTTGGTGGTGTGAGTGATCCATGGCTAGCAGCGTCACCACCCAGGGATTTCAGGCCATTTTCGAACGGGAGAAGAGATATTTCGTCAAGATCGGAAGAGACATCACTGGGTCTACCTTCGTTATCATCGTCCATCTCTTCAAGCTTCATCTATAGACCACCTACCAGTCCTCTTGTTCAGTCGGAGAGCAATGATGATCTAGATTTAACCTCGCCCATAGATGGTATCGACATCGGCTCAAGCGTTCAAAGTCCACGTCGTCACACCCTCATGTCGTCTTCGTACAACGGGCACCATAGCTCGTCACTATCACATCCACCTCATCTACGCCACGAGAAGACATTTCCCTACCAAGCACACCAACCACGGCGACCTTTGGTTTCGACCATAGGTTCGTTTTCACCACAGACTCCTGCATCTTCCCGGTCTCGACGCCTTTCAAACAGTTCAGATATGTCGCTACTCCAACATGCGTCAATGGTGGGATCGTATGAAGAAAGCATTATGCGTGGACGAATGTCCACAAATCCTTCGAAGCCCTTCGATTTCTTAGCTCAGATTGGCGTGCTTGGGCTCGGTAAGTGTAAGTCAAGCTTGCGATGCCCAGCTCACGTAACGTTACCTTTCCCTGCTGTATTCTATAGTTATTCTAGCTCATCCCACAGCCGCTCCAAAGGAGAGGATGGACCAAGCCCATACGTTGGTCAAATCGACCTAGAAAATGGTCTTCCAAACCTAGAAGAAGACGCGAGGTCGAAACGTAAGATGCAAAGCCGAGCTTTTGAACGAATGGCAACAGAAAGTGCTAGACCAGAATCCTCTAATCTCGTGGAATCATCGGAGCGAGATCCTCGCAGGGTTCAAAGACCGAAACGTAGGTCGAATTCACCTAGAGCGCCTCCTGGTGGAAGTTATCGTATCCCCGAAAAGGGGCAAGTCCAAATCATGATCAAAAATCCAAATAAGACAGCTGTCAAGCTTTTTCTTATTCCATATGATCTAACGGGGATGGAACCTGGCACTAAGACTTTTATCCGACAACGATGCTATTCAGCTGGTCCGATTATTGACAATTTACCTAAATCGCGACAGGACGGGAATACAGACCGTCCAATTCTAAGATATCTCGTCCATCTGCATATTTGTTGCCCTTCGCGAGGTCGATACTACTTATACAAAAGTATAAGAGTTGTCTTTGCCAATCGGGTGCCTGACGGCAAAGAGAAAGTTCGGAACGAGATCACAACTCCTGAACCTAGGTTCACTAGCTACAAGCCCATCAGAGCGATGCACCTGTCCAACATAGGGGGCACGGGTCCTGGCGCCAGCTTGGCTGCTGACAAGGCCTTTAGGCGACGTAGTCACGGGATTAACTATGGTGCCACGAACCAAACCTACGATGCGCCTAGTAGATTCTCTTCGGCGAATATGTCATACCAGTCTTACATATCCAATCTTTCTGGGCACAATACTCCTGTTGATCCCGTTCCCAATAGGAATCATCGCGCAAGGCACTCTTTAGATACAATCAGCAATCCAGGTTTTGATCCCCAATCGCCTGACTCGTCTTCGACCAGCCGACCGACTACACAGAATTCTAATGATGCGTCGGGCTTGGCCATTATGGAAGGCCAGATTGACAAATACAACAAACTCAACAAGGGCGACGTGGGATACGGCGGCAATCCCTTCTCCCGTGTCATTAACGGCAACATGGGCGTTGCCGAGAGTCTACTGTCACAGAGATTACGGACTCTAGGGGTTCAGGGACAGGCAAACCAGGAACAACAGGGAGGGAAGCAGGAGTAGGTCCCCGGCTTGACTCGCATTCCCTGGGTACCGGTCATTACAAGATTGTCGTTCTTCGGTTTCTGGGTCGGGTTTGGAAGGTTCTCCACTGGGCACTGGAATCCTCGGGTTTACGCTCCAGCGGTGGTGTTCTTATTCTGGTAATTGGGAGGCGTCTCGGTTTCAGGGTTTTGGTGGAAGCGATTGAACCCATTCAGGTTTTTATAGCGGTGCATTTTTGCTGTTTATACTCACAATCGAATATATATAGGAGAAACTAGTATCTAGATGGTAGTTACTAGTTTCCAACCAGCGATCACTCTAGCATGCCTCTTTTAATAAAATACTCCATTCTGACGACATGTCCGACGCGTATTTGAAATGTTACCCCCGATACTACTTTTGGTTCTCTGAATACACCCCAGGCTTGGTCTACTAGTCCAACATCCACCTTATATTGAGAATGCATTAAATAATTATGAAGCATCAGACTTTTTCATACCTTGCTTAGATGCCTACCTGCCTATGAAACTAGAAACCCTAGGTCGCGAAATCAATTACCATGACGAATCTATGTTTAATATATACCATATTGTTCTTTCAAATGCTGTTTCCTTCTGATATACTATAGTCATTCGTATGTTGTGTTGAAAGACATTTGGTCGTTGACCCACCCCCCTTTTTGTCCGTGCAGCAATCGTGCAGGTCCAGGGGCATGTTGCACAAATATGTCAGTTTGAAATCACAAATTAACCGGCTTTAGGTTAAGTCATCGTTCGTCATGGATGACAACCCTAGCGTAACTACTGAAAGTCATTCCAAATGTGTTTGATTGGTATAAAGCAGGTAGGTACCTACTTTTCCGGATTTTATCCTTCAAACATGGTCCTGTTTCCATAGTATAACATGCCACGCACTCATCTCTATGCATCATCGGCATTGCATATTTGATTTACCCTGGCCTTGCTCCTTTCACGCAATTGTTCGAAGGCTAGGTTGAGTAGGTACTATATTACGACACTATCTGCAGAAGGGCTCAGCGCAATGCTACCAACACATTCAGAATAGCAGATTATACAGGCATGGCTGATAGAACCTGCATAAAATTGGGTTGCATATAATATCTATATATCAAAGGAAAGAGTATACATGCATACTTCCAAGACTATATACATGAGACTGCGATACTCGAATGGCTCTACCTGACACTTACTCATCTACGAGGTGTACACTGGGTTTGGGTTTCCAAATCTTACGATGGACTCTTACGACAATTACCACCCGGTGATATCATTCCATTTGTCCCTCCATACAGTACTACGAAAGTGATGAGCTATTACTCCAAACCCAGAATTCCAAGGCTATTACTCCCGTAACCAGGCAGGCAGTAGTCTTATTATTCCACTCCAAGTTCCATACCTACATACCTACCTACCTATATATACCTGATTGTCTATCCGCACCCAGCATTCTCATTTTTAACCCATTTCACCACCAATTTCTTCTTGGAAACTTTTTTCTACCACAACTTTGAACAATTCCTCATCTTTCATCTCGAAACTAGACACTGACCGCTGTACTCCCGATCAAAATTACCTCTAAATGTGTCTTTGAACACCACCTGTTCGACATCCCGGACAGGATAAACCGAAGCCGCTACTACCACAGCAATTTGCTCTACCGAGCACGCCGTGTGGACGAATGTTTTCAAGCATTACTACCTACATACCTCCAACCCCGTCACCTATACTGAACCTAGTTAGACCGAACATACTCGAGAATCGACCATCATGGCGCGTCCTGAGTGATATGGTCAACATTCAAGGCTAGGCAAATTTAGGCTACGATGCCACGATTGCTATCTTGCAGCAAATCAATCCTGGTTGTGCCTGAAGAGCGGCAAATAGCGCCCGAGGCCATTCACACACACATTCACACACACATCCATACACACAATCAGTGTCACTTCTCGCCCTTGCTGATGAAGATATATTCGAGTATGCATCAAACCCGATGACATGCGTAATATAGGGATGCTGACCGCCCCAAATACCATGGGATTTCTGTACCGATTCAACGAATCAATTCCGTCCCGCTGGCCTTTGACAATGGGAGGACTAATGCTACGCTCGCAACACAAAGGTCCAAATTCCACCGGGCCTAGCCGATGTTTCACACGCACGTTGTCGTGGACAACGATGGCGGCCTTCGGAACGTCAGTTCGAGCGTTGCGAGACGGGAGACGACAGGAGAAACAGAAATGAAACCTTCAATCCCATTAGGAAGACGTCAACCACAGTGCCTTCGAATGATGACACCTCCTCTGGCCTATTCCATCCAAACATATATTTGAGATTCCGCACCTTCAACTACAACAGCACCTATAGTGCTGACCACACCTGGAACCACTATCGGAAGGCTGATGGAAGACATTGGTGGCACGTCGAACGCAAGCGATCTCGCATTGATATCATCCTGTTACATCATATCCATGAGGTCCTCACCAGCAGCGACTCTCGGAGAAGATCGACAGCTCCCCTTGTGGGCGTGGCCCCTAGAACACACACCAGTTTAGATCTTCCCTTAACCAGCCACTCTCGTCTCAAGACCAGGCGAACTCTCTGGACCAAAACCTGATTGGGTTCGAAATAGTGGTGAGCGAGCTTTATACAGGAGAGCTCTCGTACGTTCTTAACGCATCCGACTACCTGGGTGGAACAAAAACACCACCTTCTCATTCATCACCCACATACACTCTACTCTAACATCCACGACCAAAGTTATACCAATATAACCGAGCGAGCCCTTGGTTCCATGTTGGTGTCTGTTGTCATAATACTACTGATGAGCCGACGAGCGCCCAAAGCTAGCAGACATCGCGCCTAAGCCAGGACGTCGACGAAGAGTTATCGGATGACGACGCAGTTTAAAGAGCACAGGAATCGGAAGAAGTATCAGAAGCTCAGATCTCTAGATAACCGGAGCAACCGACTTCTACGGATAACGTTGTTTCCGTATTACAATCAGAGGTGCGACTAGATGGAACCGTGGAGTACACGGAAATGAGAAGAAACAGAACCATAAATCTGTTTCGTGAATAGGTGCGGTTTTTGGGGGGTTTTTTTTTTCGTCTGCAGGTGCAGAAACTTCTGGTGGAACACAAACCGTCGAAGAGAACCCAGTGAGACCGATGTACTACAATGCAACTTCAATCATTCCACTCATTCTACTGTCCGACAAATGGTAGCACCGTTATACGCGGGGTTGGAAGGTATGGTTGGGGGCGCGTGTTGGGATCAATGGCTTCAAAAATGTCTAGAAGAGGTAGATAAGAATCGCGAGTCTAGTAAAAAGGGGTTCCGTTTAACGAGGGTGTTGTGATTGAGCTCGTCTGTTGGCAATACTAGTAGGACACCATGTATTTGTCGCTTATACCATAGCTCTCGTTTTGTATACTTGCAAATTCACCAACTTTCTTCCATACGGTGTGTCAGATCTGGCTGACAGCTCGGCCGTAGAGAGCAACTGCCATAATAATTCAAACAGGCAAGATGGGGAAGAAAAGGGGGATGAAGAGGACAACGACATCTAGTAGGTCTATAGTCAGCTGAAGCCGCAAACCACGAAGACAACCTGAAAAAAAAGAAAACGAAACTAAAGTTTTGAAAAGAGGTATTACATCCCATAGTCTTGGATGTACACCTCGTCAAAGTATTATCATGACTATCTACCTAGGTTAGGTTAGGTTAGTACCCACACACCTAATTACAATCCCAGCCAACCCCTTTTTTTTCTTCAATTCATGATGCCCTCCCGTAGCTTAAACATCCTAAGCTTATACTTGAGCATCAGCGGCTCGAAGCCAGGGGACCAAGGGACCTTGATGAGGGGGACGGAGCGCGCGAAGCGCACGCGATGCCAGAAGCCGATGACCCAGGCCTCACCGTCGGTGTAGCGCACGAACGCCTAGCCCGTCGCCGTCCTCTCGAGCCCGGGCGTGGGCCCCGATGCTGTCGCCACCGAAGCCGTGCCGGATACGGACCCGCCGCCAGCCGTTCGGCGCGGTTTCTTAAAGCACGCGAACTCGCTCCGAGACTGCTCCCTAAGCTTCTTAAGCACTTCGCGCATCCCCGGCAGCTCGTCCTGCAGCCGGGCCCGCGCCTGGTTGTCCGTCTTGGAGTCTAGCATCGAGTAGATCTCGCCCTGGATCCCTGATGCTCGCTCTGTTGTGTACTGGCTGAGCGTCTGCGCGAAGAACTCGACGTCCAGCGTTGCCTGCATGAGCGCTCCCAGGTCGAACTTGGGCCGCGCTTTCAGGCTTTCTAGAAGCTCCCGGCTGATCTGCTCGAGCAGGTAGGAGAGTACTTGTTGAATCATGCTGGGTGCTGTGGTGGAGACTTGGGTGTGGACTAGCACGAGCGTAAGCAGTGCTTCGTAGACGTACGGTTTGACTTCCGTGGGTTTGGGAGGTGCCCATTTCGGATCCGCGAGACCGGCGCGGATGATCTTGCGGAGGCTGTCTAGAGAAGGACGAGTGTATGTCTGGAATAGACGGGCGTCGATCTGGCCGAGCACGTCTTTGATGGTCTTGGACTCGTCGGTGAGTTTCACGGAGAAGGCGTTTTCAAACTGGCCGTTCAGGTTGGGCACTACCTTGGTGCGCAACGCGTGGAGATTGCCGAGCGTCAAGAGCATACGCACGTTCTGCAGTTTTTGTTAGTTTGGGGGATACTTGAAGTAACTGAGGAAAAACTTACTCTATCGCCAGGATCAGCAGACCCTGAGCCGACATTCAAGGACGCTCTGTCATCCCCAGACGCCACAACCAAGTCCGTCTCGGTGGTCCACTCGTCATCCGCCTTCTTAATCGCGCGCTCCGCATTTTCCACCATTCCGCTCAGCGCTTTATAGAGCGTCGTAACATACTGACTTCTCACCATCTGCAGAAGCTTTGACTGGGGCGCGGGGACAATATCCCCCGAACCGGACTTGGCCATCGCCTCGGGGATGTACAGGATCTTCTGCATCCCGGAGAGCAGCGCACCTTCGAAGGATGCAAAGCTCGCTGGCATACGCGTGACGTCGCCCATCTCCTTGGCACGCTTCCAATCCTCCACGTACTTGATGTTCTCAGCATCCTTGTTCCAAGCAGCACACAGTGCTGTGACACATCTCTCGCGCGCGGCATTGACCAAATTCTTCAACAATTCTAGCTGCTTCGGGTCGCCCTGGCTGACCGGAGATACACTTGCCATCTCCGACGCGCCCGAACCGACTAAGCCTAGCATCTTAGACAAATAGTGCACACCACTAACAGAATTAGACGTCGGGGGCCAGAACGCAAACTTCTCCCACGTTTCGCCCCGTTTGGGGGATGGTGGAGGAATATTATTCAAGTCGAAGTTGAAGCGAGGATCTCTCGCGTTTGAGGGCGTGGGTGTCAAGCCGGCCGATTTAGGTGTGCCGGGTGAGGGTGGCAGTGGAGAGAATAGGAGAGAAATGTCTTCCGGTGGAGCACCAGCGAAGAACTCGAAGACGTGCGCACGAATCATATCAACTAGTTCAACCGTAGCCTTTTGGAGATCGCTAGTACCCTGCTGAGAGAGACGATGGTGCCCGCGAGACTCGCCATTAAAGCCCGTAGGCAACGACTTCTGCGCTTTTCCGTCGATGAAGCTCTCGACGGTTTGCCAGAAGTCTATAACCTCCCCTAGGATTCCTTGCCCTGACAAGAGGTTCGATAGGAAGGCCTGCATCTTTTCCCACAGCTCGATAACATCAGAGGAGTCCAGACCGATAGCCTTACCTTCGACCGGCTGGCGGCCCAGGTTCTTCAGATGCGAAGCCATCATCTGCGGCGCTGGTTTGTCACCATTTGCCAGACGCCGTCGGAGTACTTCGATCTCGATCTTCGCGCGCTCACCCACCACTGAGATTTTGCCCTTGAGATAATCATATTTGCTCAAGAGCCATACCCAAATGGGGTTGTCGTCCACGCCGAGTTCTAACAATAATCCAATTAGTTCCATATGTTGGTCTTGTGGTTGTCCGGCTAATGATTCCGTCCTGGACACGGTATGAAGAGATGTAAGCTTTCTCCACACCTCACGTTTGAAGAGTTGTATCTGCTCTTCAACATCATACCACACCCTCGCCGCAATGAGTATTTGGTAGGTCTGTGTTTCACTCGGCGGAGTCGAACCGAGAGCTGCAACAAGCTTCTTCGCTTCATCTGCGAATCTTCGGGCACGACCGTACTCTTCTACCAATGCCTCGTAGTCTTTTCTCTTAATACTATCGGCGATATTGGAGCTTGCTTCAATGTACTCCTTATACCGGTCGATCGACGTTGATACGACCTTGAGATTCTCTTCTTTTTCTCGACCACCAAGCGCAGGTCCCCAAACATCCTCGGCCTTCGCCGCGACGTCAAGTAAAGGCGTTTTGATACCCATGACTCCATAGTCACTTTCTTTGATAAGCGCATTCTTCTTCCTGGCGTCGTTTGGGAGCGGAGATGCCAACGGGACTGCTCCGAGTGCTGCACCGGCAACGCTGTTCCTAAAGCTGCTTTTGCTGGCATGTCGAGAATGCGCACGAGCACGGCCTGGGGACGGAGGCTCGGCGCCCCGGTATTTCATTTCCTTGTATACATTATCAATGGTTGCTTTGGCTCGTACGAATCTCTCGAAGTTGGATTCCACCAGCACTTTCAAGGACGCAGATTTTTGGTCTATAGACTTGGATAGAACATCGAGACCGCTTAATAAGGATTGGGTATCGGCAGTCGCATGCATCTGAGATAGGAACAAGGCGGGAGAGAAGCTTGTGGAGGATAGGAGGAAGCGATTCCCTATAGACACATCATAAGCTTGGTAAAACAAATATTGTAATCCCATAAAACCTACGTAGGCGGATGTCGTCTTGAACAGGTACTCCCAACTGCTTCAACGATCTTACGACACTCTCCGATGTCCCCAATGGGTCGGGCTCGTCTTTTTGGACTAAGTTACTAACTCCATTTGCCGACTTCTCGGATCCTTGGACAATGCTGGTCCTATTGCTGACAGCTCGTTCTAGTGCTTGGTATCGTGACTTTCTTCGGTTTATCTTCTGCTTCTGCTGCTCCAGCTCACTATCCGATCCATCGCTTTTGTCATCCTTTTCTGCTGGCCATTCTGTAGGAAAAGGGGTAGACAGCTGGTAGAATTCCAGCACGTTCCTATCGAAGTCGGCCATGATCTCGGCCGTCAGGCAGTAGTGTTAGGCCGGTCGCCAACTTCTCCTATAAATCTGTCATTCGTTTGGATGTTGTAGTATTTGTATCATCAATCGTTTCCGGTCGTTATTTCATTCATGAAATATGTAGAGTATTCGTCGTTAGGTAGGTATTTATAGGTACGGTTTGTAGGCAATTGGAAATCGGAGTTGTTGTCTTGTCGCATGCTGAAGGAAGCAAGCTTGGCAACAAGGTACATGCACTTTCATACCCACCTTAATGCACTAAACTAGAAAAAGAATAGACTGCTCCAAGCTGCATATGTACAAAGATACCTTCTGCATAAGGCTCCACTACAGCCACAGCATGACCTCAATGCAAGACATTGACAGGTGAAAGTGGCTCGTGCATAGCCAATACGTAGCTCGAATTGCCGGAAAATCATCGGTGAAAAATCATTTTCGGCTTAAACTTAGCCAAGGCTTGTTGTTATCAGATCTTGATGCAGATGCAACAGCCATCCGTCCGATACCACCCGAGCCGCAAAAGTGTTCTCGCGAAACTATTCCACCTATTCCACCACGAATTGCCTATTACCTCCACACCCTTCTCTACGCCAGCATTATTATTTTCTTGATATCTTTAGGAGCCAGGAATAAGATCCTTTGTTCCCCTCCCAATCCTATATAATGCTGACCCTCCGAGCGGCTGCTGCCCCTCTGCGGCGCCAATGCCTGGCCACAGCTCCCCGAGCTGTTGCTTCTCTATCCTTCCAGGTGGGCGCCCAATGAGAAGATGAACCTGGATGGCACTGTCGCTAACCACTCTCTTGTGATCAGAACCAGCGATTCTACTCCGATAAGGTCGCCAAGTTCACAGGCACAAAGGCCGCCAATGTACGTGCTACAATACCCGATGCGACTATCGCCATGTGAATTTCAATCGAGGAAAATCACTCAAAACGGCATCAACTAGTCGCCACTATTTACTTGGAGGAAAGGTTACTGATTAAGTTGGATTATAGGGTCGCTACCCCGTCAGCATTATTGAGGGTGATGGTATCGGACCTGAGATTTCTCAAGCCGTCAAGGATATCTTCGAGGCTGCCCAGGTTTGTCGATAACCTCGGTTTAAATATATCCAACATTCCCGATGCTAAAGGATTATAGACACCCATCAGCTGGGAGCCCGTCGATGTCACCCCTAAACTAGTAGATGGCAAGACTACCATCCCCTCCGAGACTATCGAGAGCATCCAAAAAAACAAGGTCGCCCTCAAGGGTCCTCTTGCCGTAGGTTTACCTTGGTACTTTTATATATTACTATGCGCTGTTGCTAATAACTATCCAAGACCCCCGTTGGCAAGGGGCACGTCTCTCTTAACCTGACTCTCCGACGAACCTTCAACCTTTTCGCAAACTTACGACCCTGCCGATCCGTCGCCGGCTTCAAGACTCCCTACGACAATGTCGACACCGTCCTGATCCGAGAAAACACCGAGGGTGAATACTCCGGTATTGAGCACGTGGTGGTCGATGGTGTCGTCCAGAGCATCAAGCTTATCACCCGCGAGGCCAGCGAGCGTGTCCTGCGATTCGCCTTCCAGCACGCCGAGGAGATTGGTCGCAAGAAGGTCCGCGTCGTGCACAAGGCCACCATCATGAAGATGTCCGACGGTCTATTCCTCAAGACAGCCCGCGACGTTGCGCAGGACTTCCCCGGTATCGAGTTCGACGCCGAGCTTCTCGACAACACCTGCTTGAAGATGGTTACCGATCCTCTACCCTACAACGATAAGGTTCTCGTCATGCCCAACCTGTACGGTGACATTCTGTCCGACATGTGCGCCGGTCTGATTGGTGGTCTGGGTCTTACCCCCTCCGGCAACATCGGTGACGAGTGCTCCATCTTCGAAGCCGTGCACGGATCCGCGCCGGATATCGCTGGCAAGGGTCTTGCCAACCCCACAGCTCTTCTTCTCAGCTCCATGATGATGTTGCGACACATGGGCTTGACCGAATATGCAGACCGGATTGAGAGGGCCACATTCGATACCCTAGCGGAAGGAAAGGCGTTGACGGGCGACCTAGGCGGAAAGGCGAAGACTCACGAGTATGCGGCGGCCATCATTTCTAAGTTGTAGATACCTACTTTCATCATCCAATCATCCATCCATCCATCCATAGTGGCGTCCATAGAAGGGAACTAGGGAGGTTTAGTTCCGATGTAGAGTGTACAACAATGGGAACGAATTATGCATGACCGAAGACGGGTTGGTTACGTACCTACGTGGTTTGGTGTGCTCTACATGTATGTACATGAGAGGAGAGTCATGGTACTTGGAAGTTCATCCGATGTTATTACGCTCAGCCCTGTGCCGCGGAGGGAATGAAACATTATTCGATACCGAGGCTTACCAACGCTACAACTGTCTTCAACTATGGATGTGTCTTACGCCGGCTTGTGCCTTGTTCCATCCACAACTAATGGTGTATGAACTACTAAATATAGCTACGCGTAAGTCGATGCTTATTGGAGTTCGGAGCACTCAGTATGGGGTATATCAGCTTCGGATCTGGAACAGGGTGGGTTGTGGTTTGTTGAATCCTATGAAATTGGCCCTAAGACTCGCACTCTAACTTTTGGTTTGATAATGTCTTGAAACATGTAGGTCTAGGCATATACGATTCCTGCGGCATTTTCTTTGTGCGGGATAGAAAGTGTGCTTAGAAGAACTCAACGAGTTGGGGCAAATAGGGGTCAATGCGATGTGACCGAGTTGAGATAGGGAAATAGTAGGCCTAGATGTCGAATGTGTATTTCATCTTGATAGGCCACATGCTGGAAAGATAGCCCACGCCCTTGCGACCTCAGACGTGAACTTCGGGCTTCCACTCGCCCGAATCACCACAGCACCGATCGTGAGTTATCTATCCATCCTACTTACATTTTGATAGGTCATCGATGGTGTATGTGCGCCAACTAGCTCCCAAGCAATGCACGACCGTTTGAGACTCTTATCTTGATGAATAGGGAGGCAACCCCATGCACGTGTCGCTCGTGCTTGCATCTTGAGGTTGTCGTGAAGCCCTTTATCGTTCATAATATTATATGTAAGCCGCGAATAACTCGATAAAAAATACCGACGGCTGCTCGTGTTCCGATGTGATGCCGGATTTCGGGCGTCAGGCCGACATGCTGAGTGGCGAAACAGCCTCTCTCACGCCATTTCCTAGCTCCCCGGGTCAAGCTTGAGATAACCCGCATCGATGCAGCACTTCCTGAAATCGCGAGACTCTGCTGACATCGAGGACGTATGTACGCCAGTGCGTCACCTCGAAAGCAGGCAGTCTCACTTTGATATATATTAAATTTGAGGAACGGCGTATGATATGACTGACTGCTGCGAGCCTTACCAACTGCATAAATCGTACAACCAATCCCGTAGGGCAATTTTGTTCACGGTGAGGAACAGCATCACCGATGTAGATACCCGGTGTTACGATCTATCGATCGGGCCGCTCCTCGACAGCCTCCCAATCCTATGTAGGCCACGCCTACGAATGAGGCGCAAGTACGCCTCGAGAAATCGAAAGGATTCTGCTGACAGGTCGAAGGATGCCATCTCCGCTTCTCCCTGCCATCTTGCATGTATCAGAGTATGATCGGGTTGCTATTCTGGGGAAATGCCTCAAAAGCACGTGTCCCTTAGGCCTTAGGCATCGCGGCCTGCCCTCCTCGCGAATGAGATTCGAGGAAGAAATTGTCGGTTAGAAATATACCCCCGTAGACTACTAACATCATAGCTACCTACCTAGTGAGTATGATGAGACATCGTCGTTTAGGAACAATGAAGATGTTCGTTCAATGGAGCTACTTTGCTTAAATAAGATCACGATCCCGCCTATCCAATAAGGGTCCTTCTTGCGGTATGATGTAATTGATAGGCGTGGATCCAGAAGACATGGGGAAATTTAATCTATGCTGTCTTAGCCTCCACGACATCTTAATTGGACATCCGCGTCGATGAATGCTGGGGAAGTAAGTAGGGGAAGTAAAAAGCACGAGCATCTTCCTGATCCGAGAGTGTGTATAACCAATGTGTGAGCGAGCGAATGGAAGAGAGAGAAACATCCCTGAGCAAACGGGCATCAAGAAACGCTCACCGAGAGAACTGATCCATTTTTGCGTCTTTAATTCTAATATTCTCCGCCAACCCGCAGGCTTGCAGAAAATGATAGGTCGTCCATCGAGGTTTGAGCCGGCAATATGACGGAAATGACCAAGCAGCTGCAGATACGCAGGTACCTGTCTAGTCCCGGTGAGGCTAGAAGCCGTCTCGCTAGAAAAAGCTCCTGGCCAATGACGGCGCGCCGGTCGAACCGTTTGGGGAACTCGATGGGACAAGGGTTTTTGCGTTTGCGTGAGAATCCGACCAATGTCTTGTCCTCCTTGAGAGATCATCGGCTTCCGATTGCGATTGCGTACATACTACATATACATAGTACATAGAAATGGGGCATGTGCTGGCGCTACAGTACAGCCTGCTGCTGCTGTAAGCAGGCGTACGATCTACATACACCACAGCTTCTTCTAGAAGACGAGGAAAAACTTTGGGGAAGCAAGAAGGAACAAGGAGGGGGAGACATTGAGGGCCTTCTTGGTACCTGCCAAGACGGCTTTGGTGAGGGATTAGAAGCATGTTTCTCAGATCCAAAGCAAGATCAGACACCCAACTGAACCTTTTTCACCGTAGATTTGGGTTAAGCAAGCAGACAGCTCGGTATGATCGGCGTTCTTATTTTCGAGCTAGGTACTTCAACTTACGTCTATTTCGCTTGAAAATCCATCGTGTTGGGTATGACCTAAGACACCTAAGACAGAGAGAGGACAGAAAGGCGGAGAAGGAAAGATACTGTAGTAGTATCTATCCAAAAGTGAAGAAACAAGCCTGAGTACCTAACTTACTCATTATGATTATCCCACGCAACCCACGTTTGACCATTGTACACACATACCGCTTATTAACGGGGTGGGTGTAATCTCGACCGTGTAGGCCGGTCTTCTCAGACTCTTGACGGTCGAGTGGTGTAGTACGTGGTAGGTTGCATCATGCATAACCCTCACATATGTCGCGTGACAGTTCTGGCAACGCTCATCTTTTTTCTCTACATACCCACCGCGAGGGTGTCATGTAACTGTGTAGCATACCTATGTATGGGTCTGGCGGTCTGGGTAGCGTAACTATTAGAGATTCACACATAACACAAGAAAGCTCGGCAAATGAACAAGTCGTGAGCAAATCCTAGGACAAGGATTTCCCCGTTCGTTCGAAAAAGGCGAAATGGACTTCCCTACTAACAAATCACACACCCCTCCCCCCCAAAACAGGTTCCTAAAACTGTATCAGTACTAGACGTCCAGCCACGTAGTGGCCGCCGCAACAAGTAAAGTGGGAGACGGAGCGGAGCCCCAAAATATACCTGTACCCACATGGCCCGTCCCAAGAGCGAGGAAGAAGCGAGAGAAGGGGTACCCTCTATTTCCGAATGCGCTGGGCTGCGTCTTAAAACAAAATAACTCACCGGCGCGTGTTTTAGCATTAGGATTGTTATTACTGGCGATTACATACATACATACATACATACTACTACACCCAAGCAGCCAAGTAGTACCCGGCCGTGTACCTCGCACATAGACTCGTTTTGGTGTATGTATGTAAAAGATTAGGGGTCCCAACTAACTGGAAATAGGCACGTGTGTGAGCTTAGGGATGGGACCGGACAATCCGGGCGTTTCTTGAATCTTATATATAGCCACCTCGTCGACTGCCTCAAGGTTTTTGTTTTCCTCGTTCTCGAGTGTCCTTTAATTGATCAACCCGCTTCCACAAGACCAAATCTCCTCTCCTCTCTTCTCCTCTCTCCAGCTATAAATCCCATCAACCACAAGGCTTAAAAGTTCTATCGAATTTCTACCTTCTTACTCTTCTTACCTACACACCAAATCCTACCACCACAACTACACACACATCTTCAACATGCCTTCCGTAGATATCAAGCAGATCGTCAACAGCAAGCCTTTGAGCTTCACCATCAAGACCGGCAACGGCAAGTGGCAATGCCAGCTCCACAGTGACCGAGCCTCATAGTAAGCTATACTATTCCACACATCGGGTAATTGTGTGCAAACAGCTTTGAGACTAACTCGCCAACTTCAGTGAGCGTGCTCGCGTCGTCAAGGCTCCGGGTATCAACCGTACCGACTCCAGCCTCTCCACATCGACGGCGTCGTCGAGCAGCTCCATTGCGAGCAGCTCGCACTAAACAGCCCATATCCTTCCCTCGATAGGGAGGGGAAACCCCTCCAACATCCGGCCCACCCATCATGAATCACACATACTTTGGATACCTACCTACCACCTATACAACACATTCACATATACAATTACCAGATTTGTTAATTGCTTGCTATCTTTGGTCATGGGGGAGAAACAACACCTGATGCGGCATTATCCCAATCCGGGATTCGGGGAACTTGCCTGTCGGTCTGTCTGTCTAGCCTGGCTGATAGACCGACTAGGCTAAGCTAAGCTGATCGCCGGTTGGGGCGGGAAGAAAAAGCTTGTTCTTATCAACCCGTCAGCTCGTGTCACCCCAGCATACGTACATATATGCATCAAGACCACACTGGTAATGGGAATGGGATTGGAACATGAAAAATGCGGGATGAGAATGATAGATGCGTATCCAATTGGACGGAAGGGCGTGGTTGGATGTTGGGGGGTGGGAAAGTTTGGAGAGTGGGATTTGGGGGGAAATGAGGAGGAGAGGAACTACTACTAATGGGATGTTGACCAATGGGGGTTTCGATTGCTTATGAGGAGGCATTCCCAATTTCCCCCAACCTGGAAAAGCCACCCCCCACCCCCCCCCCCCCCCCCCCCCCCTTTCACAACGGCACGTGGGCAAGTTTTTGGCCTCAACAACAACAACAAATCAGTAAAAGAGCAAAAAACCTATACAAAAATATATATTTCAGCGTTTATTCTTATTCTGGCGGTTCACTGTTTTCTTTCTACACTTATCGCTTGGAGTCTGGTTATCCAAGTCGGGCATCCCGCGGACTTTGGGCGGCGCTGGTAGCGAATCGGATCCGGGTGGTTGGTTGGTTGGTTGCCTGCTGCAGCGTTTCTGCATGTTGCTAAGATTGTTGTTATATGACAATTGCTACCGTTACAACTTCACGCACATATCCTCCACGTGACAGATTTGACTTGCTGATGGTATTGGATCGTGATTGTTGATGGCGTATCTGAAATCGAGATTTAATTTATACAAAGCACATCCCATGCTACTATTCCATCGAACAGAAAGATAGGTACCTACCTAGCAATGCTTCGACTCTGCTCGAGGTGATACTGCAGGAGCTGACGGCGGGACTACGTTAGGCACCTAAATTATCTGCAGTTTACTGTGCAACAGCATCAGTTGCATCCGGCCTCGAAAGGTGTGAATCCGGTCTGCTGTCGTGCTAGATCAAGAAGCATCACGAGATCGTCGTATCGGCGAAGGACGGAAGCAAGATCTAGATTGGACGGACCATTGCCACCGATTCTAGCCATGATGTCAACTCGAATTGGCCGAAAAACCACCGCGTCGCTATCGCGAATCGAGGTAGCTGATGTTTACATACCCACAGAGCTGAACTGCGAATGCGCAAGGCCGTGCATATTTAAATCAAATAGTTCCAAGTCGAAGCAGTAGCCAATGGCAAATCATGGCAGTGGTCGTGCCATTGTGTCCATGACGTCGGAGTCGGCATCATAAATGCCGGAGTCGCCTGTCTACCTGTCGGAACTCATTCGCTATTGGAAGAACAAGCACTAGTCGGCGCTTGAGACTGCCGTGCTATCCACACTGTTGGTGCGTTGGTAATCTTGAGAGGCGAGCCGGCGAGATGCTCGAGGGTTTCAAGAAGGTAAATCCAGTGCTTTGCACAGACGTTGGCACATCGTATCATGAAGCTTATTATCTGCACCAATGAGTATGGACGTCTCGAGTATGTAGTCCCTTGCATGAGCCAAACCCATCTCTGCGGGTTGGCTTAGCTAAGAGCCGCCAAGTCTTCATCCGAGATCTGCAAATCTGAACAGAAGTATATCTCAAGTCTCCAGTGCTTAGTCTTCCTCATAACCTAATTCTTATAGATTATAGTGATATGGACATGTAGGCCTCCCATAGTTTGGTCGCCCTCGATCGCAGTTATCCAAAGCACAACTCATCGTGCAGGAAGCTCAAGCTGTCAATGCGGACTTGTCATACCAATCGCCCCAAGTGCCGAGATACTCATGTAAGGGTCCGAACTAAATAGATCCGAGTTCCAGGGATGTTTCCCTAGTTGAAGCAGGACGGCATCTTATGGGAATAATAGACTTCAAATAAGTTTCCCATTGTGTGAGCCTGCGTGCGGGGGGGGGGGGGGGGCATTCATTGACCCCACCATTGGACACATTGAGGTAAGGTCGGATAGCTGCAGCATAAGCATTGAGCATGCTGCTATCGATAGAATATTAATTCGTGACTTTCCCATAAGAGTTTCAATATTGCATATGCGAATTAATAGGATGCAAACATCCAGGTGTCTCTTTGTGTTTCCAAATTCGCTCGAGAATATTGCTGAGTTTGTCCATTTAATGGTAGTAATGACTTAGGCGCTCCCCTTTATTCTATGCTGTAAGCACCGAGGTACACGTATGTAGGCGGATTACGGGGAGCTGACAATTGCATTTTTATTTGTCTGCCTTGGACCATAACCCATGAGACAATAAAGTTTATTGGTCTCTAGTCACATTACGCAATGAGGATGAGGCGTTGAGTTTGAGAGAGTTGCGTTGAGAAGCTGTGACTGCGCCTTACTTTTTGTTACTTGGAAGGCCTGGGGTTACTTGCCTCCGCTACTCCCTCACGGACTTTTCGCCTGTAAACCTTATCTGGGGAAGTGCCTCAATTGCGTTGCCTCCAGCGCAACCCTCCAGCCTTCACCTCCTCTTCCTCCTCCCATCCTACTTAATCTTCTTTTTTATCTTTCCTCCTTCTTATTTTTTTTTTCTTTCCACACCACATTTATACCTGTCAGCAGGTTAGTTACTTGATAGGTAGTTTGCAGGTGTCGGGAATCTTTTTTTTTTCCTTTTCTGTCGGCTTACGGCTTGAAACAATGCCTGTCCCCGTAGCCGCTAAAAGTAAGTCGAGCCAAGTCATTTGATTGCTGTACTTCCTGACCCCACGTCAATCCATCATCCGCGGATCGTTTGGAAGATGCCTGCCTGCTCTGGTGGCTCGAGGTCGGTGGCGAGTATACGTACAACCAGCGAACCACGCAAGCATTCCATCTACCTAAGATTTTCAATCTTCAAATGAATATGCATCATCTCTAATTCCACCAATATTATTGATGATAGCTTCACACAGATATCGCGTCTTAGATCTAGAGTAGTTTATCATCCCGGTCATCCATCTACCCCTCTTTGTTTCCTCCATCTGCTAGCATTTTTTTTATCATGCCTCCTATTAACCATGCTGCTGTATCAGTTGGCGTTGTCGCCCTTTCTGTCGCTGTTGCGGCCGCCGTAGCGATCTACGAGTCACCCGAGATCCAGCGAATGGCCAACGATCTTCGACGTCGAATCGCCATAGCTCTCCATTCGCTCGGTGACAGCGTCACCCCAAACGAACGGGAGAATCTATTCAACAGACCCGAAGATGCCGAGGGATTCTTCCGGTCGCGGGGAGTCAACTTTAATGGCGAAGCAGGTGTTGATGCTGATGACGAGACTCGCCGACGACAGCGAGAAGAAATAATGTATTGGAATGCGGTACGCGAAGAGAAAGAGAAGAAAGAGCACACGGATCCAGAGAAGACCGAGTCTCCGCGACCACGAAGAGGTTCGAGCTTTGATGATTTTCTCCGGAAGGATGGCAACGCTGAGAAGGGTACCTACGTCTTCCACAACACGGGAGCTGAGACTCAGAACACTGATGGTTCACTCCGACGACGTGGCGAAGGTGCACGAGGCTTGGCTCAATCTATCTACACCAACCCCTTCAGTGACGAACATGGCATCGACGAGAACATCGCTTTTGAGAACAGCTTAGAAGACCCCGAAAAGGACGACGTCGAATCTGATATCTACAGTGCTAGCACCCACGTTGGTGTCAAAACCGAAACGTCCCAATCTGCTCCCCCGTTGTCATCTTCAGCTGCTTTCATTACCCCACTCGTCACTGTTGAGAACCAAGCACCAGCCGAGTCCTCCGAACGCGAGCTAGGACCTGATGAATATATGACTGCCGGCCAAGATCGCGACGATGCCTATAGTTCTATCCAGGCCTGGGCCCATGACGCTTCGACTGCTAGCTTCTATTCGCCTCTTCCGGTATCGCCTGCTGCGCCACTATCGGAGCCTGAGCTCATTAGCGAAGGCATGCTGACACCGACCGACTCCAACTCCCTGGCAGGCTCTGGTGAGGATATCGGCGACGCCGCATCTGCTAGATCATGGACTGAGGGTCGTCATTTTGACGTGATGAGCGACGATGAAGGCATGATGACTCCGGCAAGCTGGACTGAAGTCGGCAGTGTAATAAGCGACAGCGATGCTGGTGTGGCAAACCACTAAGATAAACATACCCCCTTCTTCATTCATCTACGATACCGCGGGTTTTCATGGCACGGCGTCTTGGGCAGGAATTTGGATATTACTAGCAAGGAGATATATGGAATACTAGGGATTGCTTTATGTTGAGCTTCTATTTCGCTACTCGGGATAAAGAGCATTTGATTTAGAAAATATAGTATGTCGAACTTAATGGGTATCTTGCAACTCATCTCAGCTAGTAAAATGGGAAATTGGAAAAACTTCTTGTCCTCCAGATCGAGGGCACGTTCTAGGCAGTCCTCAAAGCACAACACCGCGTCTCGAAACCTTCCCCATCACGATGCACGACTAGCATCGGCTAAGCAATGCTATCTCTTAGTCTCTTTCTCTGGTAGTGTTTTCTTGTACTCCTCAAACAGCTGCGCGACCGACTTCCCGAAGAGCCCCGCCCAGAAGGTGTCTTCAACGTACTTCTCCTTCCGCAACCTCTCGTTGAGCCGGCGCACCGTGCCCTTGCCGTACTGACCCTCCAGGTACTCTAGGAAATACGCCGTACTCTGGTACCCGGCGTCCCACCGCGAGGGCGTCTGGTCGCGACGCCAGTGCGGCGGCGCCAGGCCGGCCTGCAGCCGCACCCAGTCGGCGACGCCCTCGATCAGCCCGCCCGGCGCGCTCCCGAGCCCGTTCCACTGGTAGCAGTGCACCAGCTCGTGGGTCACGACGCCGGTGATCTCGGCGGCGCGCCGCGACGTCGGTTGTATGCCCGCGATGTAGCGCAGCGAGAAGTGGATCTCCTTGTGCGCGTCGTCCTGGTCACTGCCTGTTGTGTAGGCTACGCCGTCCATGCTCCGCAGGATCAGGGTTACTACTCGTGTGGGGGGCGGGTGGGGATGGGTTGGGTAGGGGCTGGTGTTGGTGTTGGATTCCGCAGAGGAGGAGGAGGAGGAGGAGGAGGTAGTGGTGGCGGTGGCGGGAGAGGCGGTAAAGATTCCGGAATATAGGTGCTTGTGGATGGCTTCTATCGCGGTGCGCAGGACGTCGGGGGCGTTTATCGAGGTGAGGAATATGCCGGCGCCTTCGTGGGCCAGGTCGCGGATTTGGAGGCTTAGATGGGGGAGGTTGACGGGGGGATCGTAGGGGGCGTCGCGTTCTTGCTCGTCCTCGCCCTCGTTTTTCTGGTCCCCCGTGTTTTCGCTCTTTGGTCGGAAGGGGAGGACGGAGGATGTTGGTGCTGGCTCTTCGGTTCGGTGGGACATGCCGGGCATGAAGACGGGTTGCGGGATCGGTGTGGTTTTCGGCGGGAGAGACATTGGTGAGGTGGGTTGTCTGTTTTCTGTTTCGTCCTGAGATAGGGAGAGGTGTATATGGAGGTTTTCGGTTTCTGGTAGATTATTCTTGGAATTGAAGTGACTCATGGAGAGAATTCGGTGTGGATGCTTATACGAGCGCGTTCGATATAGAGTACGTATGTGTAATTCGTTACGTGGCCAATTTAGACTTAAAAAATGACTTCAAAATCTAGCACCGCATACAAGTCATAAAAATCGCATCATACAATTGTGTGAATAAGTGAAAGATCAAAAGAGATATATACACGTTGGTAAACAAGTAGGACGTAGATTGCATGAAAGCCCTATTCTGAAAGATGATGTGATGATGTTCAGGTTCAGCTTGGTCAGCTCCTACTGTGCAATTGCAATGCCCCTCAATGTCGCGGGGCATACATTAATTAGCTCTATCGACAGGGATTACAGGGAGCCCCTGAATAGGACAAAGGCCTATCATGGATGGAAGGGATCAATTAGTGGTCTTTTTTAGTGCTTTACTAATGTACCCGTATCAGGTCCCACAGAAGCACTAGCAGGTATTGTGGAGACACCCGAATGGCCGTTGTCGTGGTGCAGCAGTAGCCATTTCCCGCATCAACACTGCCGGAATTATGACAACAACAACATACAGAAACAGAAACAGAAACACTATTCGCAGAACTTTGACTCTTATCAAACTTTCTACTCTGCAACACCTCGTCCATTCATCTTGCGCAATTGGAGAATTCGTATCACAACTACAACCAGATGCCACATTTCAAATTAAATGACCTTTTAAGCTACTATCGCAAACTTTTGCTGGTTACTTGAAACAATCCATTTTTTTTTCGGCGTCTGAGTCAAGTTCATAATCTTGATATCATTCTGCGTCCCGTCCATTGCCGAGAACCCCTCGACCCCTATCCACTTGATCGCGAAGGTTCCAGTTTAATCTATTACCCAACGTTCTATTTCGACAGCTTGCGATCCCCTTTTAGCTCTACGACGCATAGTCAAATCCTCGAATTTGCCGGGGCATCATGACTGAAATGCTCTCTGAAGAGCAGGTCGCCGGCCTGCTGGCGATCCTTAGAAAGGACGTGTCCATTGAGTCGAAAGTCCATCATGTCACCGCCGTTAAATCCGCCATCAAACATTACAGCGTACCCGATGTCTGCATCGCGCCGTTATTCGAAGCTCTTCGGCTCGCATCGAGCTCTCAGCACTCGGTCCTTGTGAATGCGGGATTCACAACGTTGAACCATCTCCTGACGCGAATGTCATTACAGGAGCCCAAATATCTCATGAGGGAGGCCAAAGTTACGCTACCGCTTATCGTCGACAAGATGGGCGACCAAAAGGACAAATTTAGAAGCTTGGCTATACAAGCCATGTCCACCATGTACAGCGCGGTGCCAATGGACGCCGAAAGGTTTGTGCGCAATACTGCCATGGCTGGAAAGAACCCGAGAGCAAAGGAATCTGGCATGCAATGGATACTACAGGTATGCGCGCAGCTTAATAATTAACCCGCGATATCTCCTGTCAGACCGGGTGTGCTGACATGATACAGATGCACAAGGAAAGCGGCCTACAATTCCGCGCCTACGTACCAACTCTGATGGAGTTACTAGAAGATGCTGACGGCATGGTTCGCGATGTAGCCAAAGGCACTGTAGTAGATTTATTCAGGTACGAAGTAATCCACTCCCCATTTACGGAATACAGGGTCTAACGTCAGCTGCAGAGACGCGCCAAATGCGGCAAAATCAGATCTAAAGAAACAACTAAAGAACTTCAAAGTGCGACCCGCCATAGAACAGGCCATTGTAAAGGAGCTTGCCCCGGTATCAACGAGAGCAGACCCGGAATCAAGACCGGCATCGAGAGCATCGAGACCAGCATCAGCGATGCAAACAAGAACAAATCTCGCCGCAAGTGTCTCGTCTCTTGCTAGTGAACGACCGATAACACCAATGCCAGATGGTAAGGCCGATGCAGTCGAACCTACATATGTCAATACCCAACGAGAGCTCGATGATATATTCAAGGATATGCCCCAATGGTTTGAAAGCAGGGAGACCGAACAGAACTGGTTGAAACGAGAAGAGAGTATCATCAAACTACGGAGGCTTATTGCTGGTAACGTGCCATCAGACTTCCCTGATGCATTCGTTGCTGGGTGTCGAGCACTGCTGGACGGGATTATCAAGGCCGTCACTTCATTGCGAACCAGCTTGTCTAAAGAGGGTTGTACCCTCGTTCAAGATCTTGCCAACACCTTTGGGCCGGGCATCGACCCTATGGTCGAGATTCTCATGCAGACATTCATTAAACTCTGTGCTGCTACGAAGAAAATCACCTCCCAATTGGCTAATGCGACGGTAGACATCATTATTGGAAAAGTCACGTACAATACCAGACTACTGCAACACGTTTGGGGTGCTTGCCAAGACAAAAATGTACAGCCGAGGACGTACGCTACAGGGTGGTTGAAGACACTACTAAAAAAGGAGTCTGGTCATAAGAACCATCTTGAACATGGAGGTGGCGTTGATATGATTGAGAAATGTATCAAGAAGGGTCTAGCCGACGCAAATCCCGGAGTTCGCGAGAAGATGCGTTCAACCTACTGGATGTTTGCTGGGATCTGGCCAGCAAGAGCGGAAGTGTGAGTAAAGAAACGATGACCCCTTTTACAACACCAAAGCTAACATTGACGAAGAATCATGGATAACCTGGATTCTAACGCTCAGAAACTATTACAAAAAGATCATAACAACCCGAACTCGCCTAAAAGGGGCGAACCTGCTGCTCCTCGTGCAGGCTTGGGTCTCTCGAAGAGTACCATGACCAGTTCTAAACCTTCGCTAAGAGAAGCAATGCTGGCACAGAAGAAAGCTTTGGCTTCGAAAAACCTGCCTGCTCGGCCAGGATCTGCTATGGCGGCAGTGTCGCCGGTACGGCAAGTGTCTAACTCTTCGAATGTGTCATCCGCTTCACACGCTACTGCTCCTCCAACCCGGACACGTCCAGAATCGGCGATGAAATCCCACGGTGGTATGTCGGTTGCTCCCATGCGGCCCGCTAGGAGGAGACCGGATGTCGTACCCCGGCCTGCAACCGCCGGGCCATATTCAGTCAGGACACATGATGGACCATCGAGAGAGCAGACAAGCCCTCCTAGCAACCCAAAACCAAAGGCTGTAACTTCAACCGCAACGCCGAAGACGATATCAGGGTCTCCTAAAAGGACTGTCCCGAGGACTCGACCTGGCCATGCGGCGACTGCCAGTGAACCAAATGTTCCGACCCCTACGAAACCGGCAACTAATAATAAGCCTGTGGCTTCTCCCAAGGCGAGCCCTGCGGTGGTCAAGGTACTTGAGAGCGATCTCGGCTCTAGTAGTCCGGCCAACTCGAACGAAGATTTGACACTTGTTGTGCCAAATGTTTCTCAATTGAAAGAGAGTATACAGTCGGCTTCACCGGAAGCTCCCCCCACACCACTCGTAGTCGTAGAGAGGGCCGAAGAGAGGGTCGAAGAGCAGGTCGAAGAGAAGGTCGAAGAGAAGGTTGAAGAGAGAGAAGTGACAGCACCTCCTAAATCAGTTACCGCGACTCCCAAGTCAGCTGCTGCGACTCCATCAAAGTCTCTCAAGGTCTACGAAGATCCTTTCACCGAGGATGATCATGCAACACCTCGTCCCACAGCAGTAAACGGCAACGTGGAACAACCACCAGTTCTCAAAGAGAAGCCCGTTAACGAGGATGCGGGCAATCTCGTCCAACTTCCTACTGATGGAAGTCAGGTACCAAACAGTCCTCTTGCCTCACCCGATAAAAGCCGCCAGAACACGCGTCTCATCGAGAGCGGCATCGCTAGAGTCAAGGCGCAAACCCTAGACGTGCACGGCTTCCGCAAGCTGCAAAGCCTTCTGCGCGACAACAAGGTGCTCCTAGAAGACGCCAAGTTTGATTCTCTATTAGCTGGGCTATTCGAGTATCTCGAATCTCCACTTGAAAACCTTGCGCCCGAGAAGGTGCAAGACATAAAGGCGCAAGTCCTCGCGACTGTGAAGCTGCTCCTTAAGAAATCCCGGGACCGATTCCAGCCACACGTATCCCGGGGCCTGGAGGCACTGCTCGCGGCGCGTACCCGCTACGATGCGCGGACGCACATTGTCAGCGGGCTGGAGCTGCTAGCAGACGAACTAGTCCTCATTGGAGACGCGGACGAGATCACGGTTACGATGACCAAGAACTTGAGCCAGATGGACATGGACACCTCGGGCCACCGCAGCTTGAGTATGGGTCTGCACGTGCTCAAGGAGCTCGTCGATTCGAGGACCGAGTTTGCGCCCAGCGAAAGCGAGATCGCGAGCCTTCTAGCTCTCGCGACTAAGTGTCTCGAGAGCAAGGAGAGCGGCGTCCGCATGGACGCCGTGCAGCTCTGCGTCGCGCTGCACGCGCGCCTTGGGGAGAACAAGTTCTGGGAGAGCATGAAGAGCGTCAAGGAGGACCCGAAGAGTCTGATTACTTATTATATCGTCAAGAGGCAGCGGGAGAGCAGCGTGGCTGCTTAGGTTACCTCGATACTTATTACTTGATAGGAGAGGATATGGATGGATCCGAAAAGAGACATATACCCCCAAAAGGCGCGCTGTTCGGACAGGACAAGAGGGCGGCGCTACGGTGCGAGAGGTAGTAAGTAGGTAGGTAGGGGATGGTATGGCATGGCACTTCTACTGTTATCAAATACCTAGTTAGGGCGCTTAGGTACCAGGTTAGGTTAGGGGACTAGGTGGTTTTTTGCCATACGCCATTTTGTAATTAATAGTGCTCACGTACCGTGGCAGACTTGCACGTTCGAGGGATGGGATGGGATTGCGAAGGGATGATACCTGTTGGTTTAGGAAGTTTATACGCGTTCTATACCTACCTCTTGTATATTGTGAATGTGCAGGTGCTGTCTCAAGTCTTTACCTTGATATATATACCCCGTTGTATGGCTTTGGTACACTAGGTTGTCACGGTATAGGTAATCATTGGAAAAGAGCGCCTCGGAAGAGAATAGAAGACCAGAAAAACTTGAGGTTTACGAAGCATCGCATTTTCATTAGGACACCTATATACGTATGTGCTCAATGCTGGATCTCTGATCAAGAAGCACAACCGCTGGTTTGCTTCTTCCTTTTTCTTCATTTCCACTCGATCTCGACCAATTCGTCTCAATTCAGGTCAGATCCATAATTAAAGGTCACTGGGACCGAAAAAACTGCACATGATGCAGTTACTGCCTAGTACGCAGGCCGCAAAGCAAGCAAGCAATACCTCCTCCAACGCCATTCCATGCTCGTGAATAACATAATCTTCGTAGGTGGGGGAGGAGAGAGGGAGGAGGGGGGGTATAGCAACAGAAATCATTTCAACTGTTCTTTTTCTTCTTTCTTTTCTCTAAACCCTTATGCATCTCGAGATGCCAATTCAAGTTCCAGTTCCAGTTCCAGTTCCGGATAATAGGAGAGTTGGTTGATATGTAAGTTGGTTGATATGTAAGTTGTTGAATGATAAAAAAAACCCTGAGGTAAACTAGTCTCGTCTCGTTGTATCAGAAATCAAATTTCGTCATCGTGTCGTGTGTAATGTAACGTAATGTAGGGCGTCATAAAAATTCCAGTAATTTGTACAATTCATCCCTTTAAGGGGGGAAGGAAGTCTTTCCTTTAGTAGAACGCCTTTTCCGTATTGGATAAGAAGAAGAGTAGGTCGTAAACGTAAACGGTGTAAATTGCCCTTAGTCGAGCAGAAGAGGGGAGCAGAACATGAACTCAAGCGAGCGCGAATCAGTAGGCTGAAAATTGTTCTGCTCGCGGCGCATGTGAAGATACGCCGGGGTGACGGCTAGATGCTGGAAATAATTCTGGACGACGGGATCTTCATCCTTGGTGGTGATTGGAATATTAGCGTCGACAGGGACGGTCTTGGGAAGAATATGACGAATACCAAGCAGCATTCGTAAGAGCTCGGTAAGTTCCATGCCCTGGTTCGTGAAGCTGCTAGGAGGCTTCTCCAATGGCCACTTCGGTCGAAGGTTCTCTTCATCCCACGCCTTGAACGCCCAAGTGGTCTTCTCCATGCAATTGAGGAAGAGCATGGCGGTCAAAAACATGGGAAACCCGGGTTTGAACTTGCCGTCCTGCAGGCCGCGTTGGATTCCGTTCAGCAAGTTCTTGCTGGCCGCCGACGCCTTACGCTCGGCTGCTGCGGTGAGCTGCATGCAGATGTTCGTGTAAGCTTCGCTGTCGAACTCGTCGTTGATCCAGTAGTCCTTAACATCCTCCTTGGGTGATTTTGCTAGCATGGTCCATTGACGCTCCCGATCCATCATCTCAACGATTCCCCACAACTCGAGTGACCGCTTAAGTAACTCATCGTTGGTGTCCTGCGCAACTGCTACGGCCATATCCAGAGTGACGCGAACATAATGAGAAGGTTCACGACGGATAAGCTCAGGAAGGGCTTGTCGCATGTAGTTCTCCACCTTCGCGGGAATATCCTCTTTGTTGTTATCGAGCAAGATGACTCGGGTAGGACTATCGCCACTAGGCGCGCTGCCGTCGCCTTCTTTAGGTCTTCCCTGGAGGACCTCAAAGGTAACCTTGTGACCTGTCTCGGGAAAGTGAGAGGCTTCGATTACTACACCCGTGTTCTCAAGATGATGGGTCCCCTTGAATCGGTTGATCATCTTCTGTGCCATGACGACCTGGACACCAGCCGAGTACAAATCTATGTACTCCGATAGCTTTGTTCGAACACATCCAGTTCGCCAGACGCGAGGGTGCAAGACTTTTTTGCAAGTCGCACAAGGCGTGCCTGGGGAACATACTTTTCGCAAGATGCGACAGCGAATGCACGCGCCGAGACGGCGGACCTCTTGTACCTCCTTTCGGCGGTTAGTATCGAATCGCGCGCGGCTATGTCGGTTTCGTTGCCCATAAAGGCTGTTACTAGTGTCCATTCGGAATCCACCCCTATTCAATGGCATGGTCAGGTGATGACCATGTTCATGGACGGTTGCAGGCGCATGGATATCATGCGGAATGTATGTCATGCCATCCCAAGGCGTGGCAGATGCATTCGTAGTCGCAGGCATAGGAGCGGGCACAGGAGCGGGAGTGGTAGTCGGAGCAGGGGCGGAAACAGGGACTTCCGCAGGTACCGGAACTTGCCGCTGCTCAGGTGAAGGCGGATAGTCGATCAACATATCAGCGGGATGGGCATGATGGTCATGGTCGTGTTCGTGCTCATGAGCGGACTCGTCGGTAAGAAGCTGAGGATCTAGGAGTGAAGGGTGGAGGCGAGCGGCTGCGGCTGCGGCGACCGATAATGCGGATTCCTCGGCGACAGCAGCCTCCATGTCTCGGAAATTCTCTTCAAGCAATCGTCGTCGCAGTCGGTCTTCGGCAGTCTGCGCTTCATTGTGTGACAAGTCTAACCCTATTTGAACTCTCCCATTAGTAATTATTTCTTCAGCTTTGAACTGACTTGCTGGGAATATACCTTTGTTCGTACGAAGAGGGCGATTGTGTTCCCGATTGCCTTCTAGATTCATAGGCGGGTTTTCGAGGGTGAATTGCTCGTGAAGTTCGAAAGGGTTCGAGTTGGCGGTGGCCGAACCAGCGTTAGCTGGCAATGTCCTTTGGACCGCATCGGTTTGTGTCTCTTTCGCCTCGATCTGGCGTGAGACTTCGGCTAAGGTTTCGAGGGGAGTCCAGATTTGGGACTGGGTCTGATGCTCTAGCGGATTATGAGGAAGAGGTAGTTGGCCTTGATGATCGTGCATAGGGCCCGGATTGGGGGCGGAATGTAGAATTCGGTCATGGCGAGAGCGATTGGATCCATTGGGGTTGTTGAGGCCATACAGGGAAAGGCAGGCGTTGATTCTGTCGGCTTCGGATATGGCAGGGCATTTCTTAGTGAGATGATTGATCAAGCTGTCAATGCGACCCTTGGGGAAATCCTCGCCGCAGGCTTTGCAGCGGTGGTGATATCTGTTGCTATTGTCGGTAAGCTTAGCACCACGCTCGAAGAACTCGAGAATCAAGGGATTGGGTTTGCGACCCATGATATCGAATTTCGCGATCGCAATGTCGTCACTGTCTCGAGATGGGATGAATAAAGCTGGCAGAATTATGAAGTCGGTGAGAGAAGACAGAAAGTGTTAAGGGAGTGCACGGACCAGTTTGCGCCGGAGACCTTAAGCCCTTGGTGGGGGTTTTGGAAGCGGTGTTGAAGGTACATAGGTACCTACCCCGCTATACCTTGTCTCATTGAACACACCGTACCTACCTGCTACAACACACATCACATGCACTCACCTATGGAAATTGAACCCAGAGCTCTTTCTGTATTAATCGCTTGCTTTTTCAACATATGAATAAGTACTTTTTTCTTCATCTAGTTCTCAGTTACAGTACTACACAGCAATAGAAACAGAAACATCAAAGTTTTGGAAAAGAGAATTGAAAAAAAAACCCCGAACCACTCAACTGTTCTTCTATTATCCCTGTCCTTGCCTTACGCGTCCATCGTCCAAATGAGCTGCTCAGGGACTTTTGCCTCGCGATTCATCTGCTCCATTGTTGGGGCCAGCGCAGTGTAACGATGCATTAATACATACATGTATTCTATCAACAAGTTGTTCCATCGTATCGTTTACCGGAGATAATCTTCAAAGTTGTAGCTTATAATGCTACTAAATTGGTGCTCGCAAAATCGACCTATGTTAGGTGTTAAGTCAAAACACCTGCGCATCCTTAGGGCTATGACTAGTAAATCACCATCGTAATTGTCAACGAGACCTTCTCATTGGGAAGCATGATGACTTATTTATTCGGTGGAATACCACAAAAGTAAAGAGACCTGCCAGTCTCGGAACTTATACTAAACCTCCGATAGTATGATCCTTCGCGCCAGCTAGGGCCAAATAACTTGAGGCAGCGAAATTTCAAACCTGCAAGGTCAAAGGAATCCGGCAACCAGCATTTGACCCGTGACGATCTCTACCAAGAGACATGGATAAGCTGAGATGAAAAGACTGGTACAAAATCTGATCCGGCAGTCGGGCACGTGTTGTTAAAGAACGGCAGATATATTGTTCGAGATGGAAGAATATACATCGGAAAGCAGAATGAATATTTTCTTCTTCGTCTCTTTGCGGCAACATTCGGCATGCCGATCAATGACGTCCTCTCCACGCCGTCTAATGATAGAACAGCGAACCGTACTTTTTAGCTGGCTGTTTAGGTATCATCAGCAGTAGCCTCACGGGCCGGTTAGCTGCCAAGCTTTCCTTCATCAAGGTTACCTATTTCAAGGTTCCGATCGTCGCTGCGCCTCGCCAAGCTCCACCCCTGCAGCCCCTTCATATCCATCTAGCAGCGCTCTAGCAGTCTACGGTAGCAGTCTATGGTAGCAGTCTAGCAGTCTAGCAGCCCTGGCAGCTCCTCTAGCGACAGCCAGCTGCAGGGTATCCCGCAAAATCGGTCAACGTTGCAACCAGCAGGCTGAACTTGCTGCTGCTTTCCGTCTCCCGTCTCTCGTCTCTCTTTCGTTAAAGGTTCCACACTTAGGATTCCCAGGGGTCCGTGGCTCGGATACTCCTTTCAATAGGTCCAAAATTAGCTGATTACTATGAATTAGGTACGATCGGGGGGTTCCAATGCATCATTATGTATGGCGTCAGGGTCCAAAACAGAAACACCGCGCCTGTCTTTTGCTGTGTAGCTAGCCGCTTGCTACTTACATGTTCGTCGATTCTCTACGTGAGTAATCGTATACACTCATTTTCCCAACTCTCTCAAGTCTTTCGTTTAGAGTGTATATACCAAAGTGAGGGGTGGCTCGGTTTCTCATCATCATCATCAATCTTTCGATTTTAATTATTTTTTTGATAATAATTCGTTCAACAACTTCGATTCCGAAGTTCCATCTTCACGATGCGTCCTTCCGCCGGCATGGCGCTTGGCGTGGCGTACGCTCAACTCCATGGCACACAGGCTGAAGATGTAAATCTGACCGACTATGTGTTACCATTCGTATGTAAACAAAACCCGTATATTCAAGAGCGCGTTATGAGATTAACATTTCACTAAAGACCGGCTCCACCAACGGAGGCAACACTTTTCCCGGCGTCAGCTTACCGTTCGGCATGGTAAAGCTGGGGCCTGACCTATACACCGGATCCGATAGTTATTCGGGTTACCAGTCATCTGGCAGTTTTATCGGCTTCAGTCTTCTGCACGAAAGTGGCACGGGTGGTGCTCCAAAATACGGTGTAGTCTCACAAATGCCCGCCCCTGGTACTATTGACAACCCGTTGTCCGATCAAAGTGCCAACCGAAGTACGGATGATGAATCGAGACTCGGCTACTACAAATCGAACCTGGATAATGGCATTACTGTGGAACTAGGGGCGACTAGCAAGGCCGGCCTATACAAGTACACGTTCCCGGACGATGCGGATGGATCGAATGTCATTGTTGATGTCTCACACGTTCTTCCGTCTTATAGGGGTCAGGGTCTTGGCCAAAGTTATTTAGGTGGTAACATTTCCGTCAAGACGATAGATGGAGGCGTTCAATATCAAGGATCGGGTTCGTATGACAACGTATGCTGACCGAAATTTATGAGGAGTGGACTAAATTGTTAACATTTCTCAGGGTTGGAATCGCGCACCGAAGTGGACGGTCTATTTCTGTGGATATTTTAACCAGGAGGCGACATTCAAGACATTCCTTGGTACTGATTCATCAGGCGACGACTTAGACGATTATAGCGACGCGACTTCACAAGACTCTGAATCCCGGCTAGGTGCCGTTTTCACTTTCAACAGCACCGATGTTACTTCCAGAGTGGGAGTCTCTTTCATTTCTACCGACCAGGCTTGCAGCAATGTCGACAGTGAGCTCCCCGCCGGGACAACTATCGATACCTTGGAAGACAACGTTAAGACGGCCTGGAATGACAAGGTCTTGTCCAAAATCACCACGACGGATACCTCCAACACCACAAGGCTGCAAATGCTCTACTCGTCCTTGTACCACATGAATCTTATCCCGACTAACAAAACTGGAGAGAACCCACTTTGGTCATCTACCGAGCCTTACTACGATGACATTTTTACCTTCTGGGATTTGGTAGGTTGAGAAGTTTTTAGGGTGCTGAATAGGGGCTAATCAGACGCAGTTCCGTTGTACGACTTCTCTCTTCCACATCCTGCAACCTGTAGCATGGGAAGAGTTCATCCGCTCTCTCGTCGATATCTGGAGACACGATGGATTTCTACCTGACGCTCGATCATCGTTTTTCAATGGCGCTACTCAAGGTGGCTCTAACGCAGATAACGTTCTTGCTGATGCTTACGTCAAGGGTCTCCGCGGTGCCATCAACTGGGACGATGCTTACTCTGCCATGGTTACTGACGCCGAGACGGTCCCGACTAACAACAATGATTCGAGAGATACGTCTTCATCGACGAAGGAGGGACGAGGTGCCCTTCCGGACTGGATCGACCGCGGCTACATTACCACGAAGTACGGGCGCTCTGTTAGTCGAGCCGTTGAATAGTAAGCTATCCCTTAATCCCTCCAGCTACTATGAAGCACAATTCTGACAGATCAACAGCGCTGGAAATGACTTCGGTCTCTACCAAGTAGCCAAAGGTCTAGGCAAAGACGATGACGCCACGAAGTACCTCAACCGCTCGCGCAACTGGCGTAACCAATGGAACCCGGACCTCGAAGCCCTCGGATTCTCCGGATTTTTGGGACCAATCGATGAGGACGGCAACTTCGTGGACCAAGACCCGCTCGATTGCGGAGGCTGCTACTGGGGCGACGACTACTACGAGGCTTTGCCTATGGAGTACTCGTTCAACGCGCATCACGACATCAACAAGTTAGTTGAGCTATCCGGAGGCGAAGACACGTTTGTGTCTCGACTAGAAAAATTCTTCGAAGGCGGTGTCAGCGATAGCAACTCGCAATTCAACTACACACTGTTCAACCCAGGCAATGAGCCGAGCTTCTCGACCCCGTACCTGTTCAACTTTGTCGGCCGCCAGGACCTTAGCGTCAAGTACAGCCGTTTCACCGCGAACAGCTACTACGCACCCACCGCCGGCGGACTCCCCGGCAACTCGGACGCCGGCGCCATGGAGTCGTGGCTCCTATGGTCTATCATCGGACTGTACCCCGTCACGGGACAGACCACGTTCCTCGTCGGATCGCCCTGGTTCAGCGACTTGACCATCAACCTCGGCGACGACAAGAAGCTCGTCATCACCACCACGGGCGGCGGCGAGGACGCGTACTACGTCCAGTCGCTCAAGGTCAACGGAGAGGATTGGGACAAGGCCTGGGTGACGTGGGACGACGTCTTTGCCAACGGCGGCACGTTGGATTTCGTGCTTGGCTCCGATCCGGCCGATTGGGCTACTGGTGATGCGCCGCCTAGTCCGGCTACCGAGAGCTCGTAGGTACATACAAATGACGCGTAAAATTTGAATATAGGAGATATACAGTATATATAATAAGATGAAGAAGTATGGTAGATATTGCAGTTTTCAATTCCTGTATATACATATTATTGATGTATATATGAGCTTGGTCCAGTCTCACACTTTGATACCTGTTTCATCCACTGGGAAGTACATGAGAGAACACATAGATATAAAGGTTATATACTATTTATTTAGTAATAGAATATAACAGACGATATGATCATATTAACCATGTTTTTAATTCTGCTTCAAGCCGAAATCTGTTAATCATAATGCTCAGGTATTTGCCGACTTTTCAATCCTAAAAGTCGTTAATGGGGGGGGCATCTGCCAAAAAAAAATATGTGTGCACTCTTATGAACCACATCAGAGCGCTTCAATTCCTACCTCTGATAACAATCCAACAGGAATCAGAAAATTTCCTTATCAAGGCTAGGCTCAAAATTGAATCGACGAAATAATATTGTTATAAGATCAAAATTCCAATAGGATAATGGTAGGATAAGCGAGAGGACGTCGGAGTAGCTTTAGTATTTTGCATAGTTCAATAGGTGCACACACATTTCCTGCTGCCCACCTACCTAGAATAAAATATATTGTAGCATCGTCTATTCCAGGTCGACACTATGTAGTATTCTTTTATGTAAAATATATTATATGTGAATAAATTATTCCTCAACATTTCCTCCGCCCTGGCCTTATTCGCTTTGCGAGCGAACTGTCCATCGCGAACCATATAGCGTGCAAGTTCCGCATCTCCCGCGCTGAGAGCCGCGGTAACTGCATCGACTCCATCTGCGTTCGTCTCGTCTACAGGTGCCTTCTTCACAGTAAGAAGCCGGGCGGCCGCGGAGTTGCGATGCTGGATTGCGAGGTGGAGGAGCGGGGAGTTCTTGAACCTCTGGTTAGGCTCGAGGCCGCGGTGTGTGAGCTGGCGTAGGAGAGATGGGTCGGATTCCATGCAGGCTACTTCGACGACGCATTTGCATTTCTGCATCGGGTAGTTCGTCCGCGTCATCTTAGTTAGTAGAGTCATGATATCAACGTGGTCGTCGAGTCGAGGTGGATTCGCGTCGACTAGTTCGGCTGCGTGACGAGTTGCAATCCCGAATGCGTCGTTTCCGTACTTGTCCCGAATGTGAGGTAACGCGCCGTAATTCAAGAGCATTCCGACTGCGCTGGCTGCTCCGGCTACGACGGCTAGATGTAATGGTGTCCGGCCGGACGTGCCCACTGCTGTATCGATCATACCGCCATGTCTCCAGCCGCCATAACGGAGAAGTAGACTCAGCACTTATATATAATCCCTACTAAGTCCGCCTCGGAATTGATTCACAGTGACCTAAAGAGGCGTCATTCCGGATGAGTTTTTGACGTGACAATGAGCCTTGTGATACAAGAGCATTGCGACGGCCCACGCATCCTGCTGTCGAACCGCGAGGTGTAATGGCGTGGTACCGGTCCCCGCAAGCTTGAAATTAGCATTGGCGCCCGCATTGAGAAGTATAGCTAATGCTTCGAGTCGATGCTTTTTGAGGGGAGCCGAATCGGCGCCACTAAATAACATCGACAAGGGCCTATCCCCATGGGGATCTGGCTCGTTGACTTTTGCCCCATTGTTCACAAGAAGTCATAGGAGCTTACTGTAGCCTTTGAAACTAGCATTTTCGATAGCTAGGTGTAGCGGCGTTTTCCCATTCCGTTTCTTAACATTAACGTCAACCCCATATTCGATAAGCAACCGAACACATTTGATATGTCTCGCGCTCCGGCCTTGCACCGCTAAACAGATAGGACCAGGCCGAGGGGACTGTTTCGTCCCCGGATTTGATCCTTGCTGAAGAAGTACCCGCACGGCTTTCGAGTTGCCATCAGAGCAATACGTTTTCAGTAAGTCATGCAACTTGTCAATTGATGAAGATGGAAGGAGTAACCGAGACAGCTTTATCTTGGTAGAATTAGACAGCACCGAAGTAGGGGCAGTAGAAGCTGACTCCCATGTGTTCTTTATAAAGGACCTGGTGTCAATTGGAGGGATTATTTCTCGTTTTCTAGCAGTTCTTGGACTCGGGCGTTGTTGCATCGAGTCTAAGGCCCGGATGTTGGCTTTCGATAGTTTTAACTGTCTTTGCGGCTCCTTGAGCTCATTATTAGAAGCATTTTTAGAAGATTTAGCGTCCACGGAATGTGCCCCTTCGTCATTTAAACCATCGCTAGTGTGTTGAGGAGGACTTGTTGCAACTTCTTGGGCCACAATTGGAAAACCGCCATTGTCAGATGCCAGTGCTTGGACTGGCTCCTCTGGGTCCTCTTTGGCAGTCCTTCTCATATTTTGCCCAGTTTCTATCCCTACTGATGGCAACATCGGTTGGTTTGTATAGGAACCGTCTGTGTTGGCCGCAGTTGTGTAAAGGGGATCGAGAATAGTTTCGTCAAGTTCTGGTATTGCGGTGAGCTTGACCTGTTCGGTACCGTGCTGTGGGATCTCCGTGGTAATTATATTCGTATCATCTCCAGCTTGTAGATTATCCAAATTGACCGCTATGGGAGTATTCTCTTCATCGTCAGACTCTGATAGATCGACCGCCTCATCAAAAATTGGGTGTTGAGTAAAGTTATCCGAAGTTATTAAGGTACCCTGGTATATGTCATTCTTCCTGGAACTAACATCGGCCGCAGTGGTATACTGTGAGAGTTCCCCTGGATTATATATAGTATAATTATCGTGCTCTTCGGAGCTATTTGAATGATCCGATATCTCATCAAAGAGACGTCCATTATCACCATGATGAGATGAGCCACTGTCATACCCTAAAAACCCAAGCCCGGTGTCCCTAAGCTCGTTTTCACTGACAAGCCCGGAATATAATTGGTGTTTTTCTAGGTCCCACCCCGTCGTATTAGCATCTCCGACCGCTTGCTCGTTTGGCTGTAGGGTTGTACGAGTGAATACACTAGATGGTTCACGTGCTGGCGTTGGAGGTGCGTCTTTGTCAAGAAACTAAGGTTGGGTAGCCTCAGGCGGGTCTCCCCAAGAACCGCCATATCCATAAGGATCATAGAGATGACAATCATTTCTGGTTCCACTATATGAATCGAATTCTTCATGCGCAAAATCTAGACTTTGACCTTGGTCATATTGAGTTTCAACAGAATTTGTTGCATCACCCAACCATTGTTCGATGGAGTTGCTGCGAGCGGAAGATAGCATATCGAAGCTTTGTGAAGACGCATCGTTGTGAAACATTGCCGCAACTGTGTCCATCATATTTTGGGTATCCTGTTGTGGCTCATAGCTTGGTGCAATAGAATCGTACGCGAAACCACCATCACAAAAGTCTTCGTGGCAGTTGAAACAACAGAAAATAGTGAATGATGGTGACTCCAGGATATCCTTCATTAAGATGCGCGATGATGGTCGATCTCTTGGTGTCACCCTAAGTAGGTCTTGTATCTAAGTTAGCGGCTCATTGTCATGCGCGGAGTCTGTGTTGCTGGTGCGAAGGGTCTCCAACCAAGAGTTGACAACAGGATTGTTGGCATATATGTAAGGGGCGGCTTTGGTCTTGCGAGCATGCAAATAAATTTGTTGCCTCATCTCTCCTATGTGCCACCCAAGTAGTCTCGTTGTCATTTCTAAAAAGACGACCCCTAAAGACCACATATCACTTAATGTCCCTACTTCTTCCCCTTTAGCAACCTCTGGGGCCATATGATCAGGACTGACAGGTATATTCGCATGTCGAGTCTTGCTTGTTGTACGCTGTGCCCAATTATAGGCAGACCCAAAATCGCTGAGATAGACGACATTCCCGTAGATTAATATGTTGCGGGATGTAAGGTCTCGATGCCTAACGTGATTCTTATGGAGATAATGAACAGCACCAGCGAGACATCCGTAGAATTGACGTAGTCTTTCGAGTTGACCCGAACGTAAGGGCTCAGTCCTTCCCAAGTACTGTTCAAGTGTACCGTGGGCAACTGGGGTCATCAAGTATGCAATGTACTCCTTGTCGGTATAACTTCCCAAAATCCGAACAAGATGCCGATGACTCAACCGTTTCAATTGCTTTAACTCTTCTATGATAGATGCCTGCGCCCTTCGGTTACTTTCAGAATCCCGGCCTCTTATGACTCGTTTCCGTGCATAGTTTTTGAGACTTAATCGGCTGACGACAAGATCAACAGCTCTAAATGGAATTGGTTAGGTAACTTTGCGGAGCGCTGCAAGAATCTAGACTCAAGTCTCACCCAAATCCGCCCTGGCCTAGCATTCTAAGTGAAGGGAAATATGTATCTCCAGAAAGTTTGCACATGAAATGTTGATGCGTTGCTGATTCCAATTCAATGTCTTTAAAATCGGATAGAAAGTAATCCTGAATGTCTAAGAAAGCTTGGCGAAATCACTATCCTTGTCGCGCTGAACAAATGTCGGAAGAGTCTGTTCGTTGTAGGGAAGATGGAAATCATTCAAATGACTGGACAAAAGAATCCATGGAATCAAGGCAACCGATGTTTCTGAGGACAGAGTAAGTACGGGGCCTTAAATGTCACTGGGCTTGATCCGTATCCCGCCCATGCTCCGTGTCGAGATGATGCAAGATTATTCGAATTTGCCGTACGTATGTTTCCGAGATTCGTGCAGTTCCTGTTCCGTCAGCCGGTACGTTGCAGAGCATACCTAGTCGTATCTCCAGATCCTCAGTAGTGACGACAAGTTGTTGGCGCTGGCGACGCAGGTCCTCACAGATGCTCGGTGCCATTGTAAAACGATGCTCCAGAATAAGGTGTTGATAGAAGTAATAGAAAAATCGAAGGCCAATCACTGCATCTTCAGAGCATACCCAACTAGATAGGGCTGATGGTTCGTTATTTTTAAAAAAAAATATTGGTGCACTATACGGCATAGACATGGGCAATACGAGCGGGGTAAAGTAAAGCAGAGCGGCGACTGCAGCTAGTATGTTGGTATCTATCAGGGCAAGCTGAGCGGTGGCATGGTGTCACATTATATGCCGTGTGACACTTATATGCATATAAGGTCCCGATCCCCTTTTCAACGAGGTGGTTGGGACCTATCGGCAGCCTGTGGCTTGCATCCTCAATAAAAAGTGCAGGATGGTCTGCGCAGGTTAACATTGCCCCGGTAATTTGGAAGGAAAAGCATTTGCCGCTGCAAGCGAGACTGTTGACTGCCTTCAGAGATTGAAAATATCACCGACTTGAATGTTCATGCGTCTAACCCACAACCATGGATCTCGCGGCCGCCAGTGTTGGTTTCGCCTCTCTAGCTTTTCAGCTTTTCAACCGGTGCGTCGAAGGAATCGCGCTCTTTAACACTGCCCAGCATATTGGAGAAGATGGCGGCTTGTTCCGAGCCGGACAGGAATTCGGAAAATACCGTTTAATAACCTGGGCTAGTAAGGCTGGGCTGTTGGAAGACGGTATTGAACAGAGCTCCCGGGTGAGCTGGCAGTTGGCAACGATGTTCCTGGAGCAACTTTCGGCATTAGTAACATCTGCGGATAAACTCCGAAAGAGGTATGCGCTCGATGTTTCAGAAGAGACTGTCGAAGAGCGTGAGAGGGCGATTACTGCAGAATCACCTAAGCAAGGACTGTATTTTCTAGGTTAAAGTTGGAAATATATACTATCAGTGGCCAAATAATCCAAGCTAATAACGGGGCTATGAAGCGCCTGCGATGGGCGAGCGTAGGTCGAGACCGCGCAAAGCGCATAATTAGCGACGTCTATGATCTCATCGATAAGCTTGAGTATCTTCTCGATTCTGCGGATCGAGAGGAGCGTCACGCTGAAGATAGACGGTTGTTGCGAAGCTTAATCTCACTGACGTCCACGGCGACGGAGGTTGGAGATTTCAAAGAGATGCTTGGTGACAAGATGAGCCTGAACAGTGGCGAAATATCGATCAGAGCTGCGGCCTATGTGAAACAAATCAGGCTAACGCTTGGTGCCGACCGACGAGACGACGAGGTCCAGCCAATTTCGACAGCGGAAATTCGAAGTATCATGCCGCAATTGAAAGTTATTAAAAGAACCCTCAAGGTATGGACGGACGGTGGACTTCGTTTAAGCGGCATCGAATTCGCTAGATATAGCGACAAGCAGGTTATCATCCAGTGGAAAGTTACCGAGGGGCAGCTCTGGAGTAAGCATAAAGACCAGATGAAGAGCTTAGCGGTCCTTCTCATGTCCTTCTCTCATAGATCGTTTCGATCGCTACCCTGTCTAGGATATTACCCAGCAGAGAACCTTGACCGCCATGGAATCGTCTTCGCTTTACCGGATGGAGCGGATGGCTGGGACATGAAGAGTCTCTCGCAGCTTGTTTCGGAGCAGAAAGCTGTTTCCTTAAGCAGGCGGCTTTCGATTGCCCGAGCCCTTGCCGAAACTGTGCTTCAACTTCATACTGCCGGTTGGATGCACAAATGTCTTAGGCCTGATAATATTATCTTTTTTGGCATCAAAAGGGTCCCAGAATGAAGACTTTCTGCGCTCTGAGCCATTAGTGATGGGATACGACTATGCCCGTCCTGACACGGCGGATGCTGCAGCCTCATTTACCCAGCTGCCAGATAATAAGCTCGTCGCGGAGCTTTACCGACATCCTCAAGCTAGAGGACAAGCTAGAGAGACGTATCAAAAACGGTTCGACCTCTATGCCTTAGGTTGCTTATTCGTGGAACTCGTTTTTTGGCAGTCGATGGTTGATATTCATGCAAAATTTACTACGAATGATCTTGCAGAGAAGATTGCAAAGGCCGACGAACCGGGTGGGACCGTTATCGACGTACCGTCGTTAGATGATTTGCTTAAATGTGACGAAGCGGTTGAGGGTATGAAGCATCAGGCTGGCGAGCAGATGTTCGACATCATCTCGACCTGCTGCCATGCCAAGAAAGTTGAAAACGGACAAGAAATATCTTTGGATGAACAACTGAGCATTGTAGAGAAGCTCGCGCGCTGTAGTTTCTGAGAGGACTTGCGAGTGCTTCATAGAATAAATCATGGTTGAAAGATGTAATGACAAACTGCATTGAGTATGCTTTCGATAGACGTGAGGCTGGAATATTTAAGATGCTGAAAAAAAAAGTTGAAAGGTTTAAATAGAGATGAAGACGAGACCCCCACTTTTTCGAGGCGACGCAAAGAAGCAGTTACTCCTATCTACAGGGGACGTCATTGCAGACAGAGTCTGAACCGGATAATTCGTAACGCAATGTAATGCAATGTAATATTCTATAGGTAAACCAAATGCATATTATACGGGGTATCATTCGTAACTTCATTAGACCAGAGGAATACCACCACTGTATCTCTAGCCCCAAGGATAGCGTCGTTTGGAAAGGAATGAGGCTGAACGATGTGGTAGAATCCAATCACGACTCAAACCAAATCATTCATTTCCAGAACCGACTCTCCCAACGCAGGGGTAATGTAACTGATGCTCTATACTACTCGGCCTCATCTGTAACCCATCCAGGGATGGACGGCTCGACGGCTCGTGCGTCCACCGCCTCACTCACAAGAGGCCAACCGGCTAGTACGGCGCTACCCTTCTGCTTCGTACCCATAATTGCGAAGACGGCTTGAGTATGCGCTATGTATCCGTGAAGGAGGTCTTGTGCGATCATTGATGCGGTTATGCTCTCGACGTGGTGAGCGGTGACAGGCATATTACCGAATAAGATACCCTCATGCGGGTCCAAAACCCTGGGCCCGTTGGGTGGGGGTACTAGAATCGAATCCGTATTTTGACTAGCACTGTTGGATACGGCCTTGAGCAGATAATCGTTCGCGTTTGACGATTGAAGTCTCTTCCGCATCACGTGTGCGGGGAGATATCCTTCTAGTCGTTTCTGGACGTATCTCATCGTTGTCTCGAAATCACCTAACTTCAACACAGCAGCTTTGCGGTCATCCCCCGTAGATGGCTTGTATGTCAACAGGAAGGTACGTCGCGCAAGTGATCGCCAAAGCAGTGGCCGAATGCGCCATTGAAAATAGACATAGAAAGGAAATCCCTTGTTTCGCAACCACTCTTCGTACTTCCTAAAGGTTCGTTGGTAGAGAATATAATTGCCTTTTCGAATAGCCGCCCAGAACAGGGAATAACATTCAGCCATGGACTGAGCTTCTGGACGCTGCAATAGGGCCTGAGAGGGCATGCGACCAAGGTGGAAATTGGCAGCGATCAAAAACGTAAGAATGATTCGACGGTGTTTTTGGAAATGCGGCGGCGTTTGCGAGTATGCTCCCTGTAAGCATTGCGCAGCCCGCCAATAGGTACCGTGGTTGAAGAAATAGCGGCCGAGGAAATACAGAAACGTCACCCTCTGAGCAGCTGGATAGTAGGAAAGCGGTGGTGATTTTGCCATAAGATTGGTTAAGAGCTGTGTCGCCAAATAAGATTTGCTATTCTAAACGTCGAAAATGTCAATATAAAATTGGTCGGAGCCAGTTGTAGAGATTGCCGTACCATTGTAAGGAGCTTTAAGGTCTTATTGGCGAAGATGTAGATGCCAACCTTCTTGCCCGTAATCGGTTTTGCAAATCGCGGGCTCGATCGATCCGTGAGACATGTGGTGAAGAACTTCTGCATGATCTCAGCTGTTATCTCGATGACCGTCTTTCGTTCCTCGTCACCACGGTGGAGAGCTGCTAATCTGCTGGTAAGATCGGGTCGTTTATTCAGCGTCATAGATAGAGTCGCTAGAGAACCGCAGAGTGATATGCTCGTCTGCAACATGATCGTCCCATAGGTGGGGTTATTAAGCGCCGTCGCACATGAGCTATCTTCGTTAGATGAAGCCGTTGAAAAGGTGAAATGAACGGATCGGCGTACTTGGTCAGCGCAGTGAGCAATTGGTGAGCTCCCAGGAGGTCTTCGAAGTCCACGTCCCTCCAATACTCAAGGTAATCCTTCATGAAAGAGATAAATCCCGGCCATGACGTTCCCTGGCCTTCTGCAACATTTTCGTCTTCTGGCAAAGATAACTCGACGAGTTTCTCGAGCGCGCCATCATCTCTATAGCTACTCTTGAGCTCAGCTGCAAGTTTGTGATATTCATCCGGCAAAGGCGGCTCTACCTTCAACCAATCACGCAGTCCTTCTCCGTCAATAGTCTTGAGGATATCGCGAATACCCGCTAGGAATTGGGTCGGCAAGGACATGGCGAGAAGCTGTAGAGAATCGCGCGGTTCGAGGTCGGAGAAGTCGTCTTCGCCTAGACCATTGCGGGGAATTTAATTAATTGCTAATCGGCGACTATAAAGGAGGAAAGTTAAGATTGCCTTCGCGATGAGGTATCGTGTTGACGGTCGAACGATTGACCCGTGAGAGCGAGGCTGGCTGATGCGATGGTCTAAGTTGAAGTTGAAAATTATTGGAGAAAGATTCACGCGTAACACGTAGGGATCGCGTAGAGACAATAGGACCAATTGAATTTTTAGGGGACCTGCAAGGCCAATTTAGGACCGGGGTGCTATTTCCTAGGTGGTTAGTGACATCATTCCAGGGTAGGTAAGGATCCACTAGAATCTCTGTGGTCTCAATACACTTACCCAGCCAGCCCAGCCAACTTCTTGCGACTAGATCCAAGCATGTGATAATCGTCTAATATACGCAGTCGCAAAGATGGTTATAAAATTTTAAATGAGAAACCTTCATAAACCGCCATTGTGTCATTAAGAACCTACATCATTATATGAAATTAACATTCAAGACACAGCGGGCATCATACTTCGACTTCGTACCTGAGGAGGTAGAGTATTGGATAATCCATATATTTGTTTCCTTCCGATCATACATCAACATTATACCGATTCAATTCGTTGGACGACGACAGCGGTAGCTGCACCACCTCCGTTACAAATCGCAGCAACGCCATACTCGCCCGGCTTAAGTTGGTGTAGTAGCGTTGTAAGAATTCGCGACCCTGAACTACCCAATGCATGACCCAGAGAAATCGCACCACCTAGCGGGTTGACCTTGGCGTTTTCAAGACCAAGGATCTACGATTTTGTTAGTAACAAATAGCTCAAGATTGATCCGTATATCTCACCTTCTCGTTGGCCCTGATCACGGCAGCAAAGGCCTCATTAAACTCCCAAACTGCAACCTGGTCCTTCGTGATGCCTGCGCGTTCCAGAGCGATAGGCACGGCCTTCGCTGGAGCGACAGGGAAATCTACAGGGTCTACTGCCGCATCGGCAGAGCCGCAAATCCTTGCCAGGACCCTTGAGCCAGCCCCGAATTCCCGGGCGATATCTTTGCTTCCTAGAACCAAAGCACTTGCGCCATCATTGAGAGTGGAGGAATTCGCAGCGGTGACGGTGCCTGTACCATCGCGAATGAAAGCTGGCTTTAGCGTGGGTACTCTGTCTAGCTTAACGTCTAAGTAGCCTTCATCGGTATCGATTATGGTCTCGCCCTTCCGACCCTTTACCGTCACAGGGGCGATTTCTTCTGCGAAAGCATTGTCCTTCCACGCCGCCTGTGCGCGTTTGTAGGATTGAATAGCGTATTCGTCCTGAGCCTCGCGTGATATATCGTGCTTCTTAGCGGTTGTTTCAGCGCAAATACCCATGTGGAATTGATCGTACACATCCGTCAATCCGTCCTTGATCAGACCGTCCTCCATTTTGACGTGTCCAAACGGAGGTAAACTGCTCGCACGAGGGATATAGTACGGAACTTGTGACATGTTCTCCATACCACCAGCAATTTGTACCTCACTCAGACCCAGTTGGATGTTCTGGGCGGCAAAAACGACGGCCTTCAACCCTGAGGCACAGACCTTATTTATAGTGATCGCCTCGGTCGTTTTAGGTAGACCGGCGAAGATAGCTGCCTGTCTCGCAGGGGCTTGGCCGACAGATCCTTGTAAAACATTTCCCATATAAACATCCGTTACTTTTTCTGCCGGTACATTGGACTTTTCGAGGGCTGACTTGATGGCGACAGCCCCAAGTTGCGGCGCAGATACTGTGAGAAAAGAGCCATTGAACTACTTAATAATTAGTTTTATACTCTGATTTTTTACTTATGAATGGAAGTAACCTTTGCAGTAGGTGTTCTTGACGCGCTTAGAATGTAAGCATCCCGAATCTCTTGTTGTCGTGCTGCTTGCACTGAAAAGTAGCGCGCGGAAGCGAAAGTTACAGTGCTTCTAGCAGCAGGTCTTATGACGTTCGGTCGAAGTATCATATTTGCGTCTGTGAAACTGTACAGGAGATGATAACTGAACCAAGTTGAGGATTTCAAGAAAAATGAATCGATTACTATATTTCAGAATATTTAAAACAGACAAATCAATCTCATGGTTTATAGATACGTGGTTGTAAGCCGAATGGTTTGAAGTCCGCAGTTGCCCTTCCAAGGACTGGTTAGCACCGCACCTCGGTCAGCTCGGCTTACAGCGGGATGATCGCCCCTCCATGCCAAACCGAGGAACTTACCTTCCCTTGATAATCTGGGGAAACAGCTTGCCAGTCTACAACCGCAGCTTCCACATGCGTTCAAAAAAGTAACTTGGCGGGTAATACTTCTCGATGAAGCATAATCTAAAATGATCGATTTCACATCTTATTAATCTTAGATACCATAGAGACACCTACAGATGAAACAAAACATTCAACACCAAATTTCCTATGTAATAAAGCCAGCATCATCGGCCGATGACCAATCCCAGACCGGGTTTAAATTTGTCACGTGTGGCGCGAACCCGTTTCATTGATTAGCTAAGACAGACCCCACCTATCCACATCAAAGGAAAGAGGTACCTATCTAAGTACTGCAGCTTATCACGTCAATTCCTTCCCTACCAGAACCTCTGTTGGGATAATCGCCGCCTAAAACGATCCATTTTCTAATAGCCATTACTCATTCTTCTTTGCCTCTTTTCATTATTAAGTGACCTTCGTGTTCCCTCCGTACAAAAAGGTCATTGATATAGCCATTGAAACAAGCCTCGAACCCTTTGCGATAGTCTTCCTCACCTAAGAGAAGATACTAGATCATCTTCAGACCGCTGCCATCCCTTCAAAACAACAAGACAATTCAATATGTCTACCGCCGCTCGTCGCCGTTTGATGCGAGACTTCAAGGTTAGAATTGCATTTTCACTGATAAACAGAATGCTAGATTAACCAAACATGTAGCGCATGCAAACTGACCCTCCTGCTGGCGTTTCTGCATCTCCCGTCCCCGACAATGTCATGACTTGGTATGTCTGCGAACCATTACCACGCCACCACAACCACGACAGCAAGCTAACCCATGATCTCTAAAGGAATGCCGTTATTATTGGTCCCGCTGATACCCCTTTCGAAGATGGAACTTTCCGACTGGTGATGCACTTCGAGGAGCAATACCCGAACAAGCCGCCCGCCGTCAAATTTATCAGCCAGATGTTCCACCCCAACGTATACGCCACCGGAGAGCTATGCCTGGACATTCTCCAGAACCGATGGAGCCCTACGTACGATGTCGCAGCCGTTCTTACGAGTATCCAGAGGTAAGGGTACGCTCTCAAACTCGGAGTGAACCAAGTACTGATTTGCTTGGATTTAGTCTGCTCAACGATCCTAATACTGGCTCGCCCGCAAACGTCGAGGCTTCTAACCTTTATAAGGATAACCGAAAAGAGTATACCAAGCGAGTTCGCGAGACTGTGGAAAAGAGCTGGGAGGATTAAGTTGGCCTTCCTGTGGCAACGAACCTCGGCTCTGCAGCAGGAATCACCAACAAATGGCGTAAGGGCACGGCGTTTCGGTAGGTGGTGGATAGTATGACTGTCATTTTTCATGCTTAGAGGCAACTGGATGGTAACTCTCCTCGATGCCTCGACAATCACCTCAGGGCCATTGCTTAACATAGGGGTAAATCCTCGTAGTCTCGCATTAGCCTCGGCGTTCTCGTTTCATTGATTCGGTAGGGAATGTCAGGCATGATCGGTTCCTAATTAGTTAGTTTGCAATGAGATTCAATGAATGGGTAGCGGATGACTCTGTATCATGTTAAGTAACGTCCTATGATTTCTGGGTAAATTTAAATGAATGCATGAACTATTACAGTTCACGTCGCATGGCATTTCGCGTATCTACTAATTAAAAGTCGGGCTTACCTAAACCTTGAGGATACCTAGCGACCCTAGCCTGTTTCTAGTTGGATATAATGATAGTCATGTTCTCGAATTTTTATATGTTAAATACTTACTCACCTGGCCGTATTTATCCCCTTTGCATTCTAAGCACATGGAGGTCTTGGATTTCAGGATCTGGTATGTACGTACCCATCTATTTATTATTTGGTGAACTTCAGGAATCTTGCCGTCTGGTGTTTTACCATGCCGCGACGCGTTAGCGCTAGAAAGTGGGATGAACGGGCACGGATTGAGTTTACTGTAGGTCTACCCTTAGCGATAAGATAATGGTGGGTCATAGAAGCCGAATTTAAATGGTTACAGAAGTCTCTTAAAAGTCACTACCGCCATAGCCCATGTAAACCCTAACTGTATTCCCGCATAAAGGTACTAGTTCGGTACAAGCTCGAGACCGTCTGACAGTGGCTTTGCGCTTCTTTGCATGGGATGTTGCAGCTGGCGGTTCCCCTGGATTAGGTGCTTTCGAACTTCAGGCACGGCCGAAACCCACCGAAAACGTGAGAGGGCCTTGCTTTTCTCCCCAATACTAACAAACGCCGACTCCAAACTTCGCGACGTTCCTGACTATCTACGCCAGCTTCGTCTAACAGAATATATCCGAGGATAATACGGCATAGCGACCGAATCCTATTGTTACTTATTCGACATTTCATCTGACCTGTTCGCCGTTCCGTCGGCCGAACTGCGTCTGCAACCTACAAGAACATACCCCCCTAACATGATATAGTGATCCCTCTTACGTACATATTCCTCCTGCGCGTAGCCGTCTCTAAACGCCAACCGTCATCATGGCGAGCGCAAATAGTATCAAGGTCGTTGCCCGTTTCCGGCCGCAAAATAAGGTCGAGCTGGCATCGGGCGGAGAACCTGTTGTTTCCTTTGATGGCCCCGATACTTGTTCCTTGAATGTGCGTCTCCCCGCTCTTGTTGCTCCTCTCTCACCTTGTAGCTTTTCTATTGTCATCTATGCTAATAAAATATCCCACATGTAGTCGGCAGAGGCCGCCGGTAGTTTCACGTTTGACCGCGTATTTGATATGCAGGGTAAACAAGTCGATATTTTTGATTATTCGATTAAGCCCACCGTCGACGACATTCTCAACGGTTACAATGGAACAGTGTTTGCATATGGTCAGACCGGTGCGGGAAAGTCTTACACAATGATGGGAACAAGTATAGAAGACGAAGATGGCAAGGGTATCACACCCCGTATCGTGGAACAGATATTTAGTAGCATCATGTCCAGTCCACCAACCATCGAATACACCGTCCGAGTGAGCTACATGGAGATTTATATGGAGCGTATCCGCGATCTACTTGCGCCGCAGAACGACAACCTACCAGTCCACGAAGAGAAGAATAGGGGTGTATATGTGAAAGGCCTCCTTGAGATATATGTTTCGAGCGTGGACGAGGTGTTCGAGGTTATGAAGAGAGGTGGAAACGCACGAGCCGTCGCTGCCACCAACATGAATCAGGAATCTTCGCGTTCGCACTCCATCTTCGTCATTACGATCTCCCAGAAGAACCTCGAAACCGGTTCGATGAAGAGTGGACAGCTATTTTTGGTCGATTTGGCTGGTAGTGAAAAAGTTGGCAAGACCGGTGCCAGCGGTCAAACTTTGGAAGAGGCGAAGAAGATCAACAAGAGTTTGAGTGCCTTGGGTATGGTTATCAACGCGCTGACCGACGGCAAATCCTCACATATCCCCTACCGAGATTCTAAATTGACGAGAATCTTACAAGAGTCTCTCGGTGGAAACAGCAGGACGACACTCATCATAAACTGCTCGCCAAGTAGTTACAACGATGCCGAAACATTAAGCACCCTGCGGTTCGGTATGAGAGCGAAATCGATTAAGAACAAAGCGAAGGTCAACGCCGAACTCAGTCCCGCGGAGCTTAAAGCTATGCTTGCTAAGGCCAAGAATAACATTACAACCTTCGAGACATATATCTCCAATCTAGAAGGAGAGCTACAATTATGGCGTGGCGGCGAAAGTGTTCCCAAGGATCGATGGGTGCACTCAATGGCGGCTGATGGCGTTGTCAGTACGAGGGCAGATTCAAGGCCCCATCGACCCTCTACTCCCTCGAGACTGATACCTGAGAGCCGAGCAGAGACGCCCTCGATGACGGAGCGTGCAGGAACCCCGAGTCTTCCGCTAGACAAAGATGAGAGAGAGGAGTTCCTACGGAGGGAGAATGAGCTTCAAGATCAGTTGGCGGAGAAGGAATCAGCCGTTGCGGCAGCTGAGAAATCTCTTCAAGAGTCTAAGGAAGAGCTATCTTTCTTGAAGGAACATGATAGCAAAGTGGGCAAGGAAAACGAGCGGTTGACAACCGAGGTCAACGAGGCCAAGATGCAGCTTGAGCGCCTAACCTTCGAAAGCAAAGAGGCCCAAATTACGATGGACGCGCTGAAGGAGGCAAACTCGGAACTGACGACGGAGCTTGACGAGGTTAAGCAACAGCTTCTGGATATCAAAATGAGCGCGAAGGAGACAAGCGCCGTGTTGGATGATAAGGAGAAGAAGAAGGCCGAGAAGATGGCTAAGATGATGGCCGGATTCGACTTGGGTGGCGAAGTATTCAGTGCTAACGAACAATCCATCGCCAACGCCATCCAACAAGTCGAGGCGTTGTACGAGCAGAGCTCCTCGGGAGATCCTATTCCTCCAGATGACCTACAAGAGCTTAAGGCTAAATTGGTGGAGACTCAAGGTATCGTCCGTCAGGCAGAGCTGTCCCTGCATAGCGGCGTACCGGGTCTAGCCAACGGCAAGACGATGCAGCAACAAATTGCTGAGTTCGATGTGATGAAGAAGAGCTTGATGCGGGATCTCCAGAACAGGTGTGAGAGAGTGGTGGAGCTCGAGATCTCTCTCGACGAGACTCGAGAGCAGTATAACAATGTGCTTCGATCATCCAACAACCGTGCTCAACAGAAGAAGATGGCCTTCCTTGAACGGAACCTGGAGCAGCTGACGCAAGTTCAACGTCAACTTGTCGAGCAAAACAGTAGCCTGAAGAAGGAGGTGGCTATCGCCGAAAGGAAACTTATCGCGCGAAACGAGCGTATCTCTAGCTTAGAAAGCTTGTTACAAGATAGCCAAGAGAAGCTGACTGCTGCTAACCATAGGCACGTTCCCATATCATCTTCTTTTCCTAGTTCATGTATACTAACATAAGTAATAGGTTCGAGTCTCAACTTACTGCTGTCAAGGAGCGTCTTGAAGCAGCCAAGGCCGGCTCAACCCGTGGCCTTAACGCAGGAGGTGGTGCTGGCGGCTTCAGCTTTTCCAGCGCCGGTAGCCGTATCGCGAAACCTCTCCGTGGCGGAGGTGGTGACGCCCCGGCCCAAGTCCCGACTGTCGCCAATCTACAGAATGAAGGCAGCTCTGGTAAGAGAAGCAGCTGGTTCTTTCAGAAATAGAGGGCGGAAACGGAGACAGACAATGGATAGGAACTATAACCAACCAATGACGGGACGATACTAGACTGTTCAGTGATTTTTATCGTACTCTAGAAGACACGCGCGAGGAGCCCCGGTTTCATTCCACGGTACGGATAGAGGATTATACCCCCCCAACGTCAACCCGTATTTCCCCCCTTCCCCTTCCCCTTCTCCCTCCCAATCATCTCCAACGCTCTCCTTAAACACGACAAACTCCCCCAAAGCCTCGGGGCATTCTTCAGAATGGAACTTATGAATGTACGACCCGGTTTACCTTTTTTGTTATCAGACGGAACACTACGGGGTGGGTCGTGCTCTACGAAGCAAGGAGGTTTTACGGGGAGAAGAAAAAAAGGCAACCTCGGTGCGACGAAAACCGGTTGCACGGGTTTATGAGAACAGGACAACGATGCGATATGGCTCTTCTACTATCAACTACTACTACTACTACTGTTTTTTTTCAAACTAGTTGCACAAATGTCTGCATACATCGGAAACGGGCGGCGGGGAGTTTGCGTTTTTTTGTATCGCTGCTGCGTGGTCTTTGTTAAAGCTGTATGGTTACCTACTTACTTAGGTACTTACCTCTACTCTTGTATGTAGGTACTTCAGAGACAGTGATATGTTCATTATGAATACAGACACTCAACTTAGTATTGGCTATGGTGTAGCGCTGTGGCATGCGTTTGCTGGACTATTATTAGAGCCACTGAATTAGGTACTTCAGTATGCAGTAACTGTTCAGTATGGTTCCGTGTATACTGCCGAGTCATAAACACATGAGGAATCTGCAAGCTTCTGTCAAAGGCAATGCTTTTGCCTTGGGGTATGCTTTTGAGATTTATGCGAGGTGGCGCCTACAAGAATAGCATTGCTCGCATTGATTACTGATACTGACGAGTAAGTCAAGATAGTATCTGCCGCAAATGTCTCGGAGCGGTAGAACGCCTCGCGCATCCTTATAGAATGATTGGGGGCGGTTTCCCTCTTCGTCTCCCCTTCTTTTGGGGGGTCTCCCTCTTCTTTTTTCCAAAAAAAAAAGAGAAAAAAAAAAGAGAGAGAGAGAAAGCGAAAGAAACGGAATAACTAGATCGATTTTAATCAAAGATACTACTAGGAAGAAGGCATCATGCTGCGGCTCTCCGAAAGATCGATATGCCGACGAGAGACAAGGCAAGGGACATTTCAGCTGGGCTAGGGTAGGTACCTAGGTATTCGTCAATACAATTATAGCCGCCGCAGATCATGTGGTCCGGCTACTACGGGCTCAGGACGGGACGTCGTCATGTGCTAGTATCATATGCGAACGGAGCGGGTTTAAATACGATGTTAATTTGGAATAATTTGTTTTCTTCTTTTGTCAGGCCGCCGATATCTACATAGGTTGGCAGGTAGGTAGGTACCTACGGCGTAGGTGAGTTGGCGTAAACGCCGCTCATGCATTTGATGACGAAGCGGTCACGGCGACAGCGTGCTGCCGGTGGAACCCGGTCTCAGCGCCATGTTTATTTGGGTAGCATGCGCTGGTGTTATTGGAGTAGACACGTGCAAAGAGGCTGAAGAAGACTCAAGACATGAGTGAAGAATAGTCAGATCTCGTGCCGTCGGTGGATAGCTAACCGCCGAGGTTGAGAGCTGGCGTAATAGTAGACAAGGGTAGCTCTAGCTAGGATTTTATAGAAGAAATGAGGATTTTAAAAAAGCCACGAATAGGAAGATAGGTACCTAGATAGGTAGATCAGACTGTAGAAAACAAATGACACCCCCTCCCCCCCCGAGTCGATATTAAGTAGAATTGGCAAACTTGAGACCTTGCATAGGACTACCCAGTGAGCTGGTTGACACTTGGGTCTAGGTCGCCATCGACGTCCCAGGCGTTCGGTAGCGGGACGTTCCATGGAAACGTAACGGTCATAGGTACTGGAAAGGGGTAAAAAATTGGAGGGGTCCCTCGTGGTTGAGATAATCTATAAGTCAGTTTTCCATTCGCTGTCTTTCAAGGTAGGTAGCTTATCCCGGGATCTGGATCTACTGTATCTATCCCTCCTGGCCGATCAATAACTTCTCACAAAGTATTTCTATTGATTAATTGGAGCATGGGGAAGTACGATGTGGGTTAGAGCTCCGGTGGAACTATAGCTGTTGGTTCTGGGGTTTGGAACCAATACATGCTGCGCCAAGGACTTGAAGAAGCAGGCGGCGAACCGTGCTACTTGAGCGAATAACTAGCGGGTAGGTAGCCTACTAAAGGAGGCCATGTGGTTTGTCCCCAGTGATATATTGGCCGAATGTGTCCGGCTTTACTCCGAGTGTGTTTCCTGGGGGGGAGGTTATACAAAATGCACTTTTTCTTTGTTTCGACGTTGTGGGATGCGGCTAGATTTGGAATTATGGGAACCTTTTGGAGTAGTAGTAGTAGTAGGGCTGGGATGATGAAGAGGTGATGGAAGTTTGATTCGGGCCGATCTCAATGAGGGAATCTGGAATCTGGAATCTGGAATCTGGAGAGCTGGAGATGGAGAAATTAGGGGCGCGGGGCTCCAAATCTTACTATATTCTTTAGATCGGTACCCCGCCTATTCGCTAAAAGATCTCTCCATATTATTACCTCAGGCTTAACTATTTTTGTATTAGAGCGATGGCCTTTTTTTTCTCCCATTTCGCAACTTCAACAACAATTGGACTTTAGAATACCTGATTTTGTAATCACGAGCTCTACTAACTACCAACTACTATTATAAGTCCAACATTGGCATGTTTTAACCAGAGTAAAGTATATTCACCTGACACAATAAAATACAAGGCTCTCACTAGCTGTCTTACTGATAGTGTCGCGATTGGTTCGGCCATGCAAGTTGCAACACTGATGATAAGCTGCTTGACGCTGTACCGGTGTACCTCTAATAATCGGTCAATAAGCGTTATACCTATCGTCATCATTGTACACACAAGCTCACTTCTATCCCAATCTGCCGTAACGACATGTCGGTGGGACCTTCTAGTGAAGGAAATGGAACGACATACGATTTTGCGGGGGATTTGCTTGCTGAACTGGTAAGCTAGCCCTATGACGGCCATTCAGTACTTATTTGGCATAGAGAATGTAACGTCGCCTCTCATCAGGAAATGCCACTACAGAGGCAAGACTTCTTTGATCTCGTATCTTAGGGACAGAAAGAAAGAATCATAGATGCGATGTCAGTTACCTAGGGAGGACCTGCGCCGCCTGACCAGAAAACCGAGCTGGAACTGTCCAGTAGGATACCACAGGAGCAGAAGATGAGAAGATCATGAGTGAGTGAATGACAAAGACAAGCGCTGAATCCTTCTCCTCTCCAACGTGTTTCATCCGGTACCTACCACACCCTTTCCTTCTCAGCCGCCGGCGCTTCTTGCGCTTGAGGACCCAACCGAACCATTCGGCCTAGGAGTTACGAAGTACCAAGTCAACAATTGGTCCGCCGACCCCTGCTCTTATAGATTCTACCTAATTACGCCAATATCAAAGAGATTGATGGCCTGGTGACTTGCATGAGGATTCATAGCCTAGTTATCCTACCGACTAGAGCAGGCAGAGATTCAATCGCAAAAACGATCCGGGTATCCACGCCACCCATCGATACAGTATCAGAAAATTAGCATCAGGTACTTATGCATAGGTAAGCAGGTATCCGGGTAGGTAGGTATGCACTCACATGGGATCTATCTCAACAGTTCAAGATCTACTGCAGATCCAAAAGCATGGCTTGCTTGCCAAGTGACAAGCGGGTTTTTGCTACACATTGGTGTACACACGCGTACGAGTTACGGTAATGATGATTACTACGCAGGAAATAGTATGGTACTTATCAGCGCGGAGGTATACCTCCCTTCCCCTCGTATGAGGTACCATGCAATATCAGCCTAGAAAGTCTGGCAATATTGACCTACCAACCCATTGGGGATATAGGAGCTACATCCTGGCGATACTTCTTATTGGACATTTTCTTGTACCTCGTTTCACTTAGTTTGCTATGGTAATTTCTTGCAGCAACAATTATACCTTCTCTCCATACCCCATGGTCTCTATTCTCCCCCATCTTCCCCAAATCTCTACCTAGCTTAGGGGTCCTTTCTGGGCATAGGATCTTTGCAGCTTTGTGGGTCAAGATTCGAGCTGCATGACTTCTCTCCAAGCCCTTGAGACGGCCCTTTTATCACCCCTGTATTTGAGCCGATATCCTGGCCGCTGTCGTGCAGCCAGCCCAATCACCGCCGGCCCATCGACCGCAACTGGTTCGGCTACGTCTCTTTTCCCAAGTCTAGACCTGGAGACCCCGAGCTTTCTCACTAGCCGCCTACCCCGATGTAGGCTAGCACTAGTAGGAGCATGGGGAGAAGACCAGTGGTGGCGTGTTGTAGTTTACTACAACAAAGGATGCGAGAATAGCTTCCATGATGCTTTCGAAGGGCTTGTTGGATTCCTGGGTACCACGTTTCCCCCAGACCAGCATGATGGATCCACGGTCAACCTGGTACAGCTTGCAGGGGGGCCACATTCATGTAGTAGCATATATACTGCTTCCCGTCGTTACCTTACCAGCCGGTGCATCTATATAATATCTGGCAAATACGCTCCAATCCTACCGTCCCTGTGTCCCCTTTTTCTAACTACTACCCCCCGTCCCAGACGCGTCGACCTCCGTTATCACTTCATCCGGCGACGAAACTTTTGGATCGTGACAGGTTCAACTCCGATACAACAGAATACCTCACAAGGACAAGGAGAAAGGAAATCCAAAAATGGCTGGGGGTGTCATTGTCACAGGCACCGCAGACGTGGGCCGGGTCGAGGCACCTGTCACCGTCAAGGCCTACTTGATTTGTGCCTTCGCCGCCTTCGGTGGCATCTTCTTTGGTTATGATACCGGTAAGCTTTACTCCAAGGTTGTGCGTAATATGTACGGTGCTAATGGGATACCGTAGGCTGGATGGGTGGCGTTTTGGCCATGCCATATTTCATCACCCTCTACACCGGAGTCCCCTACGATTATAACGAAGCCAGGCCCATAGGCATCGACAAGGACCACTTCGTGCTGCCCTCGTCCATGCAATCGCTCTTCACCTCTATTCTGTCTGCCGGTACATTCTTTGGCTCTCTCATGGGTGGTGACATTGCGGACTTCATCGGCCGCCGTCCGACGATTATCGCGGGATGCTTTGTCTTCGCTATCGGCTGTATCATGCAGATCTCCAGCAGCAACCAGGAAGTCCTGTTCGTTTTCGGCCGTCTGATTGCGGGTTGTGGTGTTGGTTTCATCTCCGCCGTCGTCATTCTATACATGTCGGAGATTGCGCCCAAGAAGGTTCGTGGTGCCATGGTCTCGGGTTACCAATTTTGCATCACCATTGGTATCCTTCTGGCCAACTGCGTCGTGTATGCCACCCAAAACCGCCCCGATTCCGGTTCGTACCGAATTCCTATCGGTGTTCAGTTTCTGTGGGCCATCATCCTGGGCACCGGTCTCTTCATCCTCCCCGAGTCGCCTCGTTATTACGTCAAGAAGGGAAGAATCGAAGAGGCTGCTAAGGCGCTTGCCTTTGTCCGTGGTCAGCCCTTGGAGTCCGAATATGTTAGGGACGAGCTGGCCGAAATTGTGGCTAACAATGAATTTGAGTTACAACATATCCCTCAGACCTCCTATGTTGGATCTTGGACTGCCTGTTTCAAGGGGTCCTTGAGTCACGGCAACAGCAGTCTTCGACGAACAATCCTGGGTGCCGGTCTTCAATGCATGCAGCAATGTACCGGTATCAACTTCGTCTTCTACTTTGGCCCTCCATTCTTTAAGCAGCTGGGAACCATTTCGAATCCTTTCCTCATCTCGTTGGTCACAACCTTGGTCAACGTCTTGTCGACGCCTATCTCGTTCTACACGATTGAGAAATTCGGTCGTCGTGCCTTGTTGATTACCGGAGCCTCTGGTATGATCGTCTCTCAATTCATCGTCGCCGCCATCGGCGTCACCCAGGGACGAGAGGAAGTCCACAACAATGCCGCCGTCTCGGCCATGGTTGCATTTATCTGCATCAACATTGCTTTCTTCGCCACTACTTGGGGTCCTACCGCCTGGGTTGTCGTTGGCGAAATCTTCCCGCTGCCCATCCGATCACGCGGCGTCGGTATTTCCACCGCGTCGAATTGGTTTTGGAACACCATCATCGCCGTCATCACTCCTTACCTAGTCAACACAGACGAAGCCAACCTAGGACCTAAGGTGTTCTTCCTATGGGGCTCACTGTGCACCCTGTCCCTGACGTTTGCTTACTTCCTCGTCCCTGAGCTCAAGGGTCTATCCCTCGAGCAAGCCGACATGTGCATGCAGGAGGTCAGCCCGCGACACTCGGCTAGTTGGAAACCGAACCACACATACGCGGCCGAGATGCACCATGTGGAAGACAACAAGGCTACCGTCAACGAGAATATCGAGGAGAAGGTATAGGAAGAGAGTTTGGTATGGTGATGGTAATGTCTGCTTGTACGTATCGGACAGAATACGGAGCTAGATTTATGTATATCGTTTATAAATAAGGAAAAGAACAAAGAAATGAAGTTTGCCCCGCTTGTATAAATCCAATGTGACTGCAATAATAGTATATTGCGATACCTTGACTCGTCCAAACTTTACAATGCGTATTGATTCCAAAGCAATTAGCAGAGCCAGCAACCAAAGCTCTTACAGTTTACAGAGCCATGTAACTAGATTACCTACCTTCATAATTTTCTCGATTTTCGTATTGTAATTCCTCATAATTTAGGCTCCCTAGAACTTGAGCCCCTTCCTATAACATACCCGCAATACTAGGCCAGAGGGGAACACCAACCAGAGCAAGTTCATTGACATTGCTAATATTATAACATTGAAACCTTTATTTTTCAAGCAAGGCATACCTCTTAGAGAAGTCGCCAGTAGTCGTATAGGAGACGCATTGACGCCGGAAAGAACAACATAATATACTTCAAATTACTTTAAATTATAGGGGAGGCGTATCTGGTTCATCAGACACATATTATTAGGAGGTGCCTTCTATATTATTCCACATTCTACTACGTAATAGACTTATGAAATAATAGTTGTGTACGTTACGGATGATTAGGACAGTCGTTTAGTATAAATAATAGACTAATCCTCCAACCGAACCTAACAAGTGTTTCCCTGACATATTTTCCCATAATCTTTTTCTCTCGAAATACAACACACAAACCATGTCTCTCCCATAGCATTGTCGACCTATCTCTGTCAATAATGGAAGAAACTGACAGCTAGTTCTCTAATGCTTTGCTAACGGAATTCAAAGAAATAAACGGCACAAGGCTACCCATTTCCTACCTTTTACTCTCTATTTCGCGGTCAACGTTTCGTTTAAGGAATCATGCTGAATTATTCTCCTGAGTTCCAAGGTCCTCAGCACTCCTAGTTCTAGAGGGAGACCGTGCGACGAAGGTCTGGCTCGAAGGACGCATCCTCCTACGATCACTATTGGTCCTGCCAGAATGACCCCCGATAGCACCGGAAGCCCTTCACAGTCACAATCAGCGTCATAATGGACACCAACCATTGTACTTGTTTCAGTCAACAGCTACACTGGATTCCGGTACAACGAACTCTGGGATTAGTCATTATAGCACACATCTGTTCTAATATCCATGATGTTGATATACAGCCTCGATTGGTAAGGAAGAGTACTATAGTCCTCGTCATCAAAACATTGCAGCTATTAACAATCTATATAAAGGAGCATCACCCCTTTCCATCGTTAGCAGTAGAAGGGTCTGCCAACATAGGTACACATTTTCTGGTGCGGCCACGGCCACCCAATGCAATCCTTTGTCGACCAGCAAACCCGGCAAGTCGTCTTCGACCCGAACGTTACTGCAACAATTCAACGATCCACGATCACTCAGCTCGTCAAAGCTACTCCTTAAGAAGAGCTCCGGAGCCCTCTGACCACGCCTCGGCCGTCGCCAACAGAACGGCGTCATCTACCTCTTCACCGACCACAAGGCAATTTCGGGAACATTACCTCTACAATATCCAAGACTAGAACAGAGATGAGGACCTCCCGTACCGTACCCAACGTGCACGTAAGGCCGCGGCGCGTCTTGACCGCCAGACTCGGTTTATTCTATTCTGGATGTGGCTTGCGACTTCATCTGTCGACTACTACTCATGGATCTAACCTGGCCCTTGGTGACATTGATGATTTCCTAGGGCGGTCTTTGGGGCGGGCCGTTGGTTAATAACGTGTGGGAACAGTACGCGCCGGACGTCATCGAGATTTTTGATGGGAAGATTGGAGAGCGATCTCCCATAAAGCAAACCGCTCCATTGGCCTCTGCCTTGACGTTATAGTGGCACTACCCGCCGTTCAAGACGAAACATACTGAGTTAGAAAGTGTTCAAGTTGGTTTTGCTATTGTTGATATGTCGCATCAATTTTTAGCAATAGTGTCTTTAATCGAGACCACTTTCGATGGAGAAGTGGGTTTTATAGGGTGCTATGATGGTGGCTACACGCTGTTCGCGGAAGCAGGGGATTGCGGTCGGGCGATATAGAAGGGGTTATTCCAAACATCTCTTCGCTCTTACAACGTATTTCATTCTGTTGTATAGTTAGGATTGTGTCAGAATCAATGCATAACAATCTCATGATAGGGATGTGAGTTCATATACCTACCTACCTACCCTTGGGTACTTCAGTTTCTATCTCCGACATAGGCCCCCTTTTTTTCGGACATTATAGAGACTTGGTCCAAGAGCCCCCTTTATTGCCATCATACCTATTTTTGACAAGTCGTACGTCTTGAACCCGTTGCATAGTAATAGCATCACTACTTCATACTGCTTAGGTGAGTTGTTTATTTCTCGAATAAGCCACCTTTTCCCCATTTACCTCATGGTTCACCTAAGTATACAGGAACTCGTGTCATCAGTTGTCGTTGAAGCTCTCCATGAGCGGTCCAGAGATTACTGGGAGTACTCGCGGAAGTAAGGACTGTTAGGAGAGTCGGCGGCTTGCTGTTGTGCGTATGTCGCGTAGCGATTGGTTGTAGGTTCGCACTCGATATCGTAACCCTGGACATAGACGAATAAGCGTGATACCCAATGCCGGCAGTAAATGCCTCCCTCATGCCAGTGCTCATATTCTCTCTACTTGATAAAACGCGGTAGCGGTGGCCGTTTCAATCCTAGGAGCTTCTTATGAGAATGTTTCAAATATGATCGCCATAATTCCGAAATATTTGGCTCCGTCAGCTGAATCGGCGTATTCGAGACATAGAAGTACCGCGATCGCTTATACTCAGCTAGGTATCTATTGGATTTCGAGTCTCGTATCGTATGGTACAGCGTAGCGTAGCATGTCTGATAAAGAATCCCTGATTCATAGGTAGCATAGATTTCGTTCGAAGTTATTCATCATCGGGACCGAAACAGTCAATTGCGTCTTTATCCATCTTTCTCGGCCAGGAATAAGATATGTAAATCCCCTTCCTTATTTTGCTCACACGAATCGATAGGGCTATGATCGGGTTGTCCATCGGCTGTGCGGTCAACGTGAGTCCTTGCTGTTATGGTCCGAGTCGGTACGGGTCAAGACAACTTATTCGGCGTTGGTGCTTGGTGATAAAAATTCGGTCGAATACTGATTCCGCACTCTGTCCTCCAACTGGTCGTTGATTCTCCTGTCACCATAACTGACATCTCTTTCTTTCCTTCTTTTTTCTGTACGTCCAACAATCTATTCAAGCTGAAATGAACTCCGGGGTATCGAAATCGAAATCGGCGCCTCGTCCCGTTCCTGCTCATCGGCTCGTCCAAGTCCCCCCCTTCCACGCAACTTCCTCCGATTTTTCATCTGACCACCAGGCAGTAAATCAACCAATCGTCTATTCGGGCAGAAAACCTCGTCGTGTCCCTCTCCCCTGATTCCGTTCCGAACGTTGACTGTAAAAATCGTGAAGCGTGCCGTTTCGAGTACGTTGCATCGTATTTCGACGAAGTGATGTAGCATACGCATGAAACCCTGCAGGATAAGGCAAGAAAAAGTGCAGAGTGAGTCGTCCAGTCAATATTATCATCCGAGACCCTAGGGTTGCCGTAGGGGGTGCTATGGATTAGCGGTATAGCAACCAGTATACCTACCTACCTAAGTAAGTGAATAACTAAGTTAGAGGTAGTATATCCATCATGATAGCAAGAAATTATCAAGGTGCTAGTAGCGAGCGGCGTCGTCTATTTGAAATAGGTGAGCTCGTTAGTACGGGATTCGGGGTCTTCATATCGACTAGAGGTAGAATTTCTGTGGTGTGTACCGAGAAGAAATTCGTCGAGATCGTATAAGTTGTCGTATGCTGTGCCCGTAGTCGTATTGTACCGCCGGGATGATAAATCGTGTTTTGGACAAGAGATTAGAATCATGTTTTCGCAAATCCGAAGAAAAATCGTACGGTGATTCGGAACCCCCTCTTCCCCCTTAACCAAACAGACATCGTTGTCAAGTTCGTCGCGAGATGCTTCGTTGTTATCCAAAGGCCGGATCCAGTATGAAATAACCTCATTCGATCACGGGCTTAGCATGAGGCCCGAGATGTGTTTCGTAACTGTATTTGAACAATCTGACGATTCCAGCGATTGGCTGCGATGTATGGTGAGGAGCGGTAAGTGTGTAGATAGCTGTTAGATAAAGTTTTTCAGGAAGATCTCACAGTACTGGAGATGTCAAGGCCTGAGCCCTAAAAATAAGTCTTCCAGGTGCTGTAGGCAGGTATAGGTGGCTGCGGTCTCCTTTTTCGGCTGCATGATCTACCCATTATCGACATCTCGGCGATGCCGTGGCTTGCAGGAAGAAGAAAAAAATTTTCAACCCCCCTGAAGCCACGAAGGAATCGTCCGCATTTTCAGATTGATTTATGTTCAGTATAGCATCAACACGTTAAAACTCATTTGGATGAGAATGGCTTCCTTATAAAGAGAAGGAACTAGTTTGAGAGGTATAGATAAGACTGGCGGTCAGTTGAGGTGTCCAATTGTTTACAACCTAACACGTCGTCTCCAGCCTCCTGGACGAAAAGGGGCCAGTCGGGATCCACTGGTTGGGCAAACTGGGGGATGTAGTTATTCCTTTACAAAGCGTGTTAATTATGTTATACTACGTAAAAGGCGGTATGGCTTGTATTAGGACATGTGGTCACTATGTACCAAAGTAATCAACTTTCATACGAGCCGATTGGAGGCCAGGGTGGTTATGATAGCACTGAAAAATAGAGAGGCAGGTAGTAAGTATTAGATACATGGCATGGCAACTGAACCCTGTTAAAGACGGCTCGCAAGAGATCTCGGTATGACGGTGGAACCCTGAGCCGTTTTTGAACCATGTGCCGATACTAAGTTAAACCGTGGAGGATCTCGCGAGCGGGTAATTATTATTATTAGGTTACTACTACTACTACTAGCACGAAATGCTTCGTCGTATCCAGATCTTCTCCGCTAGATCCCCTTACCCCTTCCCTGCAGGGTGGTGGACGATGTCGTGCCGAACCAAAGTGTGTGCTTTTTAGAGAATAATGAGCGCTAACACGTTTCTAGCGTTGGATGACGAGAAGGCTGCAGATGTCTCGGAACTGCAGGTACTAAGCTGCGGAGATTCAATACTTTCATGGTTCTAAGTGATTACATGTACGTGATAGGAGATAAGTGGTTTACAGAGGTATGTAGTGGCAGAATGGAAATTTCTGTACAGGCAGATTGTATGGAAGCTATATTCATGAGCTCTAAAGAATGTCGAAAATAGTTGTTTCTGCTCATACTTGATCACTAGTATCTATGTACACGTAGCCAGAAACACGAGGAAGATGATTAGGTAGGTACTGATATTTTTCCCTGTTTTTTCTAAAAAAACCCACATAAATCAGCTCATTCTTAGTAACCAGGCCGACTCATCAGATTCGTTCTCACGGACTCAAAGCTATAAGCTTTTTTTTAATAAAAAATCTCCTAGATTAAAGAATCCTACAACGGACCTAATACGGTACGGGAGACGGGGGAAGCCTCCGGGCAAGAATCGCCGGGGTAGGTAAAAACTCGATCCCGGAGCGGAAGAGTTATGGTAGGAGCATGCAAGTGATGAGAGCGGAATGTCACAGTGTGGATTTTCAGGGGCTACATAAAAGTATGGGGTTGTTAGTCTTCAATAAGATAGGAGAGACAAAGTACTCTCGTACCGCGGCATTCCCTTAACCTGATTCGATATAAGAGGTCTATAATAGCAACTGCTATAGCACGCACGGACTATTCTATATGACGGGAACCTTTTTTTTTCTCTTTTTCTTTTGGGCTTAACGCATTTCAAAATCTGCAAAGCTCCTGCAGCTAATAGCTAAACCCCCTCGGGAGCAGTTTTTCCGTAGTAGGCAACGTTCGGTCCTCTGCTCGAAATCTCAGTGGCTGGGATGTTACACCATCCATTCCTGATCTTTTGACACTAACGGCAAAGATGCTGATCAAGGGGTCCAAGGGTCTGAAGCGAACCCGTCCATAATATTTCAATATGATATATTACCAAGTCCGGCCGGTTACGGATTAGAGGTGTTATGTATCAACTCCCAACCGGGCAGGAGGACAGAGCGGCAGAAAAAAGTATATGTGGCCTTTTTTGTTGTTGTCCCCGTTTACAGTGGACAGTCGATGGTCTCGGCAGGGTTACGGATTAATGAGCGAGGAAAAGAGAAGATAAGGGCTGTTTTTCGGATCGTTATCGTATTATCATGCAACCGGCAATATTGTTATATGTTGTCTTTTCTACACCTGGCATACTGAAACATACATCTTGCAGCGGCTTGTGCTGGCTTATGCCGTGCCATCCTCGAGCCCCAGCATCTCGAAATCTCTCTCTCGGCTTATTTGGGTGGGTGATATTAACAGCTGCACGATTTCGGAGTGCGACATCTACATGCGCACCATGTTGTAACGAGGTCCGTCCGCAACGGCTCGCTACCAAAGCGCGAGGCCCATCAAAAATCTTTTTTTTCTTTTCCATTATTCTTTTTAGGGAAAGGACGGCACGGGATGGAAAGGAGGCTGGGGTTCCAGCGATGACAGGTCTTGGCCTATCTCCTTTCTTATTTTAAACTATGGCATCGGTTGTCTATGTATCGGTTTCCGATGTCCTGCCAGATGTGGTTGACGATTCATTCATCATGAATCCCCATGCATTAATCCGGACTCGTGATTATGCCGGTACGACCAAGACGTACGTGTGTGTGTGTGTGTTGCGTCTCTAACCGAGATCGATGCCAGGGATTGCGTACTCGCAACCTCACGACAGATGACTTGCATTCCCCGCATCCTGCCTCGCTCTCATACATGCGCTAGGGTTCATGGTGGTCATACGGCTTCGTGGTGATTCGGCGCCTGCGGGTTGTCGTGCTCTTGTGTGACGTCTGGTTCTTGTTACGTGGCTGCTGGAGTGTCTGGAACTTACGTGCTCGCCTGTTGAGCTTGCTTACCTCGCATAGCTGTGCTGTAGGCTTTGCGAGGACACTGGTGATGATTAACGAGGTGCCTCATGCAAGTCATCTTGCTCCCGAGAGCTACTTCATGCCTTGGGGTACCCGTAAGATGTACATGGGCTCCTTCAATGTAGCATCGCCCGTAAGGGTAGTCTATTCGTTCCAAGATCATTGTTGGCACGTATCTGCCCAGTCTCTCTCCGTTGCTCTCAGCATTTTGTATCTCGATACTCCCCCTCAAGAGGATCTGTCCTAGGGAGGCTCTTCAGAATTAGGTGCCCGTCTCTTATCAGATCCCTAACGATTAGGACCTTTGCGAGCTCCACACCACGTCCAGGTCACTGACACGGAAAAGATAGCCTCCTAGTCTACTAGCCGTACATGTGGAACCAGATACTAAAGGAACCCTGCACGAGAGCGGTGTCAGTCCGTGGCCTCCCATCCAGATATGGATCCTGCTTGCCACACGGACACTGAGTGTCAATACCACCGTTTTCCCTCTCGGATCGGAAGGGTGTCAAGAGTGGAGAGGTTATCGAGCAGGCTATGGACATGCAGCTGACGAGCTAACTAACTAACTAACTAACAGCTTATTCTATATTTGTTTACACTTGCCTGAGTAGGTAGAGGCTGGGTACCTAAGGCAGGCAGTTATCCCCCTTTTCTCCTTCATTGGCGGGCCCTAAACACGTTGCGTATGCCAGGCGGTGAAGTCATTCCATCTATATCTCCCTTACTTCCCAATCGAATGTTGTCTAGACACCTCACGTCTGTTTGTTGCTTGGATTGCGGTCTTGGCCGGAAGGAATGAAAGGGGGTCATTGCGCGTCGGCATTTTTTCTCTCCTTCGGCCGGTAGCTCCATTGACCGAGATGGGCGATGAGGGTGACTTGCTCATACGGCCGCAGGTAGGGCGGGCTCCTACTGTATATGAATGACCTTGTAGCTTGCCTCCGAGATCTACCATCCCTATGCTTTGTGGGCCGTCATTGGATCGTTGTGGGTGTGTTGCGCTGGCCAAGGCGTAATCAGGGGTATATCTGTCTTCTGCTATATGGGCAATCGCGCGCCAAATCTGTCAAATTCCACCTATTTTGGTCGATTATAGGTCATATAAGCCAACATGGATAACTGCTTCGCACTCTTTTGGTACTGGATAGATAGACTGCATGCGAATGGAAACCTATAGTCGCCGTCACTATTGGATGGGTATTTCATATAAATCGCGAGGCTAGATGTATGCGGAAAACAAGTGTCTTAGTTCTTAGTACAAAGGCTTCCAAGTTTTTTTTTCACCTTGCTATCGGCCTTGGTGTGCACACCTAATAGCTACTAATGCTACAGGATCCAAATGGTGAGGACGAATCAGTTTTACATATATACATGTATTTGCTTTGATGCCTATAGGATGTGTAATATCGAGACTATCGCTAGCGAGGCATCCTATCAAATGTAACCGACCCTTTCCTTCAAATGTCTTCCCGATAGAAATATGTAGATGATCGAATCCGTGGGGATTGGTCCCGCATAAGCAGTGTTCTATATCCTGGTATGTAGTACCTTGAGGCGATTATATTTCGTATTGTTGAATTGTCAACTGCAATGGAAACCCTAGTGAACCTCAGACCGCATGGTAGTCTTCGCCAAGATGCCGGTGCGACTCCCTTCCGGCGAATAGCCTTCCATCTGTAAGGGGAGCCTTGGTGTCCTTGTTTTTTGACCTGAATCTCTCTCTAGTCCAGTCGCCTCTACGGCCCGGGCCCGCCCCCCTCCATTCTAAGCTCGCCCTTCCTGCTCCTACTAGTGCCGCATGACGGCGATCAACTGCCAAAAATTACACGAGCATGCCGGTAGCTCCCATTATTGTAACCGGAAAAGCGCCCACCCAAACCCATGAGATTCCCGAAAATTGGGGTAGCCACCCTTTTCCTTAACACCTTGCCTTGATAACCGGATCGAGCTGATGACACAAAGGGAGAACATCCATAGTATCAGAGTGATGTGAGATCACTAATAACGTATCGGGAACTGCTGGTAGAGTTGGTATTCGATTCGAATGATGCCGTTGATGAAAAAAGTAAGTAATTGCGAGAGCGGCTTGGGCCTCGCTTTGTCGTTGTGAAGGTAATTATGTTTTATATCCAAAGTCATCATCCACACAGAGGGCATTGGCCTGGCTGTACGATGTAGCGCTCATGCGGGCCTCTGGGACAGGCATGTTTCCGGTTACCGTCCATTGAAGTGCGGAAGAAGTGGGCGCCGGGGTCCAGACACGACGTGTAGATGTAATAGTTCTTGGTGAAGTCGCACATGATTATGATGATTAGGGATTTCCTGGTGGAAGGTTGTGTGAATGAGATGAGTTGTATATATGTAAAGGTGAGTGAGTGTAGTTGTCTTGTTGTTCGTATGACGTCCGAATGAAAACTACATCATCAGTAAGTGGGCTGGCTCATGATGATATATAATTTATATCTGTATGTACGTACCTCGCAAGGACTCCTCTGGTTTGAATAAGATGGAACAGGGCTGGAGGAAGGTTTCCAGAAGAGCTAGTAGATTCGAACTAAAACACGGTATGGAGAAGAGTTTGGAGCTAGGAGTTGTGGCAGCAGAGTTTTGGGACGGCCCCGGGATAAGATCGTGACAGCATGCCTAACTTATTTATATTGTGTGGAAAGTGGAGATGTACAAGACGGAGCTTGGTCTCGTAGAAGCTTCAAGCATCAAAGTTGTACAGGCAAGATACCTTGCAGGGAGTGTTAAGAGTTGAATATATAACGGATATTATTAAGGTGTGGTCAGCCTGGTCCCTGTGTGTGCGTGCACGCGCGCGTGAGATATTATTAATGTATGAGGGTAAGAAGAGAACGTGTGGGCGAGTGTGTGGGTGTAAGTGATAAATTAGTTAGTTCTATGGCATGAAGCAGGCTTCAACAACTCGCACCCAGTGGGACGGAGAAATGACGAACACGGTATGAGAGAGTGTGAATATAAATCTGGAGCCCGAGAAAGGGCCCTGGGGACGAAGACGACATGGGTATCTTTTTTTATTATTATTATTTCTTCTTTTCCTAAGAGAGATGATCCATGCTGGAGAGCACTGACAGAAGGCACTTGCACAATACGTCTCAACACCCTAGGTCGATTACATATCGATGGTCAAGGTAAAGAAGAGGGAGTTTTGTGTGGTGTATGTGTGCGTGTGACAAACGGGGCCTAAGCAAATCTAGCTCCATCAGACGATCGATGAAGCATGGTCGGACTTTCGACCGGGGCCAAAAAGAGAAAGCTTGGAGTGAGATAATAGGTATGGTATCCCTGATATCCCTGGACGGAGAAAAAGAGTGGTCCATGGCCGTTCTCAGGAGGGGGAGAAGCAGAGCGGGGGGGTTAGATATGAACGTGGAGAAGTAAGTAATAACAGAAAGGTCCGTTAATAATATCAAAAAGAGGTTCGACCGTCATCTCATAGACTTGCTTGGTATACATAGTAGACAGTAATAGAAAAAGGAAGTATAAAATGCTACAGGGGAGAAAAGAAAAAAAAAGAGATCCTCAAGGTACTCCGATCGAGTAACCGAGCAAGGGGAGCTTCAAGGGGAGCTTGAAGCTTGTAGGGGTTGCGCCAGCGTACGCGCTTTCGGTACACCAATGTAGCAATGTACCTAGTAATGTAGCAATGCGGCAGTAGGCTTGATGCAAGGTAAATCCATTTTCGGCACCCTTCACCCTGACCCTGGGATCCATTTCTGTTTGGTGATGTAGCCCTGCGTGAAGATGGGGTTCGTCTATGTAAGTGTGGTTGAGTAGCGCAGGTACCGAGTCCCACTGTTGCTGTGCGGTGGTGAGACGACGTTAGAAAGCTGCGAAAAAAAAGAACGAGGCGGTTAGGTTGTCAGTTAATTTGATAAGCGAATGCAGAGTTAAAATCATTTTTCATGCGCCCAGCATTTATCTCTAGCGGTCACTAGCGAGTTACTAAAAGTTCCTAGGCGCGGGAAGACATTGACGGATTGATTGACTTCAAGATTAAAACTGGTGATAAGGTAGTACATAGGTACATGGAGTACGCGGAGTTTGAGCATTGGAGGGTACGTACTCGATACTCGGTACATTGGCACGTTTCGATTCAAGAACAAGTGGAGGTAAGAAAAGAAAAAAAGAGGAATAAGAATGAAAGTAAAAAGCAAAAGCGCATCCAAAGCCTCGGCATTCAGGAAGCGGGTCAGGGCCAACCGGAGGGGCTGATCTAACATGGGAAATATGGAAATGCCACGAGGTCGCGAAGGAATCTGGAGATTTGTCTCATTGCTTCAAACTTTTTGCTGGAAATCTCGGAGCAGCCTTGTCTCAAGTCCAGCCGCAATTGCGGATTTGGGGATTGGGCTGCAATGTCCTGTAACAATAGTAGCAGTAACAATAAAATACCGCGATATTAATTGGTAGTTAGCACTAGCACTCTCTCACCTTCATGCAAACCTCCTCCATCCAATCCATGCCAGCTGAGAGATTCTGATTCTTTGGCAGGTATTTGTCGTGTTACAGCTCTGGACGCCTCACATTGAGGCGACCTGCCTGCAATACCAATGGCCTCGGGTCCACAGTGATTTCATATCGTAAGAGTCTAGATACCGACGAGGCGTTGAAGAAAACCCCAAAATACAGCGTAAAAGAGCAATCTTTCTTGCGCCCTAGTCTAGTATGCTCCTTCGTACGCAATGCCTCATGTCATGTTGTATGAGCCTCCGTGCGTTAGCTAAGCTGCAAACCCCTGGCTCGACCAGAGAACTGGAGGAGTAAAGGTACTTAGATACATGTATCCGGACTCAACTCCTACGGCGTTTGCAGATGTATGTATGTATGTAAGCGCGGCCCAGCGGCTTGGTGAACCTGCATCAACATCGGAGATTATCTCCTCGTCATTGAGGGTCTGATTTGCTCCTGATATATTGTTTAGGCCAGACGCAAGCAGTAACCGATTGACAGGTACGAACTATGCAAGTTGGCCAATGAAGGACGAACATTGGTATGCTGTATGCATCTCCATATAATAATAATAGCACTTTTATACCTGTCAAACTGCCTTGACAGTAGCGGTGTTGACCTCTCAAATGCATCATCCTGAATATCGCAACGGGTAAATAGATGGCATTGTCAAATCTCTTGTCCCATAATACTTGATTGGCGCATCTACCTGCTTTGAACCTCGAAGCACAGAACGTGACGAACCAAAATGCCTCAATGTTGGCCCAGTAGTTTACGAGCAGGTGGGGCTTGAGGCGTTCGAATTCGTCCAGCAGCATACTTCGTCTAACATCACATGTGATTCAATTCGGGTGATAGAACCCCGGAGAGTCTTTGTCGTCATGCGTAAAGCTCAACTAAGATGAACGTTCGTACGAGAATGGATGTAGGGAGAGAAAATGGTTGAGCCAATGGTGGTAGCGAAGTTGTATAGAGCCGAACCGAACCCGGTATCCCCCACCAAACTCCAGTTGACTCGGCAAGTTCCTTACTGACCAGGTTTCAACTAACTCAATGAAATGGTGATAGGCTTGCATTGATTGTATTTTACATGGCCGACGATACAGTACGTACGGATTCCTTGCAACCGGAGAAGTACGGTAATAGAAGATAGGTATGTAGGCGACGGGAAAGTGAGGCGCCAGAGCTGTGGCTCCTCACCTCAAATTTGCCCGGTATCCGAGTCGATCTACCGAGGAGGCCGCATTCGTGGCCGCCGATCCTTAGCTAGGGGGAGGAGCATTGTACGCCTGGCGCCGACGTTAGGCGAGAAGATCCGGCGTTGTTCTCTGCACTAAAACATTCTGTCTAGATCTTAGGAAATCTACGAGCTGGCGCCCCGAAGGAACATTTTTTTTTCTGTCTAGTCCAGTCTAGTCTGGTCTCGCATATCGGGGCTTAGGAAACGCCAAGACGCGTCGTTATATGTAACCCAGATGGTTTCTCTCGAGATGTAACGTGCGCACGTTTGACTCGCATTGAATGCATTTTACCTGGGAAATTGAGCCGGATGGGGGAATACAACTTCACCGACACTGAGTACGTACGTATGTATGTACGTGATGTGATTTAGAAACCTGGTACCATGTAAGGCAGGTGATGAACAAGATCTGAAGGTGCCTCGCTTACGTCTGGTGATACCTATGCCTCGCAGTTGATGCTTTATGGAGTTGTATACATAGTATTAGGTATAATAACGTATGTAAATAGGTAGGTGGGGGAGAACCCAGGAGCACCGGATGAACCCCTTACGCTTGTGGTGATTACCGAATAAAGCCTGCATGAGCCGCTGCTCCAGTGGGTTTTCTCAACGGGCAAGCTACTGCATCATTGTGGGTGTGTGTCCGTCCTGTTGGCGTCGGAAACAAGTACGAAGTACAACAAGTTAAACAAACCGGAACAGTGTTCCGACTCGAAGGGTTTTGGGTTTGCAAGGAGGACGATGGTTTTCGGGACTATGGAAAGAATGCTTCAATGTTCTCGAAGGCGTGGAATGGAAGCTGCCAAGGCATACCGTACAAATCGTGCACGCTAAATGATGAGCACGTTTCCAAATCGTACCATGAATCAGGAACGTACGTTTTTCTGTTTTTTTTTTTGTTTTATTCCGGATACATGTAAGCAGACAAAGTGCAAGTACTATGTAGTACTATGTTGTAGAAAAATCCAATTCATTAGGTTGAAACGGCGATGCGGGGCTAGAGAAGCAACTAATATTTCACCTGGGGACGCTAAGGCGTAGGTGGAAGGTATCACGGCATGTTCGCGTAATCCGTAAACGTGGTTATGTACGTATAATATGCATCAACCGAGATCTGGGATTTCCTGGGATTTTCTTCCGACGCGCGCTTAGACGGTACCTACCCTTCCCCCCCCTGTCCAAAGTCACCAAGTCCCTAAAACTATGGATCGATCTCAATATGGGACCCCCCCGAAATGGCCGAGGGTATGCGTCAAAGCGCAAATTTGAGTTTCGTCCTAGTCAAAGCGCTCGTCTGATCTCTCTCTCTTCATGTTATTTTCTTTTATTATTATCATATTTTTGCCTTTGCTATGAACTCCCAGCGGCTCCAGCGGCTTTTGCACACTGTTCGACTTCGCAATGGCGGTGATGCCTCTTGTTGCTTTTCCCTTTTTCCCTCGATGCCCGACGTCAGAGCCACGTTTATTAGGCTATGAATATAACATAACGGCATCCACTATGGCGTTGCATGGTGCACGCAAAGGCGCGTGCGATACCCTTCAATAAACGATGCTAATAAAAACCCGACATATGTCTTAATGCAGTGCAACGCTTCTCGCCTGCTCTTGTGTCTAGACCAAATTCTGACAAGTCGCAGCCAAGCCAACCGTTCAAGAGAGTCTCCCGATGAGTCCCATCAACGACTTACCGAGATTCATGCGAGCATGGCTTAGTGCTACATAGCTATGTAGTGGGTTTATGGGTTCATATGGTGCCTAACCCTGATTGGGTTTTTAGACCAACGATTTTCAACACTATCACAGGTTAAACCGATTCGACGAGTTTGGAAACTACACCACGAAACTTGCCCACATGGTGAACCAATGTGTCTTGTGAGGTCTCGTACCCATTTGTCTGGTCTAGTAAGCACTTACGCACTAGGTTCATGTCGAGACTTTCCCGATGTCAGAACCCATGATTCATGACAGTCGCCTCGCTCTAGACATTGGATCCTTGTCGGGCCGTGATAGGGGGGTAGTCTGCACGCTGTCGGGTAGTCGAGTGGAAGCTGCTAAACGGATATGCACATTGTTCGACGTACGAAGATGAGACTTGAGCTATTTCCCTTGTGGTCATCAGCCCGACAAGGTTGTCTTGGGGGTGGCTTCTATTCCAGCCCAAACTGACTTATAAAGGGGCTTACCCAGCAATTCTCAGCACCAGTTGTGCCCGCCACAATGATTGCTATAGGAAGAGCGCTATAGCCACGAGGCCATCAAGATAATCCCTAGTCGTCCCAGAATGCTTGCAAGAACCACCACGTGGTGTCATTGACAGGCGTTTGCCTTCTGAAACGACATCATCGAGACCACTACCCCGCGCGAAGAGGCAACATCAGTCGTGGATCTGTTCTGCATGCGTCAACGACTACTTTGGTCGATGGGTCGCGTGGCATGTTTCGAGCTTTCAAGGTGTTAGGGGGGAAATTGAGCACCCGCATTTCGAAAATTGGTGAGCGAATGAGCTCAAAAGCGGTTCAGCAGTGCTACAATAACCAATTGTCTGGTAATTGAAGCAGATACGGCTATTGAAATATACTAATGGACTAAGTCTACAACAGGTGGCAGATGAAGCGTATCTTTGACACGTAGGTATCTCGGGTTAACGCATGACTGCCAGTGAGGGCCAATGAATTTGGTATGGATATCTTTCTCTATAATGGCCATGAACGTGGCAGAGGACTATGTATCAATGCTAGCAGAACTACTATACTATACTATAGCAACCCTTATTCGAATAAACATTCCTAAGAGATCCCCGGTTTTACATCCGCCGAGGCCATGGTTCGCTCCCTAACTGCGTCGTGTTACTTTAGGATTGCAGGACGAGTATGTGATCGAGTTCATCCCGATGATCTAGACGTCCAAGACAACAGACACCTCACATACCATCGCTGCCAGAATGTCCGCGTGCCTGGGTAGGTAGATACCTACCTACCTACCTACACACCTCCTGCCCTAATGAATAAGCCGCAAAACGATTTGCCCATACGGATCTCTACCGGGCCAACGAACGCAGAGCAGAGTGAGATTTGGAGATGCGAGTGGATCCGAAAGACCCGGATCCTGTAGGCCTTCGACCCCCGACTTGGCGCAGTTGCCGACCCCCGACGACCATTCGTCCGCGCGGCGAGATAAGCGGATGGGGGCTTCATATAATATCCTCGTGTTAAGAAGACAGTCCCCAGAGAAAAGAAAAAACTGGTTGGTCGGATAGGTAGATTAAGAGGTAGATTTTTTTTGGTATTTGTACCTGCCTGATCTATGGAGACGACTTATGATGCCTAACGCTGTTTTACGTTGCTTTAAGGGGGGGAGGGCTGACTAGGTGGATATGACTTGCAGCGTGGAGCAAAGATCGGGTCTGGACTCCATTGGACTGTTTTTATATGTTTTTTTTTTCTACCTGAATATCCACATTGACATCTCTTAGTTGGAAAAGATCGTGATAATGGTATATCTGCGGTTGGTAAAGCTGCAGCTCGAGGAGATACGGTCTACTGTAAATGCTTCAGGTCTTGGTATTAGGAATAATTCGTCAAGATTTCAACTGATTTCAAATTGCTGCTGCTGCTATATGCCTTACGCTAGAACACAAGGAGATAGATACCCATTGACACAAGAAGAATAGGGGTGGGCGTGGGGATAGGATCACGCCTCATCCCCTAGCGAATAGATGCCCTTTAAAATTTCCCAGCACCACAGTGCAGCCGCATCGGTGTCTTTTAGATCCCTTATCCAATCGATGCACAGCGCCACAGTCTCGTTGGCATCTTGGTCGAATTTGGCTTCCATGAGCGTCGTCCGTATCCGCACTAGGATGGGAACTTGTTGTGTTAGGTGTAAGAGCAAGAGAATGCCGAGTAGGTTTTGCGACCAGAAGAATATGCAAGGTATCAGTCTCTTGTGGAAGCACGTTGGCGACATCGTGATAGGCCACTTCACCATGGCCTTGAGGCACTCCGCAACGCCCTCCGCGTCGTCTCGTGTTATTTGCTCCGGATGGTGCAGGGCCTTGAAGATGAATGGCCGGTATATGATGTATTTGACGTAGCAATATCGCGTCCTGAGGTTGGCGGCCTGGATATCTGCGGCATAAGGGTAGCTAACGGGAGGGGTGTTAAGGTTGGTTGAAAACATAGAGGTGTGAAGGTCCGGGACGGGAGGCGGGTACATCGTGTGTTCGTCGTATAGTTCTTCAGCCGGAATCGGGAAGGCGCCGGGATTTTCTTCCTCCCAACGTAGATACACGGGTAGCAGTCCTCTCCATTGGTCTAACTGAGACGCCATTTGCTTCACCATAACGGCTATCGGAGACATGGACGCCTCAACCGGTACGTGTGTAGGGCCAAAAGCTTCGCCAACTTAGTCAGAAATATCTCCTTCAAGGTTGATGGGGGTGTGCGCAATAATGTCCAGATTACCCAAACCCAAAGAGTCTGAAATTTTTTCAAGAAACTCAACTTACCATTAGTTAATGTAGTGTGGAATTCCACCGCAAGTCGTCGAAGCACTATTTGCGAAGCAAAGTGCTCCTGAAAGTGGGAAGCTTGGTTCCCGACGTAATCTTCTTCGGAGAATGAGCCGCTGAAATCGGGTAATCCCACCAGTGACTCTAGTTTGTCCAGCCCAGTTCGGGGAATATTCAGCTCCATGTCCAAAGACCTGAAATCAATCAGAAAAGTCCCCTCCAAAATTCCAAAATATCAAATCACGTACGTCTCCATTATGGAGCAGTGCCAGAATGCTCTTCGGACTAAGTCACCTCGGTGAGTTGTGAGCTCCTCAGGGTTGCTAATAACCATATTAATACATCCAATCTTGGACCAAGCCTGGCTTGCGTTACGCACCTCGTTAATAATGCTTGACAAGCTAAGGAAGCTGATATGGTCATGCGCCAAAACTCCTGTTTCAATTAGCTTCAAGAATTGCATCTGTGACTGGATCGACATACAAGGTGATGGCAGCAAGTCCCGTAGTATAGGCTAGAAATAAGTAAGTGTAAGCAATATTAACGCTATCAGGCGAGGAAATACTCACGCTGCTAGCGAGAACATTTGAACATTCTCAAGACTGCATTCAGTCAGATTGAATCCCATTCGTTTCCTCGCTTCATTGAAAAATAGTAATCCCGGTGGTCTTTCTACCGTCCCGCCCCTGATGCCACTGGGGCGGCCCTTGCGTGTCTGCAAGAATCATATTAGTAGCTCTCTCGGGGATTTTAAGAGACGTATGCAGTATGGACTGCACAATAGATTTGTGCTTGACCAATTTACGTGGTATCGACGAGTGAAAGTCAAGGAAACTCACATTAATAGGAGCACCTTGCACAGCGCTTATAGCGACTTCACCGAGTGCAAATACTAAGCATGCTAATGTTGAAGAGCTGCTCTCGTCCAATCCGCGGCTCGCAATCGTAGGTAAGATTTCGGCTTGGAAAAGTTGCCTATCCATGATAGGGTATATAAAGTTGATAGTGTCGAAGTATGCCTTTGTGAGTCGTTGCATCGTTTCCCAAGTCAAGTTTAGCCCGCTTATTTGTATCCCACCAACTTGACTACCGGAAGTAATCTGCAAGGACATGGACGCCTCTTCAGGGCCCATATGGGTAGATTCGTAGATATTCGTTGGTAAAGATGTCGCCCGGCCTTGCAGATCCAATAACACGGCCACTCCATCCTTCTCCAAGTTTGCTAAATCGAAGTTCGGAAGCTTATTTTCAAGGACTTGCTGAATAAAGGGCCATGATAGCATTTTATGAGTGGCGGAGACGTACTGAACATCTCGCGGTGATGCTGGAGGGAGTGCTTGAGAGTGAAGATGGACGTTTGTGGTAGGCCATGCAGTGGGCCGGCTAGCATCTAACATCGTTGGAGGAGCATTTGGCTGGATAGGATTATAGATTGACATGGGAAGCGTGCCTCGGGCGTTAAGACTATCAACCTTCCCATCGAGATTCCTCAGGCCCCCCTCAAGGCTCTTCAGCCGCTCTAATATCTCAACGAGGGTCTTGTCTTTTCTGTGATGGGTCAGTGTCTTCGGTACCTAATGGTGCAGCGCCATTCGGTTTGGGGTTTCCGTCGAATGGATCCGAGGATGGCATTTGCTTGCATGTGAACGATACGTACTTGGTCGGTTGAGGTTCTCGGTATTTGCATTCCAGCTGCTAAGATTAGTAGAGGAAGAGCATAGGGGAAATGAACTATCCTTACATTCATTCGCTATTACATGGTTTAGTGTTAGCATTCGAGTCTACTGTGCGGTTTGATAATCATTAGGAGTACGACCCAGGAAGCAGACAAGCGTCGTGCCACCTAAACGTCATCTTCCGGGGGGGTATCCCTAGACAGGATCAAAGAAGTACAAGAAGGGGCTCGATTACTGACCTGACAGGTAGCGCATTTTGGTCTCTCTTCGCTACATCTTTGTTTTCGCTGCCTGCAGGATTCACAAGCCTGGATGGGCTGTTAACACGCGTTAGGGAAGATGGGGAACGCGGGAATACCTGAGCTGCTATGGCACCCCGCTCCTTTCTGCTGTTGGTGGGCGTCGCTGGGCCAGCAGAACTCGAATTGTTCGAGTTGCTCTCGGGATTCATCCTCTGTAAACAACAAGCGGGCCAAAGGGTAGGAAGGTGAGGATCGAGACCGACCGAAGTGGTTTTCTGTCAACCTGGCACATGGCAGACAACACGAGATCAGTGCTACAGTTGTGCCCAAATACGACCATCCCTAAAAGGAAGCGCGAACCCCGAGTGGTGAAGTGATGCAGACCAAGCGTGGTTGTATACCTCCGTCTGGGGGGGGGTTGAAGGGGCGGTCGCCGGGCCGGACCGCAACGCGTGAACGGCGGAAGCGTGAACTCGGATATCTAGGGACCCCAGATGGACCAGGATGGTGGCGACGGGCCGGCCTAGGACATAAATCCTGCTTCACTAACGAGTGTCATGCAATAGGGGGGCTTTAGGATGGCACGAGGGCAGAAACGGATTGAGATTTTGTATTTTTTGGAGACTTTTGGGTTAAGGCAAGCAAAAACAGAATATTTTGATGACTGTGGAGGGCGCTTTTCACGGAGCAAATGCCCGACTCCGCTGGCCGCCTCACCAAAGAAGGGGAATACAGGGCTCCTTTTTAACGGGCGCTCGTGGGCCAAAAAAAAGGATGAGTGTCTCTTGTCGGGACAGTTGTCAATTTACAGCACAGCGAGTGCAGTGAAGCTGGTGTTTCCAGACAGCCATATACATGACTCTCTTTTTTCGGACCGCGAGAGTTGCCGTGGGATTTTTAATGGTGGTTGATGCCACGATGCTGGCTAGAGACGGAAAACAATTAAGTGTGGCTGCTGCACTTGCGAAGGAATCCATAGAAGATAACTAAGGTAAAGTGGACAAAAAATATCAGGGGCTGAAGAAGTAAGTCTACAGGGAGGGATATCAAAGCTTTCCCACCCGCCCAGCCATTGCGAATCTCGAACCTGTAAGTACCTACCTACCATACCTACCTCCTCTATACCTCGTCCATAAACTTACCACGTGTGCATGCTAATATAGAGACAAATGTAGGAACCGTAATTTTGCGCTTGTGACCAGGCTGGGCTCGCCCAGTCGCAATTCCGAGCCGGCTCCGCGATGTCCTTGGATTTCATGCGAACCTGGTCCTGGGGTGAAAGCGAAAGTGACAGTGAAAGTGTCCCGCGGAGGCAAGCTTGTCGGCAGGTCCACTACAGTTTGGAATTTGGCACGGCGGCGCCCACTTAGAGGCCATCGTGACAGAGACTTCAAAAAGGGTAAAGTGTCGAAGACGGACGACAGGCTTGGCTGCCGAAAAACAGCTAAGCCCGACGTCATGCCGCACTTTTCCGCTTGATTCATAAGATATCAGATGGGGACGGCACCAACGGAGAAAAACCGATGCCTGTCAAGCCTGTGATCAGGGAGATGGTCAGCCCCAGGCAGCTCCAGATACGGTAGCCCATTTAGCTGGGTAGGCTTTTATGTGACAGAAAACCTGATTGGGGCCGCGCGTACGGAGGTTACAGGTGAAAGAATAAAAAAAAAACATTATACTGCATAGGTAGGTATATGCAGCGCTGCCGTGAAGTGGGTACGGGAATGAGGAGAGGAACTTCATGGAAATAATAGTATATAGTATTAAAGTAAGTAAGTGAAGAAAAAGGAAACAAGCAAACCAACCTACAGTAGGTATTGCGAAGGATAGAGGGGGGAGAAGGGAAGCCGGCGAAACAGAGGAAGGGACGCTGAACATTGTCCACAATTCTGGACATCACCCCATTGGTGCTGAAAGCCTGAGACACACAGACACTTCACCCACCAAATCGCATCTCTAGAGGGCACTTCGGCTTGGCATAATGCAGTAACGCGGGTGCTTTAGCAGGTCCGGCTAAGCTAATCATAGTAACCGGTTCCATAGCGGAGATAATAAAATTGGGGGCCTTTTTTACACTAACGATTCCGAGCACATGTACCTGGAATAGAAGAAATGTGGGGGGAAACAAGGAAATGTAAGCGATCCCGGTGTGCACCTCACCGAGAAAATCCAGTGAGCGAATTCGGTACTTACCTACCTCATGCTCTAACATCTTTTTTTTTTTTATTCTTATAGACGTCACCCCCCATCTTATGCAATCTCACATGCTCTATCCTGTCTTAGGTAACCTTTGACTTACATTCGTGAACGCATAAGATGGTGACATGAATATTACGTAGTTATGACGAGGGCCACTAGATGGGCCTAGATCAACCCCCCCTGAGTTATCTCTCACAACGTTTGATTGCCTTTTCCTCCCGGTCCAGGTGGTATGCGACCAAGCCCTCAGCTGAGCTCTTCAGGAAACATCATTGGCGAATGCAATTCTCGAGTAACAGATGATCTTATTGATGATCTTCACCTTTTTAAGCTACCCTCGCTTGAGCCGCAGCCGAGCCCGGGCGACGACAATCCGACTTCACGTCTCCCTCAAAACCAAGGAACCAGACCGCTTATCACACGTGTTCTACATTTCAACTCCAACTTCTAGGTGACCAGTTAGACGGGCGGTGTAGTCCCCCTCTTTTGCCCATGTCGATGATTACTGCGATGGGAATCATCGTCATCGTCTACTGCACTGAGGTCTGTTCACCACGCATCATGCTTTGCTTTCCCCTCTTCAGACCGATCCTGCGAATGAAGAGAAACTCGAGCACGGACACAATAGATCTAAAGGAAAAGTAAAGGACTTGCAGAGCTATTTCAGAATGAATACTCCACTGTCGACCTTCACAGCCCACAAATAAGTACACCATATATACGTCAATATGCAGCAAATTGACAGATCAAATATCGTATGTACTACAGGAAGAAGAAAACATTTTAGGGAAATCACTCGGTTTCCATAAGGACTTGGGGGTTGGCATATCACAAAGCAGGGGACAAGGCGGAAAGCGAAACCATCAACTCCTAAGTGGATTCCACCCAAAAGCAACACTTCATGCACCTAAGTCGAGGATTGTGTGTGCATAGAAAAGTTCCCCAAGGGCCAAACAAGTAAATTGTTTGGATCGGACGAGATCAAGGTAAACAAGTGGTCATCCGGGATTATCTCCACTCGTCACGAGTGAGTTGAAGGCATACTGCCAAAAATTTACGAACTAGTTTCTGATCCCCGCCGCTCAACGCCACTCATTTTACCACTTTCAAATTTGTTCTGAAAAGCATAGGACTTCGAAAATTTGTGATAGCAGCTCTAGTTATTAACGGGCGTTCCTAGAAGGGTAGAGAGTGTAGCCTTGAAAAAAGGAGATCATGAACTAATATGTTGAATTTCTGTAGCATACTGATTAGGCACAGATACCTAACAAATTCCTCGCAATAATGGCACTCAGAAAATCCAGCCTCCCTTACTCTGCAGTCCAAGACACGATAGATCAGAACAAACTTGTGCTGAGATCACAATACCCGATATTTAGGGACTGTTAATGCTGCTGACACGAATTAGGAGCTTTGAACTGTAGTCCCACTTTTAACGATTTACGAGTTACGAGACAGAGCAATGCAGCTGAATCGAAGGTCCTTGCCTCCAGCATCTTGCTCAAGCCGGATGACACGTCTAAACCCCAAGTCGAGTGCTCTCGGGCTCAACACATCTTCATCCTCTCCAAGCGCTCCTCGATCGATCGGTCCCTTCCTCGACCCTTCCAATTCCCAAAGTCTGCCATTAACTTTCACAAATGCGACAAAATGCTGACCCAGATGCTCCTCATTGCTAGCGACCGTGTCTCCCAGCTGAACGCACGACTTGTGCGCCTCCTCGAACGGAACACTGTTGTACAGCAAGTCGGCTCGATCCTTCATTCTCAAGGGCACGGCCTCACGGCGGATCTTATCGAGATCGGAGTTCGGTTGAATGTGCTCGGCCGCAGGACCATTAATAGCACAGTGCAAAAAACCAATAGATCCACAAGCGTTACCGATAGTCTGTTTGAACCAAATGACGGGCTCATCAGGACCATAACCTTCATAATCACCCTTCGCAGCGTCTTCAGCCTGACGTTCCTCGCCCCAAGCAGGGGTGAAGGGCAAGATGACAAGTAGAGCCAAAGCCGGTCGAGGGATATGTGCGAGGAGCTCGGGTTCGTCGAGCGACCAGACATCGTAGAAGGCTAAGTCAGACGACAGGCCCAGTTTTGCTGCCAGATGGTTCATAACCTCCGGGTTGTTTTCTGCCATCAAATATAAGCCAATGACCGTTTGGGAAATGCACCCATGTGGTTGATTGGATACCTAAGACAACCCACTTTTTTCGCTCCATCTCCATTATAGTTATCCACCAGTGTCGGTTGAGCGATGCTGTTGGAAATAAGGAATAACTTCTTGTTGATGGTTGGAAAGATTGGAGGCAGGCAGGCAACCACAAACGTCACAGGGAAGGTCCTTGGAAAGGAAGGCCTGGGCGTGGGAACTACCCCACACTAAGCCACGTGGGGGTCAGGGTTAGATATTGAACCATTGTCTCGGGAGCTAGCCTAGATCCCGCTCCTTTCAAAGGTACCTAACTATGATCATCTTAGACGACGACACAGTGAAGTTTTGGAAGTTTTGGAACATTTTGTCAACTTTATGGTGGTATTGAGTCGAGGTTACTGGAACCAAGGGGGGAGTAACCCCTGAGTACCAAGACAACTTCCATACCTGTTACACTAGGACGCAATAATATTATCAAGGTCATAAATCGCGACAAACAGCGCGTAATTCCGCAACTATGATCCGACACCCAGCACCATAGTTCCTTATCTTCGAGGTTCAGATTCCTGTCTCCAATATTGCAAATTACCAGCCATGATCATCGCACCCGAACCAAGACTTCGAAGAAAAGTCGTGAGGGTTTCGTCATCTCCTGTGCCCAAGACTAACTTGTAGGAGACAAGATTAACGTGGAACTGAAGCCTAAGGGGTTGCTGCCCAACACATGGATTCGCGTATTACACTAGCCAGGTCCGTGGGCGCGATCCATACAATGCTAAAGTTGGCGCGGTAGCGCCGGGGATGCGGAACATGCAAGAATAATCTCGTGGTTCGCTGATACGGCGACGGTGGGATAATTACCGGTAGTTGTATGCGCATAGCCTTTCACCATGCTGTCAGAAACGACGCCATACTTCTAGCTTTACAACAGGCGCCACCCTGCTACTCACAATCGTTTCTCTCCCACAACAGAGAAAGGAGAAATGACGATGTTGAAATAAAACTAGAGAGAGTAATTGGTAAGTATTTTGAATAGAAGAAGCGGCAAATAGCATGATATTGTAATTCTTACAAATGAACCATAAGACTAAGCTTGCTACTATACCATATTCAAATACTTACTCCCCCATCCAATACTATTGAAGACAAGCTAATCCTCGACCCAAATGGAGGATCATTAGTCGGCATCTCAATACGACCCAGCCTCTTTTTGATCTCCCCTATAGGATCGTATTTGAAATGTATCAAGTCCTTCAGATCACCCCAGCTGACAATCACAAGAGCATCCAGCAGCATCAACAAGATCTACGTAAGAGAAGTAAATGGTGCCCCGATGATCTTGGCATTCTTCGCAAACGTGTGTAGATTTAGGCAAGTGATAGGCTTGTGAAGTCATGAAAATACTATTGGTCATAGAGAAAGGGTATCCAAACTTGGCCAGGGATGGGGGCCTGCCGTGTTATCCTTGACTCCAATTACAGCAATTAGAGAATTGTCATGCAATATTAGATAAAAGAAAACAGTCATTATCTAGGAAACTAAATAAATCTGTAAATGAGGTATGTTTGTAAAGCTTTCTTATTTTATACCACATTTACAGAAAATATAATCATAACTACTTCTACTCGTAGTACACAGAATCTTGAGCATTACGTCTGAAAAGTTCTCGCTTGTACTACTATGAATATTTGAGCTTTTATTCATGCAGCGCTACTTCGGATGTCCATGTAAAGCTTGAAATATAAAGCGTGTTTAGATTATTCATAGCAGGGGAATGAGGCTTTTGTAGATGGGTTCGATTATCTCGGCGATGTAAGATTACCTACAAACGTGGTCCTCTTAGGTAAACACTTCCCCTTTAAAGAAGGATGACATATCTCTAAACTAAACCTTAACTTACTTGGTTACCCATATACCAGGTACCTAGGTAGGTACCCAGTTGTACTTTCCTGCCCAACTCCTGTTATGTTTTTGAACTAGCGACTCTTTCCCCCATCACTAACCCTCCAATTTTCTCACCCTCTTCTCAACCACCTCCTCGAACTCGCTCACCCCACCTTGCAAAACACTCATCTGTCCGGCCCGAAGTCTATACAGCAACCTCCTCCCTCCCACCGCACTACTTCCACCACCTCCACTATCATCCTCATCACCCTCATCCCCTTCATCACCAATCCCCTCCACAACCCCCCTCACAAACCAGCGATCATGACTAACCAGCACCACCGCGCCCTCCCAGCCCCTCAAAGCCTCGCGCAGCGCCCTCACAGTCTCGTAGTCTAGATGCGTGGTAACCTCGTCGAGAACAAGGCAATGCGGACGCCGCCACAAGATCCGAGCCATCTGCAGCCGCACGAGCTGGCCGCCCGACAGCTTCCGCACAGGAACGTCGGAGGCCAGACGACCAGGCAGCCCAAGCGATCCAAGAAGCGCGCGGATCTCGCCTTCGCTCAGCTCGCCCGCTGCTTCCGTCGCCATCAAGCTCAAAGCCGTCATCTCCGGATCCGCGCGCCCTGCGGCCTGCAGGTCCTCGACGGCGTGCTGCGCGTAGTACCCAAGTCTCAAGCGCGGATGCTTAGTCGCCGTCCCGGAGGTCGGCCGCGTCTCCTCGACGAGCACTTTGACAAGCGTCGATTTGCCGCTGCCGTTGAGGCCCAGCACGCCGATCCGGTCGCCCATGTGCACGGACAAGCTGACATCCCTGAGCACCGTCGGACTCGTATTCATCTCCATCTTCATCTTCGTCTTCGTTTTCGCTGAATCCGACGTATAGTACCGGAACGCAACACTCTCGAGCGAGACCAGCGCCCCGGGAAACCGAAGCTCAGGGGGATCGGGCAGGACGAGAGCAACGGACCTATCGTTGTCGTCGTCGGGTGGGACGTCGATCTCGGCGCGCCGCGCGGCGTGGTATCCGACGAGGTCGCGGTTGAGCTTGAAGCGGGTGCCCTTGGCGCTGACCTCGAGGCCCGATCGTTCCGCGAGCTTTTTCCGGCGCGACTTGGCCTGCCGGATCTTGTTCTGGTCGTCCCTGGCCTTGCCCTCGCGCAGGTTGCGCTGGATCGTCTGCTGCATGTGCTCCTTCTGCCTGTCCTGCGCCTCCTTCATCTTCGTCAGGTGCGTTCTCCTCTCCGCGCGCGACGCCTCGTGCGTCGGCAGGTCGCCGTGGAAGTACGTCAGACCCTTGTCCTTGATGATGAGCAGGTCGGTGCAGAGCGAGATGAAGTCGCGGTCGTGCGACACCAGGATCAGGGTTGGCGGATTCGGAGAGTCGGCTTGCGCTGCAAGGTACCGCTGCAGCCAGACGATTCCGAGAAGATCGAGGAAGTTCGTCGGCTCGTCGAGGATTAGGATGTCGGTGTCCTGTAGCAGTGCGGCCGCTAGAGCCGTTCGCATCTTCCAGCCTCCGGAGAGGCTCGATACGGTCTGTGCCATGCGCGTTTCTGTGAAACCAAGACCGGTAAGTATCTTTTTCGCCTTGGACTCGGTTTCAACGAGCTTTTCTGGCTCGACCTGGAGCTGGAGGTCGGCAAGCATGTCTGCGGCTTCACTTGTTTCCCTTGCCAAAGTCTCGGACGAGATCTCGTCGTCTTTCTGCTCATATCTAGTTTCATGTTAGTAATTTTATTAGAATGATAGGCAATATCGTACCGTAATTGGAACTCAGCAACTCTCTTCTCCGCTGCGACTAGGGCTTTTCTGGCTTGCATTCCTCTCGCGCCGCTGCGAAGTCTCGCATCTTTATCCTTCAGGAATAGCTCTTTTTGGAGGCGCCCGTGGTGGACTTTTCGGAAAGCTCGAAGAGCGCCAAGTGAATCACCGCCGTCGACACCCTTTGATAAAACTAAATAAAATCAGTTGGTACAAGTACCTATTAAAGAATTAATCATATGTACCGACCTTCAATTTCCTGTTGCACTTCATGCTTAGCTGTAGCTCGCTCGATGACTTCCTCCAAGACAGCTAGACCTCCGGTCTCGCTGGACTTGGGGTTAGGTCCCTCATCGGCATTGGAATCACCGGCATCTGTCTGCTGTAGAATAACCATGCGAATTTCCTCTGGTATACCAGGGATGAGCTTCTCAGCTATCGCCTTTAACAGCGCTATAAAGACTCGTAAGTCACAATCGCCGGTTTACTCAACATAAACGAGGACTCACTTGATTTTCCAGTGCCATTCCGTCCTATCAATGCATATCGCTGGCCGGCTTTCAATCTCAACTTGGCGTTGTTGAGGATCTCGGTCCCTTCGCTCTTAGCCTTGCCCTTACCTTTCACACCAGGTTTGGGTTTTGATGTGACGGTAATGTTTAGTCCTTCAATATCCAGCTGCAGTTTTCCTTAGTTATATGCTACTAAAAGACGATATAAATATGAACATGGAGCGAATACATACCTCACGGTAGTTGGGAGTTCCTATATTGAAGCGGGTTTGCTTGGAGGTACATAAAATAGTTGTAACACTTTCTGCTTCCATGGAAGTCATATTGGCGGTGGAATCCCGAGCGTTACTGTTTGCCGAGATGGGAGCTGAATTACCATATCGGGGGCAGCCATTTATTTATATTTCTTTCCATTGAAACCATGATTCTGCGTAGGTGATTATTTCTAGGGAGCCTCATTATCTAAGTTTTACTCTTTGCCAATAAGCCTTGTACTCGTTCTGGCGTGCTTGAAGGGTATCGCTTTTCCTTATCCCTACGATCGACGTGATATACAGGATTGCGTCGTAGTGCGTCCTCAGCTGCAGTAGCGCCGATGATTCATTCTGGTTCATGGTTATAAGCTCCGTGATTGGTCAATTCCAGGCTTTATAGCGGCTCGCTTCAATCTTTAGGTGCCTCAAGGGGAATCCCGACGCATTATGGCGTGCTGAAGCTAGGTATTTGTACTTATCTTCATGCAGGCAAAGGATGTACACTTAATTGTCGTAGGACCTAAATCTCCATGATAAAAATCATTTGCAAAAAAAAAACCATCATGATGTGAATTACTACTCATCGAACTATGGACCGGTCTACTAGAACCTGCAAGTGAGGCTGGCTCTCCGTCTTAATCGTCATGCTACCACCCCGAGGCAGCTCAACAATCGTCCCGTCGATGCAAACCTTCCTCCACCTAGCATCCTCTTCCCAAGTCGTGACCTTGACCACTTCGACCTCGTCATATCCCACCGCCTCCTCCCCCCCTTTTCCATCCTCGCCAGTCCACTTCAACCCCACGTGCGCCCCTCCCTTGTACGCCGCCGTCATGATCTCCATCATCTTCTCCTTGGTGACGGGACCGAAGTGAACCAGTCGCAACTTGCCATCCAAGGGTTTACTATACGGAGAAATCGTGAACTCCTTCTCGAGATTGGAAACCGCAGCGGCTAGGATGTACGCATAGCGATCCCGGTCGAGCTTCCGCAAGGAGGAAGAGGAGGAGCCGTCTTTTCCGGGGGCCACTTCGACGCTGGCGTTGTACTCGTGGTTCTCGCGGAGAAGCTGCTCGGCGAGGATGCCGAAGCGCTTCGCCCCGTGCTTTCGGTACTCCGGCGTGTCGCTCTCCCACACCAGCTGGCTGTGGAATCCGTAGCTGGCGACGACGAGCCCGTAGAGATGACCTTTCGTGAATTCTTCCGACACGTCTCCTGTGATAATGCGAGAGCCGGTGGAGAACTCGGTCTTGAAGGAGGGTAGTGGTGCAGCGGTGCCTTTGAATAATGTGCGCAGGCTCTGGACTAGACTAGACGGTGTCGTCGCGGATCCGGCGGGCGGCTTGACTGGTTTATGGAGCGAATGAAATAATCCATTTCCCGTGCCTAACGGTAGTATCGCAATCAAAGGCAGATTTGCTCGAGTGTCAGACCCCTCCGCCACGCTGTTTAAAGTGTCGATAACGCCACCGTCCCCGCTAAGCAGCACGATTGTGTGCTGCACCGCATCCGGTCCGGTAAAGCCAAGATCTCCAGCGAAGTTGCGGATACTTTCAGCATCTTTCGTAGTAAGAAAATTGATCGTATTTGGCTCCGACAAAGCAGCCGATCCGGCTTTTTCTGTAAAAGAGGCACGGATGCCTAAGTTCTGCAAGAGCGGCCAGAGAACGGAATCGTAAAATATAGGGGCGGTGCCTTTTCCGGAGCCTGTCGATGAGATAAAATGGACATGCCGCGACGGGCCGGATTGTAGGTAGTCCGGAAGTCCTTCAATCAAGAACCCATCCGGTAAAGACTGCGCTACATCTGCGGTCTGAGTTTGAGTCAGTTTAAATGACGGGTCCTGTCCCTCAGTATTTTCCTCCAAGCCGAAAATATCATATAAACCAGGTGACCGTTGTTTGATGAAGACAATTTCCTGGGATTTGTCGGCGCCGGTTGATGCATCTTGTCCGGTGCCGGCGGAGCTACCGCCCGAGTGATCGGCAGACATTTTTCGTTCCTATGTCTATGGCTAGAAGTTCGAAGTTCTTTACAAAAGCCAGATATTATGACTCAGTAGAAGAGCTAGAAAGGCCATTCAGAGTGAGGTTTTAGAGCCGTAGGCAAGTGTAGGTAGGTATGTAAATCAGAGTGAACTAGTACATGAAGCTGCTTGGAACGATAAAGAAGCGCAAGTCTAGCTTAGTAATTGTGGGCGGGTTATGATTGCCTGTAATATAACTGGAAGCTGAGAGTAGTACAGAGTTAGATCTATAGGAGCCGATTGGAAAGGCTTCATGAGGTGCTATACTGATCTCATTGCATAATCCAGGCTTATAGTGCGATTTGTCTGACGCCGGCGGGTTGGTTACTGGCGCACTAGCTCTATATAATAGTGGGGTTTAAGCCCTCCTATTTTCATTCTTGCCTTTCACTTATATATAACGGCCAAGATAGAATGGAATAGATGGATATGAAAAAATAGAAACGGGGTATCATTGAATTTCCCTAGAATAGACGTCGCATTTATGTGCATCAAACCTGCCCCGTAACTCCTAGTACATGCTGAACTACCATCACTCCTCATCAGCGCGCCTTCGCTCTAGTTTGAGGGCCCCAGTTCTCCTTTGGATTCGTCTGGTATCTGACGAGACCCTTTTTGGACGAGTCTCGACCAAGCTTCTTATCGAAGACAACCTCTAGCTTATCAATCGCTTCTTGCTCTGCATCCTTCGCAGCGTCGTCCTTCTTGCCTAATCTAAGAATGGTGTATGCTGGGGTATTTCCCTTGATCTTCTCGAAATTGAAGGGGCCATTTTGCCGGATCCATTCACGCATGACATGCCAAATAACAGACCATGGCGCATTGGTCTTGATGCTACCGGGCTTGCAATGACTACGAGTAACCTCGTATCCTAGGTGACGCAGAGCGCCTCTGAAGCTATCCTCGTCAGGACAGGTGCAATGTAGCGTGCCTGCAAGACTCGAAGGATGGAAGAAGAATGGGTATGGCTCAATTGCAGCAAACTCATCCTCTTTGGTACTCTGTAGCTCATCTTCGGGAGGCGTGAGGGACTCTTCAAGTGCCGTCATTAACATTCCTTCTATGCGTGGTTTCGTACCATATGTGTCGTTGGACACATTAGGTAGATCTTCTAGGATCTTATTGATGAAGTCGGCAGAGTGTAGCGGTCCGCCATACATCGGGCCGGCAAGATGCATCTTCGTGCCGCACTCTTTACACATTCGGTCGGCAGTGGGTGCCATGGCCAGTCCGTGCTTGTAAAACACCCCCCTTCCAGATTTGTTAGGAACCTTCTTATTTCGAGATAAGAACTGCGTCTCCCAGGCACCGCATCCTTGATCGCAATTATATACCACCATAGTCTTTCCCGCCAGAAATTTGACCTGAGCGGGAGACTTTCTGACCTTAATAAAGATTCGTGTGTAATAATCGATGGATAGACTTAGGAGCGGCTCTATGGCCAATCCGTACCTCGCAGCTGTCGACGCAACACCGTGAATTATAAGACGCAACCCACTTTCATGAGAAAAGAATCCCTTAGCAGGAATCCCACCGTAAAGAGCAAAAGTCTTCTCTGGGTATCCATGTGATGCCCACACGCCCGAGTCCGTGCACGTGACACACAACAGGCCGCCATCATCTCTAATAGCGTTGAGGGCGGAGTCAAAGAAAGGGGCGGCGGTTCCGTAGGGATCTAAATCGATTACATCGTATTTATTGCTCCCTTTGGGGCCGCTTCTCTTATTCTGACCTTTATTCTTCGCGCCATCGTCTACGATCTCTTGGGTGAGCAACGAATACATGTGCGCGCGTGCATCACCTGTCGTAGCATTTATTTTCGACTCAACACCATTATGCTCGGCATTGCGCTTGATAGCTTCGACAGCCGACGGGCTGAGATCATTTGCTGTAATGGATGTGACGAACGGTAGCTCTTTGGCGTATCGCAGGGCTCGGAGTCCCGTTGCTGATAGAGCATCGAGAATGGTGAATCTAGGACCAGAAGGTTGGTTGTTTTGTTTCGTTTCACTGTGCTTTGCTGCTTCTTCTTTACTGGGCTGTTCGCTTTCGGCGGGTCGGTCGATCATAGGTATATCCTCAGTATTACCGTTGGTCGCTTCTCCAGGATTTTGGTCATTCTGTGTATTTGCAGGTGGCGCTTCTGCTTCAATTGGCTCGGCCTCGTGCTTGACTGTGTCAGTCGCAGATGTAACGCCCTCCGCAGTTTCAATTGCTTTCTCTTGTTTCTTCGATTTGCTACCGGCAGCATCGGATCTGTCACGCTTCCTCTTGGCCACCCTATCTGCATTAAAGCGCTTCTTGGACAAAGCCTCCTGGCCGTAGGCTTTGATGGCAAGGACGGTCAAGTCGCGATTGAATTGCTGAATAGGATTGTAGAAGACTTTTTGCTGTTCCTCAACGTCTCCCAGCTTCTTGTCTGCGGCGTCTTTTGCAGAAAATGGGATTAGAATGCGAGCTAATCCCTCTTGGACCTCTGTGAACTCTTGTCCGTCTCGCATGAAGGTTTGCACACCGGCCAAAGTTGCAGAGGCACCATTCTTAGGTTCTGCCATGGTGTGTACGACTCGAAGCAGATTCGGTGTAAGTCGCACTCGGTTTACATTCCTAAGTACTGACTTGGAGGACAAGAACGATACCGAGAAGAGCATACAATCGGGTTAAGATTGTGGCATTGGAAAGTCAAAAGTTAATCAACAATTGAGATAGCGCAAAAGTTGAACCTGCGATGGTCTACAGTTATTTTTTTTTCTTTCTTTTAGGTGGGCAGGTGGGGTGCAGCGGGTGCTCTAGCTCTGTTCTGCCGGGCGGTCAGTGGGGCAGCTCAGCTGTAGCTCCCCCCTGACTGAGGGGTTATCCACCAGCACTGCAGCTCCCTCAGCCTCTGAACTCACACCTCAAATTTCAGCTCAAACACTATCATCCATACCTACAACTTCCTTTACCTCAAATAGACATCTTATTTAGGTAGTTAGTACCTATCTTACTCTTTGTGCCAGGTGCAAATCATTCTTAGAAATAAAGTGAGATGAGGCGTCACGAAAGCGAAAATCGCAGTTCCCCAATAGCCACGCCAACTACTTCCTACGCATATCTCTCCATGTAACAGGAGCAACCCTGAACTCTCGAGTTGGGTTCATCATAGGAGAGATTCTAGATACCAGGAAGAGTATAAGTTATGCCTCTTTAGAGTCATGCAATATCTGCTACCAATCTATCAGATGTATATTCCTCTTATTGAACTCAAAACTGGAACATTTCACATCAGACAATTCTGGAGAGAGGTAATGGACGTAAGATTTCTTGCTGACAGTTTGGGGATGCTCTGCTTTCAAAGCGAGACGGGTAATTGCTAGGTTAGCAACCACCTTCCTTACAAAACGAGGCCAAGAAAATAATATGGTCGCGATGGATAATACTGAAAGCTGTTTCCTTAAATCGAGCCGTGGCTTTGGTCAATAGGTAGGTACTTTGGTCTCGAGTGATGGCAGTCTGATATTATTCCTCAACTTCTCACAATTCTCTAATCCTCCCTATCTTCCTATGTGTGTTTTCCTCCTCTGTGCACCAACCCCCCGTCAAGACTCTGGAGATGGCGGCTACAATCTACCCATCTAAGAACTCGGGAACCCATCGTTCATCTATCCCAAGACTCAATATCGACACAGCGATGGCCTCCCAGTTCCCCTCAACACCCCCCTCGTCTTCCCCCAAGCCTAACAATGGAAATGGTCACAAGAACGGGCACAGCGGTGATCACGGTACTCCACCACCAAAGCTCGGGGCTCCCGAGGCCTATCGTCGCCTCTCTCACGCCGAGTGGGTCCGATTCTGTCGGGGAATCGTGGTGTTCAAAGACGATGAAGGCGAAGAGGTCGTCCGTCCAACCAGTCGGTGGTGGCCTCCCAAAGGGTTCAGAGATGGCCTGTATGGGGACGTGCTCACCGAGAAGACCAAGTTCACCTATTGGTTTCATTGCATAAGTGCCTTCACCTGGATCCTGATGCTCCTTCAAATTGCAATGGGTGCGGTTTTGACTGCTCTTGGATCCATCACCACTACTTCCTCGGGAGGCAATCATGGAACAACCATCGTGAGTTATCTTTCCGATAATCAGCATATTTCCAAAGTCCATCTTCATACAAATCACCATGGGTATCTCTTCCCTAGAATTAACCTCGTCCTTGGTACTAGACTTCTATCGCTGCGGTCAACACCTGCGTGGGCGGAATCCTCGCTCTGTTGCACAACAGTGGTCTCCCGAACCGATACCGTTTGGACAGGAACGAGTTCTACAAGCTCGAGGAGCACCTGAAGTCGATCGTCGACACTGCTCTGGTGCCTGCAGACAAGGATATCAACGAGGTGCTTGCCGAATGCTTCGACATGTTCCGGGACGCCAGGCAGACAGTCCAGAACAACATTCCTGATTCATACACCGCTGTGCCCAAGACACCGGCCACCACAGCCTCGAAGATAATCGAGCAAAAGAAGTGAAGCGTATTGATATAGGAAGATTAGGTTTTTCGATGAGCACCTTGTCATGTTATCCTGGAAAAGTATCTTTGATTGAAGGAAAGGTTTAGGAGTCTACTTATTCTTCTATTGGCGCAGCATATTAGTCACATGGTAGTCGGAATCAGTTGATGTTACTATAGCGTGGTAATCGAGTTGGAGGTTTAGCAAGTATCTTGGTAACCGAGACTACACTTACACACCTATGTAAGTAGCAGACTTGGTCATTCTCTAATAGGGTTGGACGCAATAAGGCACACCTAATACCAAACAAACATTTTTGAAAGCAATTGAATCTTGGGTCAATTGACCTCCTTCCTATATGAAGGATGTGACATGAGTCTCATCGGTTTCAAGCGCCTAACATAAGTGCTTCGAATCCGAATTCTGAATTCTACGGCTTCCGAAGTTGGTAGAGTCATGAACTGTTGTTTGCGACACGCTACCCAAACCAATATATAGTGATCAATATGTTCGTTTATAAATCTACCCGTGTCTGTAGGAGAATCTAGATTCTAATTCATATGCGTAGATGCAGACCCAACTCCTCATCATTCATGCGTACCATACCCATATGCCCGTCATTGCTAACACATGCTATATAATATAACCTACCACGTATCTGGACCGAAATGACTTCCGTTAGGCACCGTATTGTACGAGCAAGCTTGCCAGTCACACCCCTGTTTGTAAACTTCGGTTCCCCACCAGCTGAACTTGTCCATCCAGCCCGGGTATATGAAGCCGAAGAACACGACCACGATGCCAAAGGCCAACCCCGAATCGAGAGCCGCGCTGAGCGTCATCGTGTACTTAGCCCACCAGGCCGTCGCGCGGTTCTTGATTAGGTAGTTAAAGATATAACACACCACCGCCCAGACGGAGAAGTTCAGACCGGTCGCCGGCGGAATCCAGCTAAGTGACCCAAACAAGACGGGAAGGTTGATTTTTCGAACTATACTATTCTTCTTGTTGCGACCATATAGCCACAATGGGATTGGAGCGATGGCCCCAATGAGGAAGCACCACACTAGAGGCCGATAAGTCGCCGTCGGTCCGAAGAACTCAGCCGGGCCAACGACACCCCATAGGATAGATCCGTTGAAGTGAACTCGAGCGATCGGACAAGTAAATCCGTTGATAGCCTCGGGGGTGCAGATCCCTGGGACGTTTACAAACATCCAATTGAGTACGAGGATTTGTGTAACGGAAGAGACGATCGTGGCGACCATCTGTACCGAGAATAGAAGCCTAGGTGGAATTTTCATGTAATGTCCTAGTTTGAGGTCTGCCGCGAACTTAATGCCCTGAGCAGATGAGATGTAACCGTAGGTCACAAAGACCATGTTAGCCACCGGTTTGCCCGGAAATACCACACCGCATATGAGCTGGCATATAAGGTAGATACTACTATGTTGGTTTGTTACCGCCATCACGATACCGATGGGTATGAACAGCACGGCACATATTCCGAGGGCAAGTAGTAGTCCGTACCACGGTAAATGGATCGGGTAGCTGCTTGCGTGTCAGTCGAATATCTTCAATTGCGAGAGGGGGATATGACTCACTACTCAACGACGAAAATGCCTATTGCCGTCATTGACACGAACGTAGCCAAGTACCATGTGATAGGCGCATCCTTGTATCTCCTCATAAGGCGGTTGTGAACATCTTCATGACTCAGAATGTTGTCGAAAGTCGAACTGGACATTGCAATGCTCGGATTGTCTCCATTAGCCTGTGCTCCCCCGTTACCCTCGCTCTGAAGGGGCTGATACGCCGGTCTGCTTTCTTCTTCTGCCTCCTTCAGAGAGCGTTTCCATTGAACGTATATGTCTTTGCCATGCCAGCAAGTTGTATGTGTTAGGAGTGAAGCTAGCCCTGCAAATTGGAGCCCATAGCTGAGGACGTAAGTGATGGGCAAGAATACCCGACTATAATTCGAATACGCTTGCTTGTCAAAGACAAAGTCTTTATCTAAGATTTTGCTGACATCGTAAATCTTGCCGGTGTTGTCGAAAACCGAGGCCGAGAGGATTGGCATATAGGACGAGTAAAATAAGTTGCAGTAATACCCAATTGGTGCGATGATCCACATCACTATCACCAAACCGCCGATGACATTCATAGCAGCCCAGAACGGAGTCAGTAAAGGTGAACCGATGTACGCGATCTGCGCCCAGTCAAACGTGAGCGGGAACAAGCCCAGTCCTGAAGCGACCCCAAAAAGATTCGCCACCACAACATTTTTCGGGGCAAACCAAGTTATTACGTTGAAATAACTTAATGCTGGCATCAGCAATCCGGGGAGGAAATAAAAGAGAAATCCAGATATCCAGATAATGAAGAAGAATTTCCATCTGCTTAATCTCCATCCATTTGCCGGCTTGTTCTCCTCCCTATGTAAGGTACCGAACATAGCTGCAGACATTAAGGTGCCCGGCCAAATCATGCCGGCTGGACGCACCAGGAAGCGCCTTGCCAAACCTGCGAAGGTATAACCCAGGATTTGGGTTGAAAGTGTAAGAAGTAGTTGGTAGACGATTCCAACATCTTGTTTATAAAATTGCGTTTGCTCGACGATGATATCGGTAGCAAACGCAAACCCAAAAGACACATTGCTGCTCACATACACGCAGCTGTGCTCCTTTTCATTCCAAGAACCTTGGGCCAGCCACAGGCGAAGACGTCCGGCACGACCCCTTTCTTTAGCATTTCCTCCCGCATGGTCGTCGCCGTATGGAGAAGCCAATATGTCTTTTCGTACGCCATCTTCGAATTCTTCCGGAGGGTCATCCGGTCGTTTCAAAATGAAGTCCCATAGAAGACCAAGAGGGTGGACAAGAAGCAAGGCTATGACAGGGGTAATAGAAACGCTAGGGTATCTTAAGGAAAAAAAGAGATTTGTAGAAGAACCAAGTATAGAGAAAAGAGTAGATAAGATCCACATGCGAGGGGTATTTATAGACAAAGTTGTGTTGTCGGTTGGAGAAACCGAGGCGCGGACCTGAGCATAGGGGGAGTTATCCGGAGGGTCCTCATCATCTACTTCGTTCGCGTCATCAAAGCCATCTTCGTCTTCCACTGCCGAACTGTCTGATTTTACATCCGGGGCCAAGTCGTTTGTCAACGTTCTTTCGCTAACGCTAAATCGACCCTCAATACCACCCGCTACTGTTGATCCTCCAATCTCCTCGGATTGACTCTTTCTTCTTCGACTCAGAGAAGAGGTACTCGTTCGGAATGTCGCAGAACCACTGGCCTCGACGGAATGACGCCGTCTGGAGCGGTACCTTTCGGCGCTCACTTTTCTACTCGGAGGCGCCGGGATATCATCGTCATCAATAGGGTCCCTGATTTCTGGGTGGATAGGAGCAGCTCCGTAGGATCCTGTTCCGAACCCAGGCGAGGAGCGGATCAAGAGGGGAGCTTTGGACATGGTCTTTAGTCCTCGACTATCGACGGCAACGTTGGTATTCGCCTCGTAGTCGAGTTCGGTATGGTGGAAATCATGGCTCGTGCTCGAGGAAGGTCGAGAGGATCTAGAAGAGACCTCGATTTCGTCTAGGTCGGAGGCAGCAGTATTTGTATCGCGAGAGACTGGCGGCGTGGGGTCTAGGACGTTGACAGGATGTGCGGATGACTTGGAGAAGTTTATGGGTCGCAATGGGAAGCTTTGCGAGTGGTCGCTGTGGACTCGGTGGGGGTCTAGGGTGTCTAGGTGCATAAGCGACTTATCATCCTTGCTTTTTGAGGAAACCACTGGCATATTTTTTTAGTCTAATGTTACGTGCTAAGGTAATATAGGTAATAGCCAAGGTAGCCGCAGACTGCGAATGGTCATATCATCCCACGCGGGAAGGTGCACCGATTCACGCGAACTCTAGAACTGCCTAGGTTAAGTTCTTTCGGTCGTTGGTAGCCTATAGTATAGCAAGTCTAATAAGTGGATTCCAACTAGAATTGCAAGATTGACGCGGAACGGAAAAGAGTGGAGGCTGATGCGTACCTATGGACCCGAGCGTTCCTCCATATTGGTTCCTACCTGCTGAAAAGTACTGTACCTGTATCACATCCATGATCCATCAGACCATCTACACATACCCAAAGTCCTACCGATGGACAAGTTCGGTCTAGCTACCAGTCCTACCTGACAACCCTTTTTTTCTCCAATCGAAAACAGCAGAATAATAGGAGGGTGGTCCTGATGTTCTTAGTGGGAAGAAGGTGAGATGAGGCAGGTATCACAACAGCAGTTCAAAGGAACGTCGAAGGAGAAAATGTAGCCGTGACACCAAACCCAAGCTACATGTATGGACGTACGTACCTACACCTACAGGAACCCATGTTGCAGGACCCTACAGCGTCGGAGCACACTAGCTGCTAGCAGCATCGACATGCTACAGCTTGCCCAACTTGTTATGCAGAGCGGATGAGGTACGTTGTCGACCACTAGCCGTCCCTCGCTTATGTGGGTCTCCGTTACTGTATCCGTGTTGATCACGCAGTCGTACGATCAAGATTTGGTTGATTGATTGATTGATTGATTAGATTGCGATGGATTAGATCAAAAAGATAATGCTGCATTGTCTGCGAAATACGGATGGCGGATGCAGCCTTGATCACAAGCCTACATGTAGTATCAACCAAGGATACCCATGGATTGTATTATGTGCTGCATCGTCAGTGTTATCGTAGGCGGGTAGGCAAGTGCAAATTTCCTAGCTTCTTCTCACGCTTCAGGTAAGGAGGGAATCAAGATACGAGCTGCCTAAATTACCCAAGTATAATCGAATCCTTAATTACCTAAACACAAATAGTAGGCAGGATAGGCAGCAAAAAAGTGCAAAAAGTACAGATTAGCGTTGAATTAGTCTAACTTAGTGAAGATCAACTATCTGATCCCCAAACCTGTTTGGGATTTCTCTAATAATTACCATCACTAATAGCTACTGTCATGCTGCATGGTAGCACGAATATTCCCCTCCAGCCTTATGCCGTAATTTAGCGGGGTCCGGTCACCGCTGATTCCGAATTGCGGACCTACAAAGATCCTGCCGTCCAAGAAATTCGATCTCAGGTTTTTAAGCACACGGGCACACGGGCACGCGGGCCATCCCGATGAAAAGTGTTGATCTCATGACACATATGTAGCGGATAGCGGGGGTTTTATTTCGGAGACCATGTCACAGGAAACCGACATGAATTCTTCCGCGCTCGCTGCTGCCAAGACGCAGCTTCGCTCTTTAATGAAACAACGATTAGCGAGCCTCTCACAGGATTCTATCACTTCCCAGAGTTAGTCATCATACGCGGTTGCATCTGACATCTGAGCATACATAACTAACATAATTATACAGGCAACAGAGTATTCGACTCGTTGTGCAAGTTCAAACCCTATGTGGATGCCAAAAGAGTGGCGGTCTACTTGGCTATGCCTGGTGGAGAGATTCAAACGGATCCCATCGTGAGGCATGCTTTATCTTCTGGAAAGCAAGTGTTCGTACCTTACTTACATAGGTCGGGGTTACAACCAGGCGATGGTCCTGCAAGACTGATGGACATGGTGAGTCTCAATGATATTGAGGATTACGAGTCTCTGCAGAGAGATAAGTGGGGTATTCCGAGCGTCGACGCCGCCACGGTGCATGAGAGAAAGCGAAGTGTAGGGGAGCTTGACGGGAAAAGATCGGAGGACGTCTCTCTAGATTTAATTATCTTGCCTGGAGTTGCTTTCGACATTGACCCGCAGTCTAAGGCTATTCGAAGATTAGGTCATGGCAAGGGCTTCTACGATTATTTCCTTCATCGATACGCATTAGCTGCTACGGCTGAGGAGAGAAAATCGGGTGGTCGACCGGCTGTATTGCTATATGCTCTGGCCTTGAAGGAACAACTACTTTCTCCATCTTCGGAGGAATCTGTCCCTGTTGGACCCCATGATCAACCAATAGACGGCCTCTTTCTTGGTGATGGCCAACTCAAAGAGTCTGCGAAGAATAGCAGCGAAAACTAAAAAAGTATATCTTGACCGTCCCTGGTTGCCAATATTCATCCGCCTCGGTGGTATCATGTATAATACACGCGTGAAAATTAAGTTAAATCCATCGTGAGCCGACCTTCAACTGCGGTGCACCCTTCGTTGGGTTCTCTCATACAGCTTCTTGGATCAATGACACATTGTCGCCCTTCAAGAGGATTTGGCCTGTAAACAATGTTAGCTATGCGTAATAAAATTGTATTTCGTCTATATTCGTACCCAAAGATCTTCGTGTTTCCTCCGGATTCGTCTTCGTAATTTGCTTCACCTCGACCGCATCGTCCACAACGAGGTTCATGAATTCGTCAAATCCCTGTAAGTCAAGTTGTTAGCTACGACAGATGCGAAGAAACATGATGTTTCTGGATATTAAATTGCGTACCCTAATTTTGCCTTCAATTCGGATTGCCAGTTGTTCGTAGAGCCAGATCTTAACGGTCGCGTGTGTTTGAAGGAGCTTGAAGATGAAGTTGATGGGGGGAAGCAGAATCTTGCGCCCACCGCCACCACCGCGTCCAGTCATATTGAATTATTTAAGGTAAGTCGGGACTTTAGATGGTCAATGTTCGGTGGTTCGACAGTTGAGGGATGGTTTTAGAGGTTGCGACCGTGGAATCTTAGACGTGATTTGGTTGGGGTTCGCGACAAAGATCCGGCGAGGCAGAAAGAAGGCTGAAGCTGTCGAAGCTAAGACACTACACTAGAACAAAAATATTAGATTGAAGCATTGATTAAAAGTTACAGCAGGTACATGAGTACGTTTGTGAGGCTAACACCAATCGATAAATTCCAGAAACGGAATCAGGCAGCTGTTGCCTGATGGTGATTGGCCCGTTTCAAGTCAAAGCCGCAGGATTAACCCCTCCAAGTCAAGCCACAGGCAAAATCACTGAACCCAAAATGCTCCCGCGCACGGCGGCTCCATACAATCAGGCTCACATGGCAACCATAGAAGCAATTGCTGTTTCCTCATTATTTTCTTGGCCCCTCTTTCCTCCATACGCCGACACGTTTAATAAAACCTTATGCCAAAGAAATTCATCTCTCAGAATTCACACAAAAACTTAACTTTCTCAATATTGTCACTTGGGATAACTGCCGCATTCTAGTGCATTCTTCCTAGTTGGTCCCACCATCACATCATCTTTTTAATACCTACTACCTCTTCTCGCAAATATTGCGACGAACCTTCTGATTGGCGAGCCACCGCTTTTATTACATTCGAACCACGAGCCCACCCCACGCTGCCTACCTGATCGATACAAGTTGCGCATCATGGCGGCAAGCGAGGCGCAACTGTCTTTTGGGCAGGATGAGGTGCTACGGGCTATGCTAACCATGAGGGGTGGGTCGACGGAAAAGAGCAAGAAGGATGCTCACGAATATCTCGAGCTTTTCCAGAAGTCGGTCAGTGCAGAGCCTGTTTCAACACGTTATCGTCAATGTGGATAGATGCTGACGGAAATAATCATATAGACGGCGGCATGGACGACGACTATCACGATACTTCAGTCGGACGCTGAAGCAGACGTTCAGTTATTCGCAGCGACAACGCTGAGAGGGAAGGTTCGTAACATGCACACAACGTCGCGCCGCGCCACGCTACGTAGACTGACTGACTGACTGACTGACTGACTGTTGGATATATAACTAGATTACGTATGACCTCTCGACCCAAATACCTCCTCCCCAAATCCCGGAAGTGCGAACTCAGCTCTTAGCGCTGCTGAAGAGGTTTGCGCCGGGACCGAAGCCGATAAGGGTACAGCTTTGTGTGTGCCTAGCTATCCTGGCTATACAGATGCAGGAATGGAAGGATGTCCTTCCTCTCGTGGTATCTTCCCTTGGCGATGATGTCACAAGCCACGCCTGCATCTTAGACTTCCTGAGAGTTCTGCCCGAAGAGGTGACCGAAGGACGCAAAATCACCTTGACAGTACGTGGACCGAAACAGCTTGCCGACCCTTGTTCTTTTTATCCTCCGGCGACGCTCTGTGGTTATTACGGCTCGGAAGTGGAAGTCTAATTGGTTATCGTTTAGGACGAAGAACTCGCTCTGAGGACGAATGAATTGTTGGAGCAAAATGCTCCACAAGTGGTTCAACTCCTCATTAATTATGCGCACTCATCGCGTAAGACCAACACCCCCGTACATGTCGAAAGTTATACTTGGCTAACATGCGAAAACAGCGGCGGCTGCGACGAACCCACAGCTCTTCGAATGTATCACATCATGGTTACGGGAGGTTCCTGTTAGTGACATCGTCAAGTCTCCCCTGTTAGCCATTATTTTCAACGCTCTCGAGTCCGACTCCTCCTTCCAAGCGGCCGCCGACTGTATCTCGGCGATGGTTCGAGAAACCAGGGAAATCGACGACAACATTGAGACCATTCAGATCCTCCTACCAAGAATCATTGCGTTGCAACCGAAAATACAGAAGTTGGTCGAGGAGGAAGACGTCGATTCCTACAAATCTCTCACCAAACTACTTGGCGACACTGGAATTTCATGGGCCGTTGCTATCGCCCGCGAGCCCACCCATTTCAGGCCCTTGGTCGATGCCATTCTCGAGTGCGCCGCTAGAGACACGAACAGAGATGTCATCGAATACACCTTCGATTTTTGGTATGACCTTAAGCAGTACCTAGTACTGGAAAAGTACATACAGGCACGCTTAGAGCTCGTAGATGTCTACTCGAAGCTTATTGATATCGTACTCAAACACCTCGAATTTCCCGAACCGGAGTCCGGCAACGAGGCGGAGTTGTTCGATGGAGACAGGGAAGCAGAGGAGAAATTCCGCGAGTTCCGCCACCTTATGGGTGATACTCTTAAGGACTGTTGCGAGGTCATGGGCGTTTCTGAGTGTCTTGGTAAAGTCCATGAAGCCATCAAGATCTGGCTGCAGAAATATGCAAGCCTGGCAAATGGCACATCGGTCCCTCATTGGCAACAACTAGAAGCACCACTATTCTCTATGAGAGCTATGGGTCGTATGGTGACCAAGGACGAGAGTACTGTTCTGCCACAGCTCATGCCACTCCTGGTTCAGATGCCGGCTCACGAGAAGCTACGGTTCGCGACGATCATGATCTTGGGCAGATATACGGAATGGACTGCTGCGCACCCAGAATTCCTTAATCCTCAATTCAAATACATTGTGGATTCATTCGACCTAGATTCGAAGGAGATCGTCCGAGCTGCAGCGATGGCGATAAAATACTTCTGCACTGATTGTAAGCATCTTTTGAGCGAGCAGGTCGTTCAGCTACAGGTGTTCTACAATCAGATTCTAGATAAACTACAGCCACCCAGCCAAGAAGAGATCACCGAAGGTGTTGCAATCGTTGTATCAGTGCAGCCAAAGGATCAGATCTACAGGCTTCTTAAGCTCTTCTGCGACCCTCTAATCGAGAGGCTTATGACGAAAGCGAACAACGCAACAGACAACGAGGGCAAATTGTTGGTAGCCGACCATCTACCATTGATACAGCTCTTCGTCCAGAACGTCGTGGTCCTCCCCCCTGTTGAACGTGGAGAAGAAGACCCCGCCGTGAAGTATTGGCAAGAGGTTTTCCCGATCCTAGCTAAGGTTCTAGACAGCTTTATTGATTTCGCCCCTATCTGTGAGAGGGTTTGTCGTTGCTGGAGATTCATGGTGATATCGCACAGAGGAGCCATGGCACCCATCCTTCCTGATATGGCAAATCAATTGGCCAATGGATTCGCGACATCCAAGCAGGGTTGCTTCTTGTGGGTCACCGGCGCCATCCTAAGAGAGTTCTCTGATGACCGAGAGCACGTTGAGTCTACCATGACAGAACACATCTATGGATTCTTCGAAGCGCAATCTAGGAATGTTCTCCGCTTCATCACCGAGGTGCCACCTGAAGATCTGCCCGATGTTACCGAAGATTTCTTCCGCCTTGCTGTCGATGGGCTCTTATACTACCCCCAGAAATTCATCCCCTCGGACCTATTCGCTCCCGTATTCGAGGCTTCCTTCACCGTACTCGTCCTTGAGCAGCGCGAACCCCTATCCGCCACCCTACATTACATCCGCGACGTCCTCGGCTGGGGCACTGCATATCCCCCTTCTTCTTACGAGCACATCTCGGCATCAGAGGCCGAACAACTGAGGAACCTTGTGAAACAGCTCTTGCAAGTTCAGGGCGGGGCGCTGGTCAAGCGTTTGCTGGCTGGCATGATGATCACATTTCCAAAGGACTGTTTTGCCGACGCTAGCGGCGCTCTGCTGACACTTTTCGAGATATTCCCCATCCAAACGGCGACGTGGGTTGATGAGACGCTCCGATTATTGCCTCTAGGAACTGTCACGCCGGTGGAAGTAAATCGTCTGATGGTGAAAATCAAGGAGAAGCTTAGCACGAACGACACGGGTGATGTGCGACAAATACGCTCGATCCTACAGGATTTCACCAACACGTACCGAAGAAGGTATGTCGCACCTCGCGACGGATTGGGGCCACTGGAAGGGTCGCGATTCCGGTTCACGGGTTAGTTAGCCCTGGTTCATCAGTGCCATTTTTCCCGAGCCCCTGGTTTTGGGTCAAACGAAGAAGCATTTGATTACATACCCATGGAGACAAGCCCGTAAAATGGGGGCCAGCAGTTAATATGGTAGGCATAGTCTCAGTTTGTTAGGTTTATGGTGGGGAAGCGGTGTAGTTTAGGAGTGGAAAAGATGTGAAACGATACCTACCAACAATTTCCACGATAGCAACCGCGCGGCAGATAGTCCGGAGATTGTACATATTTAACGAGCATGTTGAGTGTAGGGGGTTGGCTTCTGCACACAATCTGAGGAGACTACGGATAGTAGTATGCCTTACACGAGACTTCTATTTCTCAGATACAGACATGAGCCTGCCTGGCATTGTTCAGAGGTGATACCTAAGAAATAACAATTTTACTATGCACATTGTATTTATTTTACATCGTAGGCCTCGTTTGTTCCATAGAATAGCAATCGTCTTCAAATTTCTAGTCCTTGCTGCGATAATCTTTTTAGTGTTTCCTACTCGCAATAACATCTTATTTCATTGTACTGTCAACGTAAATCTAGGGTACTCTCAACAAAAAGAACAAGAAATCTAGCACATTCCCTGTATCATGACAGAATCTAACTTAACCTATCACCTAAGCCTTGCGTTGGCCATTTCGAACAGACCATTCTTTCAGCCGTTTGTGGTCATTGGCATGGGAAGAGCGCGATGTAGCCTCAGAATAATCTCAAGATAATCTGGTTCGTTATCTCCCATAATAATACCATGCCGAATGAAGAAGTCGATCATAACAGAAGCACAACTTGTCTTGAATTCACCCCGGAGAAGCGCCTCTTTAACCTGGTTAACATCCCAGAGATAGAATTCCTGAACTTCGTCGTCTTGAGGTGTAGGTACAATTGTGTGGTCTACTTTCATGTCGTATAGGTATATGATTCCAGAGGCGAGGAGTCCAGCCTCACGACCCGATCCTCTGTCATCAGTAGACATGTATGTTATAGCACCGCATGGTCGTAAGTGCTGGCGCACCAGATATTCAGGTATTGACGCTTCCTCATCTGCCTCGCGAACAATGCATTCGAAGGGGGTTTCATCAGCTCGAACACTACCGGCTACAGTTGAATCAAGTTTGCCTGGATAGGTACGTAGATAGGCACTCCGTCGCGGTACCCAGATTTTAATATCTCCTTCCGCGGTGTGTGTATACATTGTCATATGTGCGCCTTGGATCGCGATTCCAAACAAAGGGGCTGCTGCCCGTCGCATCTGAATAGGGGGATACTTAACCCCTAGAACCCGACAGTCTTCGATACGCCGCCGCCGATGTAAGGATGAGAAAGAGCCCATATCCGTGGCCTTTTGTACGACATCCAAGAAAGCGGCATTGCAAGCACCAGACGTATTCTCTCCATTGGATCGGTCCAAGAGTCGCACAGTCCGTGGTCGCGTAACTGGTGAACTTACTTCGAAGTCGGAAGTCCAAGGCATCCTAGCCACGACGGACGGATGAATAAATCCATATGGACGAGAATCATTCGGCAACAAAAGTTGATAGAATACAAAATCTGGGAGCTCTAGTATATAAGATGTTTGCATGATGTCGATATAGGGGAAACTAAGCCGACATAAGCAGCATTCCCGGATGAGGCCGTTTAGCTTACTTATCGCAATCCTTGACTAAGTCAAGATAAGTCTTAGAGGGCAACGACATGGTGGTGGCTACTTCAGGCCAACTTCTTTTGCACCAACCACGATATCAAGCTTAGATGTACTTGAAGGCTTATAAGCTTATATGCAACCATTAAACTTTAGAACTACATATGAAAGGAGCTAGACCCACGTGAACTCCTCCGCGCCAAGGTAATGGATAGATTAGAATTATCTGCAGAATTAGCGAGGCTGACAAAAAGAGTTGATGCAGCAAGTCTTGAAAATAGCGCATCGTTTAATTTCCAAGCCTACATAAGCTTAAGCCACCTGTGTATGTAAAACGTTGGTGGCTAGAATGAAACCAGGTCTGACTAAAACAGATATACAAATTTTAATTGGGGGATTTTTGGGCTTTGGCATAATATTCAAGTATAGGTTCTTCGTCGTCCAGATCGTGCATGCATAACTCCAGTCCTCGTGTTTTGCGGTAGATATGGGGAAAATAGTCACACCGAAAAAAATGTGTATCTGCTCCGTAATAGATCAAAGAACACCAAACCCACTGTGTAGTTGCCTAGGTATTTCTTCCAATTATATCCCATGTAAAAATTTGTGCTCGTACGACTTTCTACCATGCGTGATGATAATGCGGTCGGTCTCTCTCCATGGTTGGGTGAGTCGAGGGCAATTGCATTTGTAATTGAAGGTGAGAAAATGAAAGGCAAAAAAAATAAATCAGCAAGGGCTAGAACCCTCGATAAGATGGCTAATTCCCTCCCACCTGATTATTCTTCCACGAATTTGCCGCTGTTGGAAAAAGGAAGGAAGGAAGCTACTTGCCCCACCAAACCAGGCATTGAAGCGCCAAATTGACTGATTGATGTCACTTGCAGGCGCGATTCACTAGGAAAGTTCAAGTGAATTGTACCGTATTGAATAAGCGTGCCCCGCTTTAGCTAAGGCCCGCCCGAGCAGCGCCCCTCTACATAACCAAATTTCTCCTCTTGTACCCCTCCTCCCATTTTCTTTGCCCCGACAAATTTTCCTTCTCCCTCTGAAGCACGAACAGAGCTGGTCGTCGGTGGTTGCTTGCGACTTTGCATTTAACTGCTTCGATATTTAACCTTTCTTCTTTCTCTTTTTCATCATCGATACTCTCCAGCAGAGTTCGACGGTGAATTTGTACGACCGCGAAGTGCTATCAGCCCACTTCCATAGATACAAAATTCACCCCGCCCAAGTCGGCGCACCTTTTGATCAAGGAAAAATAACAACACCCATCTAAGGTTTTTCACATCAATACCGCCAAGATGGTTAAGTAAGTTCATTGTCTCTGCTTCTGCTTCTGCTTCATTCTACATCATGTTGTCGCTCTCTACCTCTTCCCGATTGCGATAGTCTTTGCGCGCGCAAATATTTCTCTGGTCATCCTTCACAATGCCCAATAAACCCCACCCGAACGGAGATAAGCTCCGTTACATCCATCTATGGTTACTAATGCCTTCTTCCGAATAGCTTCACGATCGACGAGATCAGGACGCTTATGGACAAGCCTACCAATGTCCGTAACATGTCCGTCATTGCCCACGTCGACCACGGCAAATCTACCCTTACCGACTCTCTCCTGGCCAAAGCTGGTATTATCTCCTCCGCAAAGGCTGGTGATGCCCGAGCCACAGATACACGAGCTGATGAGCAGGAGCGTGGTATCACTATCAAGTCCACTGCCATCTCTCTGTATGGTAACCTACCCACCGATGACGACCTGAAGGACGTTGTTGGCCAGAAGACTGAAGGCCGAGACTTCTTGATCAACCTGATCGACTCCCCCGGTCACGTTGATTTCTCTTCTGAAGTCACTGCTGCTCTCCGTGTCACTGATGGTGCCCTCGTTGTCGTCGACACCATTGAGGGTGTCTGTGTCCAAACTGAGACTGTCTTGCGACAGGCCCTTTCTGAGCGCATCAAGCCTGTTGTTGTCATCAACAAGGTCGACCGTGCTCTTCTCGAGCTGCAAGTCTCCAAGGAGGACTTGTACCAGTCCTTCTCTCGAACAATCGAGTCCGTCAACGTCGTCATCTCCACCTACCTTGACAAGTCCCTCGGTGACCTTCAGGTCTACCCTGAGAAAGGAACTGTGGCTTTCGGCTCTGGTCTTCACGGTTGGGCTTTCACCATCCGTCAGTTCGCCATCCGATATGCCAAGAAGTTCGGTGTTGACCGAAACAAGATGATGGAGCGTCTATGGGTCAGTTGCTCTCATACAATATCTTCTCAGCTTCTTTCCCGTATAACAAAATGCTAACTACTCAAATAGGGTGACAACTTCTTCAACCAGGCCACCAAGAAGTGGACTACCAAGGGTACCCATGATGGCAAGCAGCTAGAGCGTGCCTTCAACCAGTTCATTCTGGACCCTATCTTCAAGATCTTTGCGGCTGTCATGAACTTCAAGAAGGATGAGGTGGCCAACCTCCTCACCAAGCTTGACCTCAAGCTGCCCAACGAGGACAAGGACAAGGAGGGCAAGCAGCTCCTCAAGGCTGTCATGCGAACTTTCCTTCCCGCTGCCGACTCCCTCTTGGAGATGATGATTCTCCACCTCCCCTCGCCCGTTACTGCCCAGAAGTACCGTGTTGAGACCCTGTACGAGGGTCCCCCTGATGACGAGGCCGCCATTGGTATCCGTGACTGTGACCCCAAGGGTCCTCTCATGCTCTACGTCTCCAAGATGGTGCCGACCTCCGACAAGGGTCGTTTCTACGCCTTCGGTCGTGTCTTCTCCGGTACCGTCCGATCTGGTCTCAAGGTCCGCATCCAGGGCGCCAACTACACCCCTGGCAAGAAGGAGGACTTGTTCATCAAGGCCATCCAGCGTACCGTTCTGATGATGGGTGGCAAGGTTGAGCCCATCGACGACATGCCTGCTGGTAACATCGTCGGTCTGGTTGGTATTGACCAGTTCTTGCTCAAGTCTGGTACCCTCACCACTCTCGACACTGCCCACAACCTTAAGGTCATGAGATTCTCTGTTTCCCCTGTCGTCCGACGATCCGTCCAGGTCAAGAACGCCCAGGATCTCCCCAAGCTTGTTGAAGGTCTCAAGCGTCTGTCCAAGTCTGACCCTTGTGTCATGACCACGACTACCGAGTCTGGTGAGCACGTCGTTGCTGGTGCTGGTGAGTTGCATCTCGAGATTTGCTTGAAGGATCTCGAGGATGACCACGCGGGTGTTCCCCTCATCATATCCGACCCCGTCGTCCAGTTCCGTGAGACCGTCGCTGGCAAGTCGAGCATCACTGCTCTGTCTAAGTCTCCCAACAAGCACAACCGTCTTTACATGGTTGCCGAGCCCATCGAGGAGGATCTGTCCAAGGCTATCGAGGATGGCAAGATCGGACCCCGTGATGATTTCAAGGCCCGTGCCCGTATCCTAGCTGACGACTTCGGCTGGGATGTCACCGACGCCCGAAAGATTTGGTGCTTCGGTCCTGACACCGTCGGTGCCAACTTGCTGATTGACCAGACCAAGGCCGTCCAGTACCTCAACGAAATCAAGGATTCCGTCGTCTCCGGTTTCCAATGGGCTTCCCGTGAGGGTCCCGTCACTGAGGAGCCTATGCGATCCATCCGATTCAACATCCTCGATGTTACCCTTCACGCTGATGCCATCCACCGTGGTGGTGGCCAGATCATCCCCACTGCTCGACGTGTTCTGTACGCCGCTGCTCTGCTTGCTGATCCCGCGCTCATGGAGCCCGTCTTCTTGGTTGAGATCCAGGTGCCCGAGCAGGCCATGGGTGGTGTCTACGGTGTCCTGACCCGACGAAGAGGTCACGTCTTCAACGAGGAGCAACGTCCTGGTACTCCTCTCTTCACCATCAAGGCTTACCTACCCGTCATGGAGTCTTTCGGCTTCAACGGCGATCTCCGACAAGCCACCTCCGGCCAGGCTTTCCCTCAACTGGTCTTCGACCACTGGCAAGTGCTGCCCGGTGGATCCCCGCTCGACAGGACCTCCAAGGTCGGACAGATCGTCGAGCAGACCCGAAAGCGCAAGGGTCTCAAGGTCGAGGTGCCGGATGTCAACAACGTAAGTAAAAAACGGGTTCCTGCTGTTATTAGTAGCATGCTAACATGTGATGATAGTACTACGACAAGCTATAAACGGATTCTATCGATGCTTTATAGACTACGACCTAGTGCCATTATTGGCAAGCATCATGAGACGGCTCAGTATGTAGCTTCTGGGCTCGTCGCATGAATATAATACGATCTCATAAAGAGACGGAAAAGAAATGACCTGCGGCCGTGGATACAGAAAAGCTATGCAAAAGCATTGACCCGGAACTTTTCTTAGCTATCGTACAATCTGGTTTGCCTGTACTCAATTGATGATGATTTTAAGAAGAATGCAATACTTGAACGAAAGTGCCGACTTTGTCCATGTGATTTGGTTTTTGTGTAAAGCTGCCTTGTAACTCTTGCTCAAGCAACTCGTCGGTGATCAACTATCAGGTTAGGAGGTAAGAAGCCTTTAGCCCCTATATGGATATTGTGCTGTATAACGACATCCCCGATGCCTCATCATTAGTTCCTAAGCACTCGGCCATTACCACTACTCCAACTTCTTATCAAGACATGCGGGGACGATATAGATAGCACCTGCATGCATTAGGTATGTGGCATTATCGCCAATGGCTACAGCTTATAGTTGCTGACGCCATAGTTGGTGATGAACGTGGACATGGAGAGGGGGTAGAATCTTTCATCTCATATTCCCCGTATTTACCTACCTCTTATTTTAAGACCCAGAATCCTATATTCCTTTTTTTTTTTTTTTTTTTTACTTGGCTTGTGAACTTTCCCTTTCGTAGATTCTCAGTCGATTTTAATGTCATAGAAACCCATATACAGTATAAATCGTCGATAGGTAAGACACAATGGCATCCCTCCACCACCATCACCACCTACCATCCACACACCAGCACCTGCGCTGGTCCAGCGCCATAGCGCCCGCGCTCCGCGTCTCGTCGGGCGACGAGATCACCCTGGACCTTCCGGACGGCGGCGGCAACCAGATCACGCGCGAGAACGCGGCCGCGAACACGGCGTTCGAGACCTTCGAGTTCGCGAAGTCGGACCCCGTCGTGGGCCCCGTGTTCGTCGAGGAGGCCGAGGTGGGCGACGTGCTGCGGGTGGACATCCTGGACGTCACGCCCGCGGCGGACTTCGGCTGGTCGGCGGTCTTCAGGGGGTTTGGGATCCTGCATGGGGATGCGGAGTTTGCGGAGGGGGAGCAGGCTTGTATGTGAAATTTTTTTTCTTTTTCTTTTTATAGGTATGTTCTCTATTACCTATGTGTTTTTTTATGGTGGTTTTGGAAAAAGAATTGGGTAAGAGGGGAGAGGAAGAGTGGGAGATGAATAGAAAAAGGGGGAATTGGGTGCTGTGTGCTCTGTCTAGTATCCCTTTTCCCTACAACCCACCCACCATACCTAGGTACTTTTTATCCCCCATGCCTAATCACCACCATCCAGTAAAAATCTGGGACCTCCAGACAGCAGCCCAAGACGGGTACCTAGTCTTCAAGCCCTCGAGCCCAAGGATCCTGATCCCGTACGCGCCCTTCCTCGGCGTCGTGGGCCTCGCGCCATCCCCCGGAGCCGCGGACCAGCCGACGATCCCGCCGATGCCGGAGACGGGCGGCAACATCGACACCAGGTACGTGACGGCGGGGTCCTCGCTGTTCCTGCCGGTGCGGGCCCGGGGCGCGCTGCTGAGCTGCGGCGACGCGCACGCCGCCCAGGGCGACGGCGAGATCTGCGGCACCGCCGTCGAGATGCGCGCCACCGCCCGGCTCCGCGTCGCCGTGCAGAAGGGCGCGAGCTGGGTCAAGAGTCCCTGGGTCTTGACTGCTCCGGCGCGAAAGACGGAAACGCTGGGCGGGGAGGAAAGGGATTACATGTGTCTGGGCATCGATTCGGATCTCACCGAGGCGACGAGGAAGGCTGTTCGCGGGATTATTGACTGGCTCGAGGCTGATAAGGGGCTAACTCGTGTGGAGGCGTACATGCTCGCCAGCGTGGCGGGGAATCTGAAGATGTGCGAGGTGGTGGATATGCCGAATTATGCTATTGGGTGTTCTATTCCGCTTAGTATTTTTGTGCCCGAGGAGTGATAGGATAGGGGAGGTGAGTTTTGGTTTGGATGTGTATGTGTTGGATGTATTGTTGGAGAGGTTCTCTAGATTAATAGACTGCTACTCCTGTCTTCATTTACTAGGTACTCAGTGTACTTCTCTCGCCTTGGTATATCACTATTATCATCAGGATTTAATAAGTAGAACTTGACGACATGGCTTATAAGAACCCTGAGATCTTGAGGATGTCCTCTAATTACTAATATTAGATGCTAAAATTCCAACAAAAGACAAAATGCTACTTTGCACCGAAAAGACTCGGCACAGTCCAATGCAACGCAAATGCAATTCCAAGTTCATGCGTGGGTGTTGGCGTAATCCTTCTAATCTTCCAATCTCCTAATTTCGGTTTGTTTTGTAATCCGTAATACGCCCTGCTATGCTAATCGGTTGATTGAAGAAAAAGGTGTAAAAAAATTGCAGCTGCCTTTCCTCCCGTACAAATAAAATGAATTCTCATCCGTCCCCTATTTAGGACGAGCCTAAAATCTTCGCATAGGCGTCCTCCACCTCGCCTGCCAGCTCAAGCAGCGAAACAATCACAATCTGGTGTGTGAGGTTAGGCAGTCTGTCTCTATGCAGACCAATCCACTCAAGCGGTGGTGTTGCTTCTCCCATATCTCTGAGCTGGGGTGTCTCGATGACAGGCGGTTCAAGAGCCACATACTCGTATTTCGATTGCGGAACATTGACTTCGGCCGTGATTTTCTGCTGCTCGCGCTCGCCTCCGCCATCTTTCCCTCTCTCCTGTCCCTGCTCGGGCTCCGGCACTCCCGTGACCTTGATGGCGGACATGGCCGGGATCTCGCGGCCCCAGACCTGGGCGAGGGCCTTGGAGTGGTTGGCCCACATGCCGCGTATGTAGCTGATGCGCGAGTAGTTCCATCCGACCTCCACCTTGCCCTCGAAAGCGCTCTTGAATATGTACTCGATCGTCCGGGACTCGGGACTCTGTCTTGTTCGCATTACGGCCTCGACCTTGGGCACCTTGAGGATTGTGCCACCCCGAGAGCCGGTCGCGCTGGCGACCACGTCCTCCACAGAGATCTCGCTGGCTGCTTTTGGTGCTTCCACCCTGCGCACACCCGCGAGACCAATGCGGAGTTGGCCGAGAGTCAGGCCTAAGGTGCTATGGATCCGGTTCTCTTCCATGCTTGCAGCAAACCTGGCTTGCGCGTTCAGAGCTTCTAGCTTGAAAACTTGATGATCCATAAATGTGCTGGGGAAGATACCAAGGTTGAGTGCTTTCAGCGTCACCACCACGTCCGTGTTGAGGGAAATCGGAGATTTTATCTCCACTTTGTCTGTCTGTGGTTTGCTTAGGGCGATTTGTTGGGCAGAGGGTTGATTCGTCAATGACTTCCGTTTCATGTACTTCTCAATATCCCGTAGTGATGTTTCGTAGCTCGCTTTCCTCTCTTGTATTAGTCTTTGGATGGCTTGCCATAGCGCAACGCTCTGGGCTGCTGACGTCGTAGTACCAAACATTTGGACGGCCTCTCCATCGAGAACCGCTACGAGCCTGTCTCCCGAAGCCTTTCTTTCTTGGCGCACGTTGTACATGAGGAACTCCATCGTTCTAATGTCTGCCACCAAGAATGCTTGATAGTCAAATGCTGCCTTCAGCCTGAACTGGCTGAAACTTATGGAAGCCTGGATCCTCGGTGTTTCGTTTAAGGCTTGCTCACGTTCTGGCCATTCGATGGATGTACGCAGCTTGAAGTCCTGAAGAGCAACAAAACCACTTAATCTACCGGTACAATCGACACCGATCTTTTCGAATCCTAAACATAGATTCTGCTCCCAATCCGATGTTTTCTTCGATGAGACCCAGAACTCGCTTATAGCAAACTTAGACTTGCCAAGAGACTGTCCTAAGTCGACGGTGACATTTAGGGCAGCGATAGAGATCGTAGCTGTCCAAGGGAAAGCTGCTGTAGCGGCGACTTGTTGGTATCTTTGTACAAGATGGCCTTGTGCTATGGATTCTGCTGTGACAGTCGCAACCGGCGCTGCTGCTCCTTGCCTTACTTCTCTAGGCACCCATATTTCTCGGAAGAGCAAGAAGTCTTGGAGTTGTTTAGCATTGATTGCAACCTCCATCGGACTTACTTTCAAGATGGCAGACACTCCGCTCGTGCCACTAACATGCTTGCTGTTCATCATCGACAGCACTATGGATTCGACCTGGAAGCTGCCCGTGGATTCTCGCGAGTATACATGCTGCACGGATGTGTGGAAGCCGCTGAATGTACCTGAAATGGCGAAGAAATTGCCATGTTCTGCTCCATGGACTGTGTTCATGGTGATGTAGATGTCGTCGAAGCGGGCCGTGGCTGCAACTCGTCCAATAGGTTGGCAACTGAGGGTAAATTCCTGCTTGCAAATGCGTAGACCCAAATTCAATTTCATGCGTCCCAACACAGCGCTTGGATCAGCTGTAAGGATATTGTCTTTATCTTCGCTGGCTGACTTGGGTTTTTCTACATCCTCGTTTGGCGTCGCTGGTGTAGCCGGCGAGTCATGCGTGTCATCACCAACCACTTCTTTGATGCTAGAGGTAATATCCATGATAAGAGGGACAATAGTTGGGAACAGGATATTGCGGGATGGATCTATCTTGATCTCTCCATAAAGAGTTGGGTCTTCGTGGCCATCGTCCCTATATTCGGTTTTCCAAGCTAAACCAGGTGTGCGAAGAACCATGCTGTTTCCAGTTTCGTCTGCGTTGAATTGTCCATACTTGCCGGCTAGCGCGGGACGTTCTGTTTTCAACCCAACCGGGCTGTTTGGTTCATCTGAAGGCTTTTTGCCGGACAGGTGCACCACAGCACCAGCAAAGTCTGCATCGATCAGGAGTGACTCAAGCCTCCTGCTTCCGAATAACGAGCGTCTGGTTTCCACAGTCTGCTCAGTTGGTTCTTCAGTTGTTCCTGGAACCTGTTTTCCTGGCATGACTATTGGCGCCCAATGTTGCGAGGCCTGTTGAACATTCTTCGCTGATAAACTAATCGAGTCTTGGAGGTGTGCTGCTGGGACTATGAAAGCAGAAGTTAATCGTAAATCTAACGATTTTCCTACAGCTTGGAAGGCAAGTCGGCGAGCATCGACTGTAGAGACGAAGGCGATGTTGAAAATCACTTCTGGTAGGAGCGCTGAATTCAACGACCTGCGAGACTTATCTTGTCCTGGCGGAACCATTTGTAATTGAAGGTCCTCGATAGTCAGCTTTGCCGAGTTCTTCTTGCGTGTAGCAAACTCAATTCGTTGAAGAGACAATACGAGATCTTCCTGGCCAGCTATAGGCTGGTTTAGACCTGAGACAAGCCAGCAGAGCTGTATATTCCGTATTTCGAAGGAATACATAACCGAAGACAAGAAAGAATCTAGGATATCGCTTTCCGTTTCTTGTTCCTCGTCGTTGATAGCAATTCGAGGTTTGGACTGTCTCAGTTTCCGCAAATATTCTAGCTCGCGTGACGTATCGAGATCTTTGATTTTGTCGCCCATATAGCCAAGCACGTCTACAAATGTCGACACGGTATCCGATGAGAAATTCACCACAAACGCGTCAGATTTAAAGTCAAAAGACCTTAGTTCTTGTCCCTCCTCCGACTCGCGGCTTGTAGCGGTAACTAAGGCACCAAATGCAAGATTACCGCAAGATCTCATCTCTTCGACAGAACCTTTCTCGATATCGAACATGATCTGGTGAAGGTTGATGTGTATCTCTGGATTTTCCAAGATTGGCCCACTGTCGATCTTGTTTGCAATTTGCATTTGTACCGTATCTAGAGAGAATGATAAGCGTGCGTATGATTGCTGCGCATCTGACTTGATGGGCGCGCTACCCCATATCTTAAGACCAGCAAGACTACCGTGGACGGCGTATATCAACTTCGTATCATTGGATTTTGGCGACGCCGGCTTATCTGCTTTGGCCTCAGGGGAGCCGAAAATCTCACTAATGTGATCTTGTAGAATCTTGGCTTGTTCCTGTAGATCATTGATGGCGTTCGAAATCTCAGGCCGGTTGAGCGCAGTAAGCAGACTGTAGACTGCTGAAGCATCTAGCTGTACAAGCTCTAACGAGGCCAGCACTGTAACTGAGTGTTCTCCTGGAGCCATATGGCTGGTTATGCGTCCATTAGTTGGCGGGATCTGAAGTAAGGAGATACTGCGAGGCTTATTATTGACGTTGATTTGCATATCATGCGAGTTCTCCTTGATATCAAAATCAAGTATCACTTCTTTGCCAAAATCGGCAGCCATATTTGCCCGTGCTACAACCCCGGTGATGGTGTAAGTAAGTGATCGTAACAGCGGCACGCTGATCGTATACGAGTCTAGAAACATGGCTAAGTTGACCTGGAATTTCGATAGTGGCCTGCCTTCGCGTCCTTGTTCTTGAGGTTCAGATGGAGGGGATGAAGGGAATCTCTGCGCTAATGCGTAAAGTTGCGCGACCTCGTCCTTTACCAGCAGATCTAGAACCTCAGCCAATACGATTGGGTCTTGCTTGATAATGAATTCAAGATCCTGGCTGCTGGCAGCTGCTCGAATGGTATGAGTCGAGGTCTGCTTATCAAAGTGTACTTCATGCGCAACGATAACGCTGGGGTGCTGAAGTTTTGAAGTTGCTATTACCTGCGAGTGGCTCTTAACCCTTGCAGTTGCCGACTCACAACCTAGAATGAGATTTGTATTCGTCGTACCTCGTGCCCCAGTAGTCGTGAGTAGTGACACCTTGAGACCAGTATTCTGAAGCTTATAACTTAGATTAATAGCCTCGAAGGAGATTCCTCCTTCTCCTAGTGCGAACACCACGTGAAGGGGACGGGATGGCGCATTTTTGGCTACAGCCTGCTGTTTAGGACGTGGCTCCTCGGGGGCTGAAGTTTCTGTTTTCTTGTAAAGTCGGAGAATATCATCCGCTAGTTCGCAAAGCTCCCAATTGGTCTTAACCCAGGCCTCACTGCAGTATACATTGACAAGCATCAAAGGTTCTCGAACATCGATAGGCTTCCCGTCAAATGCGTCGCCACTGGCGTCCTTCTCTTGGACTCTTACGGTGAGATCTAAAACAACAATCTCATTTTGTTTCGGACCAGGATCAAGGACAAATTGCATCTCTTGGATCCTGGCTATAACCATCATAGGCATTCGATCAGAGGCACTAGGCACAGGCTCAGGTGCCTTACCAAAGATATTGTCCAAGAGTACAGCATGTGTAGGATCTTCCAGATCCCAACTACGCCATCGTTCAAAGGCAGTGGTGACATGCTGCCTTACGTTGGTAGGACATTGCGTAAATCCAAAGAGACAGTCTCGCTTCAGGCTTTCCTTAGCATCGGAATCTAATGTAGACCACATCTGGCGTAAGCGCGTAATAAGTTTCCACGAATCGTACGTTCTCAAGTGTTGGGTGGCCGTCCGCAGGATAGCTGAGGGCCGAACGACGAATGAGGCATCACTTGCTTTCTGTCCTTCATTTATGACACGGTAAGTGAATTGCTTCAAACGGTCATCTGCTGCTGAGAGTGTGCTCGAGAAAAGATCTGTTGTTTCTGATGCAAACACGTTCGTCCTGTGGATCAATGATGCTAGATATTCAACCTTGCTAGAAGAAGAAGAGGCGTGTATAGCACCGACATCTGCGTCCATATAATTCACTTCCTTTGATCCTAGAGAAACCATGACTCTCTCTACCCTGAGTAATACCGCAGCTTGTGCTTGGTCCAAATTTGTGGCTTTCTCGGCGGCGGAGAGCTGAATAGAAGAAAGCCGGAAATGGAATGATAGCCGTGAATTGCCTTTGGTAGGATCACCATCGTCCGGATTTGCGGTTAGTCCAGAACGGGTAGCCAGAACAAGAGACTTTAATGATACATCGTACTGATCTTGTGGCTCCTGTGTCGAGTCAGGAGATTCCAGGTTAGGGCAATTCAGGAAGCGTAAATTCGCCTGTGGTAACCGCACTATGAAATCTGTGACCGTTCCGTTTACTTTTACTTGTTTTTGGCCGTCGAAAATGTTCGTAACCGCTTCAATCTGGAGGGTATCAAGGATGTCTTCAGGATCGGAAGGCGATAGAGTTCGTATCAATGATGCTATGCATCGTAAGGATGAGGAATTGAGGAACGCGGTGACACCAGAAGGAAGTTCAAGCAACAGGCTCTGATGAGCACAATCTTGGCTTAATTGATCAGGAGGGAAGTCTTCCAGACTGAAATCTGAAGAGTCCAGTACACTGTCATTTTCATCTTGCTCGATGCTTTGCAATGCCGCTTCCTTGGCATCCGGCCGGAAGTCCTGTAAAGGAAAGGAAGGAGCGAAGTATTGGCTTGAAAAGGAGATGCTGGTAGCAGGTGGATCTCTTCTTTCCCCGGGTTCACTGTAGGCACTGAAGGCTGCTGAATGGCGGGCAACAGAGGAGGAATATTCGCGAGATTGAGGATTTGGTCTTGGCTCACTGTCTTTAAGTATTACTGAATTCGAAGGAGCGTAACCTGAAGCCCAAGATCGTTGGGTGGTTCGGATAGAGCCAGGCCGCAAAACGCTGTTATTGCTCGAGCTAGCCAATGAAAGGAATGAACTTTTATGACGAAGTTTGGCGGAGGGACGTGAGGAACTAAAAGACGAGATGGACTCCTTGTCAACCACAGTCCCTGTCAAAGCTGGTTGAGGAACTGGTGGGACGCTTTGAGCTGGAGTATCGAGAGGATCTGGTGCAAATTCATCTGTGAGGTTCGGAAGCAACAAGAAGTTTGTTCGGTGTGTCCTCTGGTCGTGGCGCCGAACTAATTCTTGCTGTAAATGTCTCTCCTGGGAGAAATCATACTTCCTTCCAATGAGCGCGAAATGTATATTCGTCCGAAGGAATACATCTGTATCAACAGTAGAGCGAACCCGTGACTTATGCCTTGTAGCCGATTCAGAGTTGACGCAGGCGATCTCAAGGTTGGGTACCTTAACATCGGCTCGCCTAGAATAGTGTGTTCTAGCCCAGTCATTGAACTGAACGTCAATTTTCCCCGTGGAAAATAAGAATGCGGCCTCTTCTACGTGCACCCAGACCTTGACGGATTCAACAAAAACTCGCAGGAACGTTACGTCGTACATCACGACGGAAGAATAGGGGATCAGCGCGTTCTCTTCATCATCAATGGAGAACCCGAACGCCTTGCCTCCTCTAATAAGAGTGGTTAGAAAATCGGTCGAACAATCACCAACGACGCTCCCAACCTTCAAATCCCAATTGCAGAGATATGTCGGCTCAATAGGCGGTAAGCCGAACAGACGATGGCCATGGATAGTGATACCATCGATGAATAGTTGGGTACTAGGTATCGCGCTCATCGGGCTAGTGGCGCCTTCATCCTCATCCCCATAGGAAAGACTCAAGGGGCTAAAGCATAGATCAAGGTCCATATAATAATTCGTAAATCGAAGATCGATGGCTAAGAAGGAGGCCTCAATTGGGATATGCCGCTTTGCAGAGTACATATTAGCAGGTAAGAAGATTCTTAGATCATCAGCACGGATGCTGAGGATTACGTCTAAGTCGTTCGATTTTTTGTGCGGAGGGCGATCCGCAGATTGGGCGTCCGGATCGGTCCCTTTGGCCCGCAAGGTCTCTTGGTGCTCATCTAAGGTTTTGAAATGTATATTGTCACCGAAATAATTGTCTTTCATCTGTAAGAAATACCGGACAAGGAAGCCGTAAACGTGAGCGGTCAGAGACTGGCCATTAACGTTGAGGACAAGTGTATCGGTGTTTGCGGGAGATGTTGTTGCGTTGTAGTGGTATTTCCCTTCAATGGTCAGAGTCTCGAGATATCCGATCTCCTTCGAAGTTAAGAATGTTGCCTGAGTATTCCACGGGGGTACATGAAGGTCGAGGCGTAGAGGGTCGGTTGATATTTGGAATGGTATGGCGTTCCTCGTAGGACGGTAGTTTTCTAATGGTATGCACGTATCTACCACTAAGCAAGGAGTAGATAAGAGTAGATATGTATTTTCTTCGAAGTTGGTAGGATCATTGATGATGTTTACATCGTTGACGTTAAGATACAGCTTCAGGTTGTGAAGCCGCAAATTCAGGAGGTACTTGAATGGGGTGAATAGAAGGTATTCGGGAGGCGGGCCACTTCCCCAGTCGTCTACAAGGTCTATGAGCAAGAATATGTGATCTCTTAGAATGAAAAGCTCGAGCCCGTTACTCTCGATGCCAAAGCGCCAAGTCCGGGGTCCATTCCACTTGAGAGGCGTAGAGAGATCACAAGAAATCTGGAGACGGCCCGATTTCCACAGGAGACCATGGTTGACGCTGGTAGAGACTTCAGTTGCGGGGAGGTCAATTTTTAATGTGCTCGTATACCCTGTTGGCTTGGCTAGCATGTCCATAGTATACGAAATCGTGGCATTCGGTGCCACCTTTATATCAAGCCACCCAAAGGGACGCTGCTCTGCTGCTGTAGTCCCAGTTGACTTCCGATCACGACCTCGCTCCCGCCGATTCCCCTGTTTTCGCTGCTGTTTCACCGTGAGTGCCTCCTTCTTCCACTTCCAGTTCTTCGAGTCTTCACGAGTAGGCACCCTGAGGATGGCCTCTTCATCGAGCTGGAGATAGAACTTGAACTGCGTAGGCACACGGTCCGCACCAATTGGTAGCTTTTGTGCGGGTGTCGCATCCTTGCAAATGCCTGGGAAGAATACCTTTTGCAGCTCGGCTCGATGTCTATCTGCCCATGGCCCGTAGTTTATCGTGCCACCCTTCAATGATAGGCTAATTGCCCAGGCTGGCGCCTCCATGCCATTGATGTCATCCGAAAATCCATTGACATGCTTCGAAGAATGTAACTGGTTAGGTGATATGACCTTTCCAGGAACATCCCAGAATATAGTCAACGTCGCTTTGGGGCTCTCAACTACCGTGCTCACACTTGCATACTCAACTGATGACCATTTGAGTTTGTCATCCTCATCGTCGTCATTCAGATAACGTGATAGCCCTTGCCACTGGTTAGAACCGGGTATGCCAGGATCGACTGGTTCCTCTCCGCCATCGCGAGAGTTTACCGAAAAGGACTCAACGGATTTTCTTAGATACGGTATCAAGCTCTGCAGCTTTCCGATGACTTTACGGCGTTGCTTCCTAAAAGAAGGTCGATGACGAACAGGGCTGTCTCCATTCGCTGCTTGCTTGTCCCTGGCGGCTCTAGAAAGTTGTTCTTCTTTGAAGCCATCGTTCTCTTTCATCTCAAGCACCGGGTCCTCGAATTGGATATTGAAGAGTTGCCGGTAAGGATCTGGAGTTTGGCAGTTGTCCGCATCGATTTCGCCCGACAGGGATTTAGTTTTTACTATGAGAATAGCTTTGGTATTCTCATTTCCCATAACAAGAGCAGCCTTCTCACACCTGAAATGTATAGGGAACAACTGTAGCATTAAAGGGAGATCATCTTTTACTGTCGTCTCATGACCACCATCGGAAACAGAAGCAGAACTAAAGGCTGTGTGTCGGTGACTCTCGTAATCCTCTTTTTCATCAACGATACCCAGACCGCTTTCCTTAGGATGTCCAGTCTTCTCGACAGATTTGCGGAGTCGTTGCCGCGGTTTAGCGGAGTTATTTCCCGGGCCTTCAGTTCCGTCCAATGTACTCCCATATTTAGACTTGGGACGTTCGGTCATTGCATCGAGCATGGCGTCGTAGGCGGCGCTGCGATTATAGACGAACCATTCCAACCCGGAAACGACGACATTGACGCGACAAGGCAGCTCCAACTTTTTCCCTGCGTCCAGCGTACCACCATCCGTAGATTTTGCATCATTTTTCTCTACGCTCAACGCAACATCTCGTACCCTACGTAGCCAGTATGACCAGGTGATGTGTCCATGTTGGATAAGAATCGTTTCGTTATTTCCATGATATCGCAAGCCGGTAAAGAATACACGGCCGCCGAGCAAGGACCACTGGAGAGCCTGGATATCGATATAGATGCGATATCTATGCCAAGTATAGGTTCGGATGAGATACGAGATAATGGAGGCGAATACTCTGTTAAAGTATAGGAGGAAGAAGATAGCACTAGAGAGCTGTTAGGAGGTGATGCATGGAAGCGCATCGTATGTAGTCTTGAGAACTTACAGTACACCACAGACAATGATATAAGCTAGGAACGGGCTATATCCAAGTTAGTTCTCAAGTCGCCAGAGGTTTGCAATACAGCTAAGCTTACGCATCGAAGTCGCGCCAGCTCGGCGCGATGTCGTTAGCCATGGCAGCTCCAGAACTCCCCAACCCCCGAACACCCCCTTTGATTTGCGACGGCTAGTTTCTCGCCACGATGCTAAACGTCGAGGGCATTTAATATCAATCCATAATTCTCCGCCACGTCACGATGCCTCCTCAGAGAAGCGTCGGTCCGCATTGGACATGAGTGATCAAAATATTCAGAATGCTGATTGATAAATGCGAAGATGCGAAAATGCGAATGACATTGATTAACGGGAACATTAAAGGCAGATCGAGATCTACGGTAGCAATATCGTCGCGTCGTCGCTCAAAATGGAAGGCGGTAGCGCAAGTACCCCACTGATATCCCTGCATTAAATATTGTGGGGTATCGAAGCTTGTCCTTTCGTTTCAACCTAAATACGGAAGTCGCCTTCAAAAGTCTGTTCCACGGTACTATTTATAGCCTCGCACTTTATTATATACTGTGCCTGCTACAGCTGGCGCCAGCTGCTCCAAAATTACTGACAAGTGACAAGGGTTAGGGTTTTGACAGCTGTAGAACATGCCTCGCAGCTGTCTACACCTGCAGCCAGCTGCCGCTGGCTGTCAACGGCTGTGAGACCCACTTTTCCCCTATGGAAAAGACTTTTGAAGGCGACTTCCGTATATAATTTTAGATTTTTCAATTCACACACTCAATGATTTTATTTGTTAGCATCGCAGTGTCATGCGCTATCGATCGATATTAATATTGAGTTTTGTATCATGGACACCATAATATGTTGAGGAGAATTTATGAGAACCGCAAGCCAAGTACCTTGAGTAATGGGTAAATCAGAATTCTTAGGCGTATACAAGTCCCTCATCAACACCCACCAGATTCACAGTTATCTGCGAAGGTCAATTCGACAATACAGGATTTGACTTCTTCATCAACTGATAGCCTCAGATCGAGCAATTCTAGTGAATGAATTATAATGGGGGTAAGTCAAGAATACGAGTTTATTCGAGGAAAAGTGCAGTCAGCCTAGAACCATCAGGGCAAAAACACGTGCAAAATCGTCCTACTCTAGATTTAGTCCGTTCTCGTCACTTGAAAGATGAACATAATTGCACAATGCAGAGGTTTTACTTTGCAACTAGCATAGCTTTAATAAGTCTGCTGAACTTTGAACATATTTACCCTTTGGTCTAATTGAATTGTGTAAGTATATAAGTCACAAAGTAAGCACTCTAACTATTGTTCAGACCAAACATAGGTAGGCAAACCCGAAATATCAGTCAACACCAACCTTCTCGTGGATCCCATAATTGCCACGCTTCTTAGCTATCGCATCCAGCACAACGGAAAGCACAGTCACCTCCGCAGTATCATAAAGATGGAGGAGGAAAGCAAGATTACGCTCACGATACTCAGGAACTTGAAGGAGCTAGTGGGTCTTCGCTTTAAGCTCATCAAGACGAGTATTGAAAACCCTGATCAGTACATAAGCATAGAGCAAGAGATTCGGCAAGCGGAGGAGCGTCTCGAAGAAGACTGTGATAAGTTTCATGCTGTCGTGGACCAGTATCAGCCCGAGTGGAAAGACTATCTGGTAGGGATATCATACGAAGTTAGCTACGAAGCCGATCCGAAAATTGAAACCTCATTCACTAAACAAGATGGTATCCTTTTTCTAGGTCGCCGTTTCCCCCTTTCTCCAGTCAATACTATAGCCCTGCGGGTGCTCCGAGAGAGGTGTCATATGGGGATTAGTGCTAAGAGGTTATTAGCTAACTTATGTGGCTATAATTGGCGGTTAGGATAAGGTGTTAAAATATTATTAATATATATAAGTTAAAAGGACAGCGCTTATATATGTAAGTTACATTAATATAAAGATATTTAAGAAATTTAATATATTTTATATTATTAAATTTAAGTATAAATAAGTTTAAAGATTTTTACTTAAATTAAAAAAAAATTAAAAACTTTAAAACTTATAAAAATTATTATATAAATTTAAATATATATTTTAAATTTAAATTTTTTATTATAAATAATTTTTATTATTTTTAAAAAAATTATTTTAAAAATAATTAATAAAATATTAA